>CAJQZJ010004856.1:5163183-5177049 GCA_907164525.1 Lophiomys imhausi | reverse complement strand
GAGGGTGGAAGGGTGGGACTGGAGGGGGGAGTAGGGAGGGGATTGTGATTGAGATGTAACTTGAAGAAACAATAAATAAATTATTAAAAAATATGGTTTCTGAAAAGCAAGACTGAAGTCCAATCTAGAAATGTGTGGCCATACCGGGCCTCAACTGCACGGTGAGGCCACAGCAAGTAGTCTCGTGTCCTCCTCCTGAACGGTTGTAATGAGGCAGAATAGTTCCCAGGAGAGTAGGAGAGTGGCTCTGTTTCATGGAACTCACCCTGGCCAGATGTTCGGTCCTGCCTCTGACAGGCAAGTGAGCCTGCCACAAACAAGGCCGGACAAACAGTCCTGATTCATCTGCAGGCAAGTACGAAGAATCTAAGAACCAGAGCTTCAAGCATACTGGCTTCACAGAACACTTAAAGGGGCATCGATTACTAGATAAAGGAAGCGAGCCTTCCCAGTGAGTGCTTACACGGAGCTCCCCCTCAGGTGTTGTGGAGGAGCTCTGCTTGGGTTCTGACAACATCCTCAGGAAGCAGGACTTTGTAGCTGAAGGACAGTAATGTAGCTTACCATGAGGGGCCTCAGCTCTACAGATGAGCCAAGCGGTTTCACAGCGGTTTTTTCTGACCTTTAGGCCTCAGGAGTCTGCACTTATGTGCACTGCTGTATGTGTTTTTTTTTTTTAACTTTTATATATGTTTTTTTTTAAACATTATTTATTTATTATGTATACAGTATTTGCTCTACATATATGCCCGGGCAGATCTCAATGTAGATGGCTGTGAGCCACCATGTGGTTGCTGGGAATTGAACTCAGGACCTTGGGAAGAACAGCCAGTGCTCTTAACCTCTGAGCCACCTCTCCAGCCCCTGTATGTGTTTTATATGCACTATTCTCCTCCAAAGAGACCTTCCCTCAAAGCACACACCTTAGATTCTATTTAGGAACATGCAACTGCAAACCAATTTGGACATTAAAAGTTATAGGACTGACTGAGCTATCTCTGCTATAATAGGGACCAAACACCTCTTAAAACACTGGATGTGGTGCTGCACATCTGCAATCCCAGTGTGTGTGTGTGTGTGTGTGTGTGTCTGTGTTTGGCAACAACTGAGGCAGAAATTGGTTGAATTCAAGTCCAGCTTATACAATGTAGAGAGGCCCTGTCTCAAACAAACAGGACACCCTCTCTGAAAAACATACTGTTTGTAGACTCAGAATCACCTGGAAAAATTAAAAAGCCATGGCACAGACTGACTTAGAATTTACTGCAGTAATATGTGTTGTTAGAAAGCATTTTAGTAGCCAAATCTTTCTTCACTGGCCAAGAGAAACAGAAGAAACAGTCATTTGAAGCAGGGCGGGGGATGTAACTAGACATAGAGTATTGGCCTAGAAAGATAAAGACCATGACTCAATCCTTGGCACCATATTTTTAAAAATCAGTAAAACATCAAATTGATAAACAGTAAAAAGTTACAGATAATTCTTTCAAAAAGTATTTTATTCTTATTACTGTGCACGTGTGTGCAGGTACCACATAACCACAGAAGCAAGAAGGTGTTGGATCCCCTGGAGCTGGAGTTTCAGATGGTCATGAAATGCCTGATGTGGATTCTGGGACTCAAACTCTGTCATCTGTAAGGGTATTTACCACTCTCAACCAGAGTCAGTTCTATAGCCAAATTAGCTCTTAATTAACCTTGGAACATAAATTCTTCATACCTTAAAGCCAGAAAAATATTGCCTCTGAGTCTGGAATAAAAATGGCCATTTTGGGTTTGCACTTTCTGGGAAAATGGGGATTCTAGCCTTTTCCAATCATATGTCCCCAAGGACTTATCTAAGTAATAGACATGTCTGCATCAGAAGCCACTAATCAGACAAAACACGTCTTACCCATGAGCATCCAGTCTTGATTTCCAGCTGTGACACAGCATTGTTGAAGGCCCCTTCAAGGTTATGGTCGCTGGGTTACAGCTGACAGCTTGGGCTTCAGGGTCGCAGCCCTAGCCTGGCCATCTGCTTAACTGTGTGATAATTTGTTCGTTATAAGAGAATGTTCTACTTTTAAGTTCCTCATGTCCCAGGCAGGACCTCTTTACCAGTGACTTAACTACATAGTTTATGTTGGACAGACATGTAAATTGATGTATCTTCTTGCTTTGTTTCCATTCCAAGAGAGTCAATCATAAACTTTTTAAATGAAGGACAAAATACCAAATCAAAAATTTAATGTTTTCTCTATTAATCATGAAATAACTCAGACTAATTTACTAATAACAGGGAAATGTGTGTTAATATTAGGAATTCAAGTCATTGATATAATTCTGTATCACCACAAGATGGAGTAAGAGTTCAACAGACACCATGTACACACCCCATACCCACACCACATACAGACACACACACACACACTCCCATATTATAAAAAGTCTACAGCTCTGAGTTATTCTAGTCTGCCATCTAGCGGTTATATGACTGGGTATTACTCTGTTGGATCTGTCTCCCATGCAAGAATAGAATAATTAAGTTTAGTGGGACTGAAGAAATTAGTTGGAGGAAAAGATTGAGCACATAAAGGAAGGTGGTAACACCACAGCATGATAGCAAGAAGCTAAGAAAATGCCAGGCTGGAATTTCAGCTGTCAAAACAAGCACAGAAAAATCAAAATAAAAGCTACACCAGGCATGGTGGTCCACAGCGATCTTCCTAGTACTTGGAAGGTGGAGGAGGCAGACCAGGAGTCAAGGACATCATCAGCTATACAGGATGCTGGGATGACAGGTGTGGGCCTCAAGCCTGTCCCAAGGGAAGGGAAAGGGCAGGATCTCAAGGGACTTAAATTGTGGAACTGATCACTTAGATTAATAGTTCAGTTTATAGTATTTCTTTTCATCAAATGCCAATGCTTTTGTTTGCTGGAGTTTTATATTTAGAAGGAAGAGGATACATTTTTTTTTCTGATACAGGGTTTCTCTATGTAATATCCTGGGCTATCCTGGACTTACTTTGTAGACCAGGCTGGCCTTTAACTCACAGAGATCCACCTGCCTCTGCCTCTGACTCCCTTGTGCTTGAATTAAAGGCATGTGCCACCATGCCCAACAAGGGGACACAAATTTAACTTTTATCAAAAAATGTACTTAAATGTAAAATCAGACACCAGGGGGTTAACATTCTTGGTAAGTAAAATGTAATATAAATTAATCAAAGAAGATAATCATTCCCCTAAGGAGAAAAAAAAAGAGCATAGTCAAGTAATCTACAAATAATATAATCAATAGACAATACAACATACCACTCAATAATATGAGTAAAATGACAATAGGGCCAGTAACACCATTCAGAAAATAAAGGCTCCTGTCAGGTAAACCTGATGACCTGAGTTCGATCCCTCAGACCCACAGGATGGGAGGAGAGAAGTAACTTCTTCAAGTTGTCCTTTCATCTTCACATATTCACTGTGGCATGTTTCCCAAAATTGTAAAAAATGATAAAATGAAAATAAGATTAAAACAATCCATTTCCCCCCAGTTTAATGGAGAGGAAAATTTCTAAGTGGTGCTTACAAGGACAGAAGGAAGCACATACTGGTAAGCCCCAATGTAGGGCAACAAGAAAGTGTGTTTTGACTTTGAATATAAACCTCTGGATATTTATTCTAGGTAATAACTCCACACTTACACACATAGATTGGTCTATAAGGGTACTATAAATTAATTGGTTATTTATAAAAGCCAACCTTGGCCACAGGTGAGTTCAACAGCAGATAACAGATAAAGTCTGTGCACAATATACTGGGACACTGTGTAACTAATAAAGTTTACTATACAAATATATGCCTATCATTAGGACCCAGCTTCTCTGAGAGAAACCAGCAGGATAAAACTCCGTGTGTATAGCTTAATACTAATTTTGTTTTTTTTAAGGTGCTTTATTTTCTCTTTTGAGTTTTTCTGAATTTCTCAAAGTACATGTATACACAAAATATGCAGCATTAAAAAATGACTGCAGTTTCACAGATAAAACATCACTTCTTGAACAAAATTATTGGCTTAGAAAAACCCCTGAATAACAGGACAGCACCCACTTACGATCATAGCCTGTTTTGCACCCTCCCTATAACATATCAGCAGAAGTGCTGTTTTTTGAATACTTACAGTTGCTTTTTAAAGTAGAAACTTCATATCTGTCTCCCTAGTACACATTATAAACTGCATGTTATTACTTATGCATGACAACCTAATGAGAAAGTATTTATGAATCAACAACCCTTTCAAACGACTATTATTTTTGCCCTTTTCTCTATTTTTTCCTTCCTTTCTTCTTTGTTTCTTCCCCATCCTTCTCCTACTTTCCCTTTTCTGGTGGAAATGTGGTCCATTCCTCACAGTGCATGCAAGCATTTTACCCCAGCTACATTACCATCTTTATGGACTTTTTCCTATGTACTTTTTTCCTCCTCAGTGGTGAGGTTTGAACTCAGGGCCTTATAAATGTTTGGTAAGTGCTGTGCCACCAAATCACATAGCCAGGAAGTATTTTAATATATAACTTATGAGAGAATAAGATAAACTATCCAGTCTTCTCAAAAATAAATAAATAACTAAATAAATACTTGAAAATAGGTGTTTCTGCTAGTGCAATAAAGTACTTGTGAATCAAGCTGTGCTCAGTACAAAGGAACCTAAGAACTTTGTAAGTGAACTTCATTAATAAAACATAATGACAATTGATGCTAGTAGAATTAAATACTACAGCTTTGTAAGTATAGCATAAATAAAATTTAAAGTCAATTCAAATAATTCAAAATCATTTATTTTTTTTAATTCCACAAAACCTATCATTTACACCAGTTGCAATAGCACTAAGAATTAGAAATCAATTTGTTACAACTGTTAAAAACAATTACGAGCATAATTGTTTGAGCATAACACAAAAGTCAAATAAACAAAAAGAACTGAATGTTCCTCTTAGGACAATGGTTATGTGACTGCTTGTAACACATCCATTTGCAGATGTAAATAGCAGACATTCAAAACACATTAATTTATTTACACAAATAGTGTACTAAAATCCAATTGTTTTCAATTACATGCCCAAGTCTTTGTAGAATCACAAAAGTCAATCTGTCTGTATATAAATACCCAACTTACACCAATTCAGAAAGCTCCACATCAACACAGCAGCTGTGGAACAGGGTCTGACTGGGGGAAAGTAGCACCCAAAGCCACAGACATCATTACAACTACAGTCTGCTATGCAGTCCTGTTTTGTTAAAAAGAAAAAAAGAGAAGGAAAGAAAAAGAAAATGTTTTTCATATATAAAAATGTATCTTTTATATTCATTTCTGAATTTAAAACCTATATACATAACCCTCCCTTGCTTCTGACATGTTCAGATATGGATTGACAATGGGATGCTTTAACTCCAAGAGTTCTATAGAAGAGATGGACACCATATACTGTATCTTCTGTAAGAAGGATGAGCTGAAATGTCAGGTATTCCTTGTGTGTGCATTCAAATGTATTAAAGGATTTTGTTCTTGTAAAGAGTGGATTCAAGAAAACATGAGGCCAAAGTGCGTTACTACAGAATCTCCTAATGTCAGCCAGACTTTGTGGAATCAGGGAAACAAGCAAAATTTATCTTCCTAGAAAAAAAAAAAGACGCCCATTTTTCTTCCCTTTTGTTTTTCTGATTTTCACAATTAAACATCAGAAGATCATCCCACACACATATTGATGCCAATGTTGATTTCAAGAACACACAACTTTTGTGCAAGCATCTACTTCCCTGGTACTTCACCCCTAGAAGCCAAGACAGCACTGTCACGGTGTGAGTTGTTACTGGGCTCCTGTGGATGTCTCCTGGGTATATTTGCTGGGATCTGCAGCTCACTGGCAGATGCAGGCTTAGCAGCACTCGGTGGTGGTATGGAGGAGTGAGATGGAAGTCTATGGCGATTACCTTCCTCCCCAGAAGTAGATGAATGTCTTTTTCTTCCAAAGTCCTCACTAATAGGGGGCTGCAAAGCATGAAGGATAGCAGAGTAGACATTTTCACCACTCCCCTCAGAGTCAAAGGCCAGACTTTCTGACCAGAGAATTCATGTTGGTGCTTTGTAGACTTTAGCAATATAGTGAATTCTTACAGCAACCCACAGGACTACATTTACATTTCCTTGGCAGACTGGGACTAGCTTGTTCAGTTAGCATGAACTTGAGAAGCTTCTCCTATGTTTGTGGCTGGTCTATGATAAGGGCATGAGTACAGAAGCGATTCTCTCCCTCCAAGAAAATGTTTCAGTGACGCCGTTTCTTCATTGACTTTCCTTTAGCTTGGATGCATTGCAATTTTAGTCCCTTCCTTACCACGGAACTATTCTGGGCTTCTCCAGTGTCTAATGTCTAAATAACAGCTGAGTGGGGCTAGAAAGAAGAAAATGGTGCCAGGCCAAACAGCTTCAAGCCATTTTGACATTTCACCTAGTATTCTTATGCTAGAGGGACTAGATAGTATTATTAGTGATATCAAATTTAAACATCTTCAAACCCACTTATACTGCAAACAGGAAGCAGTAGAACACTCTGCATTTAAAATGTCTGCTTTGGGGTCTGTTTCAATTACACAGTTATTATAGATCTAACCATATATACATTGTTAGACTAATATTCTTTAATAAAAAACAAAGCAGCCATCTTTTCCTGTCCTGTGTTGGAATTAGAACTGAGGGTCTAAATGTTTGTGGCTTACATCAAAGCAGGTATAACATATTTTTTACTTTTTAGAGCTCTCCTCTTCTCCCCTCTTTCCTCCTTTGCAGTTATTTTCTTGGTTTAACCTTCTTTTCCACTTGAAATGAAACCAATTAAAGTACCTACCAATTAACAGCCCTACATTAATTTGTGATGCCAGGTATCCATACAATCCAGAGCTACATGCATACTTGGCTCAGCCCTGACACCAACTTTACTATGAAGAAAATCTAAATGCATATCAGCACATGCTATAAAAATTATATGGATAAAAGCACTTTAAAAGTAGAAAGTTGGGCCAGGCAGTGGTGGCGCACGCCTTTAATCCTAGCACTTGGGAGGCAGAGGCAGGCGGATCTTTGCGAGTTCGAGGCCAGCCTGGTCTACAAAGTGAGTCCAGGACAGCCAGGGCTATACAGAGAAACCCTGTCTCGAAAAGCCAAAAAAAAAAAAAAAAAAAAAGTAGAAAGTTGGTAGGCAGATCTCTGTGAGTTTGAGACCAGCCTGGTCTACAGACCTAGTTCCAGGACAGCCAAGGCTACACAGTAAAACTCTGTCTCAAAAAAACCAAAACCAAACAAACAAAAAGTAGAAAGTTCCTGCCAGGCATGGTGGCATATGCCTTTAATCCCAGCACTTGGGGGGAGGCGGGAGGCAGGCAGATCTCTGTGAGTCCAAGGCCAGTCTGGTCTATAGAGAGAGTTCTAGGACAGCTAGGGCTGCACAAAGAAACCTTTTCTTGACAAGAAGGAGGAGGAGGAGGGAGGAGGAGGAGAAGGAGGGAGGAGAAGGAGGAGGAGGAGGAGGAGGAGGAGAAGGAGAAGAAGAAGAAGAAGAAGAGGAGGAGGAGGAGGAGGAGGAGGAGGAGGAGGAGGAGGAGGAGGAGAAGAAGAAGAAGAAGAAGAAGAAGAAGAAGAAGAAGAAGAAGAAGAAGAAGAAGAAGAAGAAGAAATAATTGTGGCTAGAGAGATGACTCAGCAGTTAAGAGTAGTGGCTGTTTCTTACAGGACCAGAGTTGAGATTTCCAGCTCCCATGTTAGGTGGTTCACACCCTCCTGGAACTCAAGCTACATTTTGTTCTACAAAAATTATTCAAAGACTTCAAGGGAATATTCTGCCAAAGAAATAGGGTTTTTATAAATACATTCACAACAAACTGGAACTAGCCAGTGCTCAGTAGCGGGATTAAATGATGTAGAACTTCCCAAGAGTGGATGATATGTGCTGTTAGTTTGAGTCTGGAGCATCCCACAAAGTTCCACCATGTGTTATACTTGGTCCCTAGCCTGTAGAGATACTTGGAGTGATGCAACTTTTAAGGTATGATACCTTGCAGGAGGTTTTAGGTTGGGTCCTGAAAAGGACAAACAAGGGGTTTGAAGGGGTTTGTGAGATCTTAGTTTAATTCTCCTTCTCCTTTTGTGCCTAGCTGTGAGGTGAGCCAGCCTAGATGTGCCCCACTGTGATTGGTTTCCTTGCTATGTGCTTAAAACGGTAGCTTAGTCTAACCATGGGTTGACACCTCCAAAGCCATGAACTAAACAAGACCTCACTGTGGTGTGTGTATGTGTTGTATATTATTCTTCATGATGGCCATTCACCTTGGTTTTGAGACATTTCCCTTACTGGGACCTGGGGCTCACTGATAAGGCTAGACTGGCTCAGCAGTCAGCCCCAGGGGTCTGCCTGCCTCCTCCCACCACTGGGATTGTAAGTGGGTGCTGCCACCCTCACTTTTCATGGGAATTTAACTTGTCATCATGCTTACACAAGTACTTTATGGACTGAGTTTTCTTTCCAGCCCCCTCGTTTTGTAAGACAAGGTCTCATGTATCCCAGCCAACCAGGTCTATGCAAAACCTTGTCTCAAAGAAAATGAAACAAAGATTCGTAGAACAGTGCTGTCCGATTCACCTTCACTGTCAACTTGACACAGCCTAGAGTCATGTGAGAGGAGAAGCCTCAATGGAGGAATTGCTTAGATCGGATTACCCTAAGGACAGCTGTGAGAGATTGTCCTGATCAGTAATTTATGAAGGAGGACCCAGTCCACTGTGAGTGGCACCATTCCTTAAGTGGGTGGTATTGAGCTGTATGAAAATGTTAAGTATGAGCCAGAGAGTGAGCCAGCCAGCAAGCACCATCCTCCATGGTTCTGCTGTCCATTCTTGACTGTGAGTTCCCTGCTCAGAGGTAACAGTGCATGGAACTGCAAGCAGCTCTGCCTTCAGGTTCTTGCAGTGACTTCTTTCCCTGACTACCTTCAATGAGTGAGCATGTGTCTCTGTGTTCATGAGTGTGGATGTGTCTGTGTGTCTATGTTCATGAGTGTGCATGTGTCTCTGTGTTTATGAGTATGTATGTCCCTGTGTATGAGTGCATGTGGAGACCAGAGTTGATGTTGGATGTCACTCTCTACCCTATCTCTGGGGACAGGGTCTCTCAGTAAGCCTGGAACTTGTGGATTTGGGTGGGCTGGTTGGCCACTGAGCATCAAAAATGCACCTGTCTCTGCGGCCACTCCCTCTCCCCAGTGTCAGGGTTACAGATGCACACACCACTGTACTCAGATTTCACATGGATGCTGGGAATATCTGATGCAGGTTTGGCAAGTACTTTACCAACTGGGCCATCTCTCCATCTCCTAATTTTGGGAAATCTAAATGAAGAAAGTATATGGTAATTTTCTTATCTATTTTTGTGCCTGTTTTCAAAGTCTAAAGTGAAAAGTTAAAATTTCAAAATTAAAAACCAAAAACCAATTAATATTAATGTTGTGAAAATCTGTTACATTATAGTGTTATACAGGTGATAAAAACAATAAAGGAAAGAAATTAAACTTACATCAACATGGAAGTCTTCTAACTTCTTAAAACTACAGAGGTATTCTTGAAGTTTTGGGTCAATAGACTGGGTCTTAGATTGAGAATATTTCAGATAGGCCCAAAATTTTTCCAGTCCATATAGCTGGCCTTAATAACAAAAGAATATATGTTATATGGAGCTAACAAAACCTGGCATATGAATTCCACTAGCAGTAAACCACTTACACTCCAATAGGAAACAACAAATTAGCAATGGTGGCAGTTAATATTTACTGATCACTTGTTATATAACAGGCACTACATAAGTTTTTATCACATATCAAACTAATCTGATCCACATGTAACCAGCCTGGTAAGATAGCTCCTCATGTCTACATTACAGATGGGAACACTGGAGAACTGGCCTAAGTCACATAGCTACTAAGAAAGGGAAAGGGTCTCACACCTGGGGATCTGGACTGGAGCCTCCAGTCCTCAGGGTATAATTAATTTTGCCTTGCCAAGTACATCTGATTATGGTCATGAGAAGAAGCACTGGTGAGCAGCCATGTTTGTCAAGAACTTAGCGTTGACACACACCTCTGTAAAGTGAAGGCACCTCACAGGAGAAGCCTTTTCACTGCATGCTGGCCCACCCTCATCAAGAACTATGGACAGTGGGCTGGATCTTAAATGATTTGTCCCATAGACAAAAAAACTACCAATTCCTTTCTTATTTTTTAAAATTACATGTGTGTGTACACATGTGTGGATGGGCAACTATGTGCAGGCCAAGATGTGCATGTGAGAGGATTCCTTTCAAAGTAGGTCCCTTCCTTCCACTGTATGGAGTACAGAAAGGCTTCCAAGTTTGGCAGCAAGTGCCTTTATCCACTGAGTCATCTTGCCATCTCTCCTTTTCTATTTCTTGACTGATTCAAGTCTACAACTTCCAAAGACAGTGAGTGATTGTTTTTACCAGATTCGTAGTCTTTTTTGGTTTCTTCTTGAAAATCCTTAAAAATTTCTGGTCTGAACTTTTTTTCCAGTCCATAACTATAAAACCTGAACAGACATTCTAACCCATACCTATGGAAAGGAAGAAAAAGTCATAAAATTGTGGTTTTGCTTGACTAATGGAGCACAAACCTTAACAAGAGATGAGCTCAGTATATAGTTTTTTGTTTTTATTATCTGAAACAGAGTCTCACTATACTCAAGGCTGCCCTAGAACTCACGACATTTTGTTTCAGCTAGCCCTGAATTTGCTGTCTTTCGGTCTCAGCTTCATTTGCTGGAATGGTACGAAATTTTATATCAGACACGTTAATCACTGCAGGACAGTGGTATTTCCTAAGATCTAATGAAAAGATTCAGTGGCATTGGAAATGTTTTAGATTTTTTCTTTTCTCTTTGTTTTATTTTTCAAGACAAGATTTCTCTGTGTAGCCCTGGCTATCCTGGAACTCACTTTGTAGACCAGACTGGCTTCGAATTCAGAGATCCACCTGCTTCTGCCTCCTGAGCACTAGGATTAAAGGGGTGTGCCATCACTGTCTGGCTTCAGATTTTTTTTGGTTTTTTAAAACAGGGTTTCTCTGTGTATCTCTGGCAGTCTTGAACTCACTTTGTAGACCAGGCTGGCCTCAAACTCATAGAGATCCGCCTGCCTCTCCCTCCTGAGTGCTGGGATTAAAGGCGTGTGCTACCACGCCTGGCCAGATTTTTCTTAAAGCAAAGTTTAAATGGTGTGTTTCTTGACTGTAACCTTCCATCTGGAAAATTCCACATTTTCAACCTCTTAAACTATAATGGTATAAGCTTACTTAGATGGCTCCTGATATTTATAAAGTATATTCATAGTAGATCTATTAACAAGAGAACTATAAGCTTACTTTACAAATCAGAAAAGTATTTTCCTTGTTTCTTCTTATAACTATCTAGAGTACCTGGGGGAAGTACCGACAGTGGATCAACAAACAACAGGGCCTCAACCATCAGTGAACAGTGAGCAGGCCACTGAGGATAGAGGAACATAGTGGGGTTGGACAGGGCATACAGCATGAAAAGTCTTGCTTTCCCTCATCTCAAGAAACCTTAGCTCTGCATTGGCTGTCATCATGCACTAATCTGGGGCTGTGCATGCAGGTGCAAGGGAGTCTAAATAACAGAGCATCTGATTGCCTAGGACTGCTGTTAACTTGTCAGGCACTCGGTGTGGGCAATGGGCTGAGCCCAAGTGCTCTGTAAGAGCAGAAAGTGTTCTTAACCACTGAGACAATTTTCTAGCCTGGAGAGAACATTCTTGTGATCACATTTAGCTCTGTCCAGACTAAATTCCTACTTATCCTATCTTCTGATATCCGCAGTCTCATGTAGTTCTCTCTCACTGTACCTGGGTTGGGCTGGTTTGGATGAAGAATAACATGGCAGATGAGATACTGTTATTTCAAAGGAAAGGTTATTCAAGATATTGAGGCTTCTGCCTTGGAAGCCACTCTTCTGTCTTAGATCACTGCTCTATGAGTAGCCACACTGAAAAATACTCTATGGAGAGGCAGCTGTGGTCAGGAAATGAAACCCTAGCCAACAGTCAAGGAGAGAGGCCCGAGGAGGACCCTGAAGAGATGGTAGCCCTGGAAAGACCTTGAATAAAACCCTATGAGGGACCTTGGGTTGGATCTACCTGGCTACATGGGTCCCAGAGCATCCACCTTAGGAGTCAACAAATGTTTCTTTTAATTTGAGTTTAGGGGTTGTGTATTATGTAGCAACAGAAAACAAATGCAATCTTCATTCCAATTACATTGTGGTCATTTTCCAAGCTCAAAGTCAGACTACTTGAAATTGTGATTTAAAAACATGTTAGTAGATAGGGCATCTTCAAAAACCTCAAGAGATCTGCAGAATATGGCATTCAAAGATGTTTTCTTAACTTAAGGTTTTTTGATATCGAGACATGTCAGCTCCTGACAGCACCCCCTATATTACTCCAAGTAGAAGATGAGCATCGAAGAATCTCCAGTGGGAGATGATTAAATTGGTGGTAAGCCATTCTCTTGGCAAGAAAAACCACTTGCTTCAACTGTAGACAGACTTCTGTCCAAAAAGGACAAAACTTGGAAGCAGGTAAGTCGACAGCCTAGCTCTGCCAAGACAGGGTAGGTAAGTCCTTCATAATTCCTGCTCTACAACCAATGTCTGTCAGAGAAATGGGGCCAAATGGCTGAAGATTGATGCTGTAATGTATGGAGAGAAAATGGGAACTGTCCAGGCAGCCACTGGTATGTCATTTTTTAGTTTTGGAAGCTGCAGGCCCTGCACTTCCTATATAATCAGATATTTTTATCCCTCTCAGGTCTTTGAGGTGGTTGAAGAATAGATACCTAGAGTGTCATAGTTAAATTTTGAGTTGTTTAGGAATCAAGAGGGTGTTCTGGATCTAAGAAGATATTTTTAAAATTATGAGGCAAGTTAGTATGAACGCTGAGTTAGATACAGAACTTTAAACTCATGGAGATGGTTAGATAGTAGAATGTTAAAGTCAGGTGCCAAATACATATGGACTGGACATTGGGAATGTATGCTAAGCCATATAACTCTTATAATCGTGGCCTATTTATTTCTGTTGTTTTGTATTGTATTTATAGTTATAAGAAAAAGAACCATTATTTGGACTGAAAGGGAGAGCTGTTGGGGGGAAAAAAAAAACCTTAAACTATAAAAAAAAAAAAAAAAAAAAAACATGTTAGAAAAAGCATTAGGAAATGTTTGACCTGTAATTTTCTTTTGCATCTTCCCAAGCAAGTTGTCTAAATTCCTCATACATTTTCTTATTGAAGTGGTCTCTGAGGAAGAAGGACCAGAAACGAAAGAGGGTGTTCATTTCCTGTGACTGTCCAATTCCCAAGTGTTTTCTCTCTGGAAAGAGATAATAAAATATCTTAAAATTAAACATGCCTTTAAAAGCCAAGATAGCAAGCATTTTTATATAACTCAAAATGAAAGAAACAAAACAAAAAAACCAACACTGAAACAGTAACTGAGATTCTCCTAAATAGAGGACAAACACTAAATCTATGATACACTGTTCAAATTACAAATCCTTGTTAATAGTAACAAGAAGAATGTACTAAATTCATTTACTAATATGTTTAATCTGTTAAAAAAAAAGAAAAATATAAACTAAAGGTAAGACTATCTTGGCCAGAATGAAGTGACAATTTGATTTTGAATTTCCTGTAACATCAATATAGCTAGGCAAAGGACAGGCACTTTACCACTTAGACTGAGCTCTACTGTAA
>CAJQZJ010004856.1:5144149-5163173 GCA_907164525.1 Lophiomys imhausi | reverse complement strand
CTGTAATGTCAGTGTAGTTAGGCAAAGGACGGGCATCTTACCACTTAAGCACTTTCGACGATACTTGTGGTACACTTGTTGGGTAAAGCCGTTTTCCTTCAGCAGTTCATGAGAAGGGTGCTGGAACTTTGGGAGTGAATGAGGAGTGCAGCTGCAGCTTCCTGTGAGTGGTGTACCTTCTGAAGGTGAAGCATTTGAACTGCTGTTTGAGGAGAGGAAAAGGCCTTCAATATGAAGTACCAGTGGTTCACCCAAAACAAGCAGGCTGGATTCCTATCACCAGAACTCATGTAAATGCTGGGTGGACATGGCAGCAGCCTGTAATTTCAGCTTCAGAGGTGGAGACAGGAGATCCCTGGAGCAAGCTCCCTAGCAACATCAATCATATCAGTGATTCTGGGTTTGACAGATAAAAACCCTGTCTCAATGAGTAAAGCAAATAGTAACTGAGCAATATTCCTGGACATCATTTTCCATCTTCTATGTTCCTGTGTACACATACACACATGTGAAAAGAAGAAAAAGAAAGCCCTAAGAACATAATCTGTGCTATTCCTTCTTTATTACTGACTACATGAGCAGTCAAAGCTATCCTTAACCTTTAACACAAGTAGACAGAAGGGACTTGTCAAAGGTTCAATATAGGACCACTCAGAACAATGTCATAAGTTGACTAAAACTCCAAAAAGAAAAAAAGAAATTTGAACAGCTCATTATCTCAATTTAGTTGAGATTAGTTGGGTTTTGGGGTTTGTTTGTTTTGTCAACATTATAGTACTAGAGAAAACCTCAACTACTTAACTAGATTAAAATAAAAGATGGAAATGCAAAATCTGACAGGGTGAATGTAATCTCACCTTCTTAGTCACACCTGTATGTGCCTAAATTAGTCCCTCTCTGAAGTACCTACTGACTGGGTTTGTTTTCATATGAACCCATTATTCAAGTTTAGGCATTTTTCTTCTTCTACTTGGATTTACTCACTATTCTTTCTCCTCTACCTTGCCGCCAAGATCTTCCTAAGACAGTGATCCACATCAGCAGTTTTCAAAGTGCAGGTTCTGGAGAGTACAGGAGAACTTCCCAAAGCCAGCAAACCCAAACTGTGTCCATACAACACTAAGACACTGTTGGCTGTTGGAGTCCACCCTAACAGGACAAAAGTATGGTGTGCTGACATAAGCTGAGGCTGTGGTCAAAGTTTATTAATGATTGTATTCTTCCCTACTGTGTGCTTATGTTGGGGAAGGTCTAATAACATTGCTTCTGATAGGCTGATTTCAATGCTGAGATCTGGTTGCCACCTCTTCTGAGGCATTCTGGTTAATAAAAGTCACTGATAGCCAATTAGCTGGGCAGAAAGAGTATAGGAAGGTGGGACTTCCTGAGATTAAAACAGGAACCCTGCATTTTACATAGAGGAATAGCTCTTTCTGCCAGGAGACATAGAAGCAGATAGATGTGTTTGAGAATGGTAGAAGGTAATCACAGGAACATGGTGGTTTGGGATTAGGTGATCCAGGTTAATTTAGAGTAGCTAATTGAGAGTCTGCCCAGCTAAGGGTTAAGCACTGAAACATTAAAAGGTCTTGGTGTATTTTAATTATTGGGGAAAGGACCATAGCAGATTATAGACCATCAGTCCAAGCAATCCAGGGCTGTTGGCCTCCCGCCAAGCTCCGGCAAATCTCCCACCAAGCCACCAGCAATTCTGCCAGCCTAATATAACAACATATATTAGTTAACAGAGTTTAGGTTACAGGTGGTGTAGGCTGCTCTTGGTCCAGGGCTTTTTCCCCATGAAAAATCAGGCTGCCAGTTGAGGTGGGTCAGGCCCATTGGTTGATATCCTGCCAGGCCTCCCGCTGCTGTCAAGCCACTGGCTACTCCACTGGCCTAATCTTATAGTTTATACTTATTAATAAATACAATTGATAATTAAATTGCAGTTTCATGCTTGCAGTGAGAAAAAAGTAGCTTCATTTTTAGATGTCTCTTATGAAACAGAAAAGTTAAGCTTATGAAATCATAGCCATAGAGTCCTCATCTTTTCTGTGTGACAAAAGCATGGGGGCTTCAGGTTTGCAGGGTGGAAATGTTCTGAAACCTTCACCAATTGCACGCTGAAAAACACGATGGGGCTGCAGGGATGGCTCAGGCTTAAAGCACATACATCTACAACCCCAGCATTTTGGGGCTGCTGAAGCCAGGCACATCCTGGGTGCTTGCTAACCAGACAATATGGCCAAAAAGTAGAGCTGCAGGTTCAGTGAAAGATTATCTCAAAAACAGGCAAGGTGGGGAGTGACAGAGGGAGACAGTCAATATAGATCTCTGTCCTTCACATTTGCATGTATGGGGTACATGCCTACCCACATGGATAGTTGAGACAGCAAACTGTGTTTTTGTTTTTAGCCACAAGCTAAAGAAATGGAATAGAAACACAATGCTTTTGTGGTCTATTAAAGAACAGATGTCTTGCCTGGCTTGGTGGCACACACCTATAATCCCAGCACTCGGGAGGCAGAGGCAGGTGGATCTCTGTGAGTTCAAGGCCAGCCTGGTCTACAGAGTGAGTTCCAGGATATCCAGGGCTATATTACACAGAGAAACTCTGTCTCAAAAAACAACCAAAAACAAAACAAAACAAAAAAACAGATGTCTTGTGATAAAACACTCATGTGATTAAATTGTGAGGTAAAACAGGAGCTTCTTGGAGAGGGGACAGATGGCTCAGGGGTTAAGAACACTGACTGTTCTTTCAGAGGATCCAGGTTCAATTCCCAGCACCCACATGGCAGCTCACAACTGTCTGTAACTCCAAGATCTGACACCCTCACACAGAGATACAGACATACATGCAGGCAAAACATCAATGCACATAAAATAAAAATGTATTTAAAACAAAACAAAATAAAACACAGAGGCCAAGATGGTGGCAACTTGCAAGGACACAGTCTGAGTGAAGGGAAAACCAGCTAGGTCACCGCAGAGCTATACTCACAATGAGTAGTAGTCTGAGAGGCATGGGCCCGTTTGGGCTCATCTGGCAAAGCCTGGGACAATCCAAGTACCCGAGCTAGGCATCTAGCCACTCAGAGAAACAGAATGGCCAGAGACATGAGAGAGGCTCTACCTGCCATAATAAAAGAGCTCGTGGGTCTGAGTGAATCAGGACCCAGCTGGTGGCTTCAACCCCTAAACAGAGATCCTCCCCAGCCTCCTCAGCCCCAGCTTCCACACAGTTGTTCCTGCACCCAAAAAGAGGACCAGCGGAGCCACAGGAACAGTAAGATCAGGGTGATTCATCCTGGCATCTATAGAATTGTGGCAACTGGTTGGCCAGTGGGTGGTTAAGCTGGGAGGCAGATGAGTTGTCTTGAGTTGAAGTGCTGTTGACGGGCCATGGATTTCCTATTGGATCCCCCCTGAGAGTGCACCATGCCCTTGGGCCAGGCATCCAGTCTGCAGCATTGATAATTTCTTCCCTGGAGCAGTGAAGCAGTCCAAGGCCATTGCACAGCTGCCTGAGCAACTTGGACTGCACTGGGACAGGGTGCTTCCTGCTGAGAATGGCACCTGGGGTTCTCAGGGAACCGCAGGGGAACACAACCACAGAGCTGGCACCTGGGCTGCGGGGTGCCAGACAGACACCACACCAGCTCCGAAGGGCTGCCCTGGGACACAGTGCTTCTGACTAAGACATGCATACTGGCATCTGTGATTCACAGGGAACTGCAGGGGTAGATCTTGCTCACAGACTTGTCACCCAGACTGTGGGGGAACAGATCCCCCATCCCCCAGCTCTAGCAGGCTTCCCTGAAATACAGTAACAGTGTTTCTGGCTGAGAAGCACAAACTGTGTCTGTGATTCTCAAGGAACTGCAGGGGCAGACCTCACTCACAGACTTGTCACCCAGGCTGTAGGAACAGCTGGATAATTCACCAGCTCTAGAAGCCTTCCCTGGAACACAGTGCCTCTGGCTGAGAAGCACAAACTGTGTCTGTGATTCACAGGAAACTGAAGGAATAGACCTCACTCACAGACTTGTCACCCAGGCTGCAAGGGTACACTTAGATACCCCACTGGATCTAGCAGGCTTCCCTGGGACACAGTGCTTCTGGCTGAGAAGCACAAACTGCATCTGTGACTCCCAGGGAACTGCAGGGGTAGACCTCACCCACAGACCTGACACCCTAGGCTGAGCGAACAGCCAGACACCACACTGGCTCTAGCCTACAATCTGTGGCCTGCTGACCCCCAATGACCTCACTAGGAATATTAGCTGGATCTCAGGATCCTGCAGACTATAATGACACACCCTACCCCAATCCCTGACCAGAGTAGTCAGTTGGAACACAGCAGGAAGGGGTGAGCTGAGGGTGGCTCACTGAGATCCAGCCTCTAACACAAGGCCCCACCTATCTTGTGGAGAGTTACGGGTCACCAAGTTAATATGGCCTCCACACCAAAGCTCTTTCCTTGGCACCAAGTCCAGAGAGCACCAGGAACAGCCAGCTAAGGATGAACAGATGGCTAAAGGCCAGACAAAGAACAAAACTGTCAAAAGTCAGGGAACTATGGCTCCAACAAAACTCAGCTATGCTAATACAGCAGGCCCTGACCATCCCACTACAGCTAAAACACAAGTAAATGATGACAAATCTATAGTTATGAAAACGAGAGGCCTTAAAAGAAGAAAATAAATCCCTTAAAGAATTTGAAGAAGCCAGGCATGGTGGCACATGCCTTTAATCCTAGTACTGGGGAGGCAGAGGCAGGCAGATCTCTGTGAGTTCGGGGTAACCCTGGTCTACAAAGCGAGTTCTAGAACAGAGAAACAGTTACAAAACAAAAATGAGAAGAAAAAAGATGCAAAAAAAATCACAATTCAACAGATGAAAGCAATGGAGAAATTCATTAAAGACCTCCAGGAAAACTGAATCAAACAAGAGAAAGAAAGGGACAAAGCCATTAAGGAAATATAGGCAAAAATAATCAAGGTGGAGAAGGAAATGAATAAAAACAATTTAAGACCTAAAATTGGAAATGGGAGCAATAAAGAAAACACAAGCAGAAACAATTCTGGATCTGGAAAATCTAGGAAAGAGAACAGGAACGACAGACATGAGTATCTCCAATAGATACAAGAGATGGAAGACAGAATCCCAGGTGTGGAAGACTTGACTGAAGAAATCAGTACAACAGCCAAAGAAAATGAGAAATCTAAAAAATTCCTCACCTAAAACATCCAGGAAATCAAGGACTCAATAAAAAGATGGAACCAAAGAATTATAAGAATAGATGAAAGAGAAGACTCCTGACTCCAAGGACCAGGAAACATTTTAAACAAATGCATAGAAGAAAATTTACCAAACCTAGAAAAGAGGTGCCTGTAAAAGTCCAAGAGGTTTACAGAACACCAAATAGATTGGATCAGAAAAGAAATAAGAAATTCCTCCCACCACAAAATAATTGAAGCCACAAATGTACAGAACAACAACAACAAAAAAAAAAGAATACTAAAATCTGTAAGAGAAAAAGGTGGGTGACATACCCATCAGAACTACACCTGACTTCTCCTCAGAAACTTTAAAATCCAGAAGGGCCTGGGCAGATGTCCTACAAACCTAAGAGACCACAGTTGCCAACCCAGACTACTATATACAGCAAAACTTTCAATCACCATAGATGGAGAAAATAAGATATTCCATAACAAAACCAAATTTAAACAGTACCTATCCACAAATCCAGCCCTACATAGGGTCCTAGAAGGAAAATTCCAACCCAGAGTAGATAACTGCACCCAAGAAAACACAGGAAACAAATAACTCCACTGCCGCAAAACGAAAAGAAACACAGAAACACACAACCACCACCTACACCAAAATAATAGGAAATAACAATCTTTGGTCATTAATATCCATCAACATCAATGGACTCAACTCCCCAATACAAACACACAGGCTTACAGAATGAATTTGTAAACAAGACCCATCATTCTGCTGTATATAAGAAATAGAAGAAACATGCCTCACCAACAAAGATAGACTTTGCCTTAGAGTAAAAGGCTGGAATAAGGTCTTCCAAGCAAACAGTCCCAAGAGGCAATCTGGAGTAACCATCCTAATATCAAATAAAATAGACTTTCAATCAAAATTAATCAAAAAAAGATAGGGAAGGGTACTACATACTCATCAAAGGAAAAATTCAACAAGATGACATCTCAATCCTGAATATTTATGCCCCAAATATAAGGGCACCCACATCTGTGAAAGAAACATTACTAAAGCTTAAACCACATATTGATCTCCACACATTAATAGTGGGAGACTTGAACACCCTACTCACACCAATGGACAAGTCATCAAGAGAGAAAGCAGAGACACTACGGAACTATCACAGATCATGAACCAAATGGACCTAACAGATACCTATAAAACTTTTCACCCAAACACAAAAGAATATACGTTAAACTCAGCACCTCAAGGAACCTTCTCCAAAATTGACCATATATAGTCAGTCAAAAAGTAAGCCTTAACAGATACAAGAAAATTGAAATAACCCCTTGTACTTTATCAGATCATCATGGATTAAAGCTGGATTTCAACAACAGAGATAGCAAAAAGCCTATACATTTATGGAAATTGAACAACTCCCTCTTCAGTGACCACTGGGTGAGGGAACAAATAAAGAAGGAAATCAAAGACTTCCTAAAATTCAATTTTAAAAAAGGCACAATATACCCAAACTTATGGGACACAATGAAAGCCATGCTAAGAGTAAAGTTCATAGCACTAAGTACCTTCAAAAAGAAATTGAAGACAATTCATACTAGCAACTTAACAGCACAACTGAAAGCTCTAGAAAAAAAAAAAAAAGAAGCAAACACTCCCAAGAGGAGCAGACAGCATGAAATCATCAAACTCAGGGCTGAAATCAATAACTTAGAAACAAAAAGAACAAGTGCTGGTTCTTTGAGAAAAATCAACAAAATAGATAAACCCTTAGCCAAATTAATTAAAGGCAGAGGAAAAATATCCAAATCAACAAAATCAAAAATGAAAAGAGGGAAATAAAATCAGACACTGAGAAAATCTAAAGAATCATTAGATCTTACCTCAAAAACCAGTACTCTACAAAATTGGAAAATCTAAGTGAAAGGACAATTTTCTTAATAGATTACATGTACCAAGGTTAAATAATTTCAGGTAAATAAATTAAATAGTCCTATAAGCCCTAAAGAAATAAAAGCAGTCATTAAAAAAAAAAGGGGGAGGGCAAGATGGTTTCAGCACAGAATTCTACCAGACCTTCAAAGAAGAGCTAATACCAATACTCTTCAAACTCTTCCACAAAGTAGAAACAGAAGGAACAAGGTCAAACTCATTCTATGAGGCCACAGTCACCCTGTGGTTTAATAACTAAACCATACAAAGATCCAAGAAAGAAAAAGAATTTCAGACCAATCTCCCTTATGAACATAGACACAAAGAAACTAAAAAATACTTGCAAACCGAATCCAAGAACACATCAAAAGTATCAAACACCATTATCAAGTATGCTTCATTCCAGGGAATCAGGGATGGTTCAACATATGAAAATGCATCAACATAATCCACTATATAAATAAACTGAAAGAAAAAAAACCATATGATCATCTAATTGGATGCCAAAAAAGCATTTGACAAAATCCAACACCCCTTCATACTAAAAGTCTTCAGGAGATCTGGCATAAAATGACTATACCTAAACATAATAAAGGCAATATACAGCAAGTGGTAGCCAACATCAAATAAAATGGAGAGAAACTTAAAGCATTTCCACTAAAATCTGGGACAAGGCAAGACTGCCCACTCTCTCCATATCCAAAATAGTACTTGAAGTTCTAGCCAGAGTAGTAAGACAAGTAATGCAGATCAAGGGGATACAAATTGGAAAGGAAGAAGTCGTATTTGCAGATGAATGATAGTGTACATAGGTAACCCAAAAATTCCACCAGAGAACTTCTACAGATGAACACTTTCAGCAGTATGCCTGGATACAAAATTAATTTTTAAAAAAATTATTAGCCCTTCTTTTTTTTAATAATTTATTTTTTATTTCTTCAAGTTACACCTCAATCACAATCCCCTCCCTACTCCCCCCTCCAGTCCCCCCCTTCCCCCCTCCCCCCCCTCAACCCCCCCATCCTCTTCCCTTCTTTTTTTTTTTTAGTTTAAGGTATTTCTCCCCCCCCCCAAACAGCTCTCCCTTTCAGTCCAAAAAATGGTTCTTTTTCTTATAACTATAAATACAATACAAAATAACAGAAATAAATAGGCCACAATTATAAGAGTTATATGGCTTAGCATACATTCCCAATGCCCAGTCCATATGTATTTGGCACCTGACTTTAAAACACTGTAAATAAATTAAAGGTGACAGTTGTTCAACCTGGTTTTTTTTTTTTTGATGCAATCGCAAGAGGTTTATTTCGGGGGGGGGAGGGGGGAAGGGGGGACTCAGTGCACTGAGGGCGCCACTTGTATCCCACTCAGGGGTAGGAGCCGCGACTCAACCTGGTTTTACAAACCTCCAAGAGTTGAAAAAACTTAGAGCTAAGGTAAAATAATGCATGGTGTTAGCCCATGCCTTTACCTCCAGTAGAGACAGGAGGATCACTATAGAGTTAGTTGTCTTATAAATTCTAGAGTTACAAGAAACAGGGTGGTGATGGTGCACACCCTTAGTCCCATCATTGGGGAAGAATACACCCTTAATCCCAACACACTAGAGACAGAAACAGGCAGATCTCAGAGCTCAAGGTCAGCCTGATACAAAACAAGCTCTAAAAAGAGAAAAACTTTGATCCAGGGGTGGAGGAGCACATCTTTAATCCCATCAGTTGGGAACCACATGTCTTTGATCCCAAAACTTAGAATGCAGAGACAGGCACATAGGATTTGGAAAGATTTAAGTTTAAAAGCTACTTACAAAAGGCAGGCTGCAATTCAAAC
The DNA here is from genome assembly GCA_907164525.1 of Lophiomys imhausi. Taxonomy (NCBI): domain Eukaryota; kingdom Metazoa; phylum Chordata; class Mammalia; order Rodentia; family Muridae; genus Lophiomys; species Lophiomys imhausi. The sequence continues at coordinate 5,154,173 of CAJQZJ010004856.1, read as the reverse complement.
AAATTGTCCTTTGAGATCTGAAAACATATACACTAAAGGTTTGTTTAGCTCCAAAATATCAAAATAATTTCTTCTTTAATCCGGATTGAAAGGTAATACTTTATATATTGTCAAAAAACCAAATTTGCCCCAGGAAAAATATTACCTGACCCCCCCCCAAAAAAAAAGGTAATTGTCCCAGAGTTAGGATTAGGTCAGGGCTCTGTTCTTATCTTTCCAGGAGATTTAAAGCATCCATTCAAGGAATCCAGGGACAACTGGACACTGGAAACCTCAGCAGAAAACAGATCAGACACCAAAGAAGACGAGTGGCCCAGATGATCCAGCCTTGCAGACTTCTTCAATAGCAGTTTTCTCAAAAGTCTATTAGCCCTTCTTTACACAAAAGATAAACAGGCTGAGAAAGAAATTAGGGAAACAACACCCTTCACAATAGCCACAAATAATATAAAATACCTAGGGTTAACTTTAACCAAGCAAGTGAAAGATATGTACAGCAAGAACTTCAAGTCCCTGAAGAAAGAAACTGAAGAGGATATCAGAAGATGGAAAGATCTCCTATGCTTGTGGATATGTAGGACCAACATAATGAAAATGGCCACCCTATCAAAAGCAATATACAGATTCAATGCAATTCCTATCAAAATACCAACACAATTCTTTACAGACCTTGAAATAAAAATTCTCAATTTCATATGGAAAAACAAAAACCCAGAGTAGCTAAATCAATCTTGTACAATAAAAGAATATCTGGAGGTATCATCACTATCCCTGATTTCAATCTGTACTACAGAGCCATAGTAATAAAAACAGCATGGGACTGGCATACAAAAAAACCAGTTGATCAATGAAATCAAATAGAAGACCCAGAAAAAAAACCCACACACCTACAGTAACTTAATTTTTGACAAAGAAGCCAAAACCATACAATGGAAAAGGGAAAGCATCTTCAACAAATGGATGTCAATATGTAGAAGAATGCAAATAGGCCCATATTTATCACCTTATACAAAACTTAAGTCCAAGTAGATCAAAGACCTAAACATAAAAAACAGGTACACTAAATCTAATCAAAGAGAAAGTAGGGGAAAGCCTCGAATTCATTGGCACAGGTGACAACTTCCTGAACTGAACACCAATAGCTCAGGCTCTAAGACCAACAATCAATAAATGAGACCTCACGAAACTGGAAAGCTTCTGTAAGGCAAAGGAAACTGTTATTCGAACAAAACAGTAACCTGCAGACTGGGAAAAGATCTTTACCAACCCCACATCTGACAAAGGGCTAAAATCCAAAATTTAGAAAGAACTAAAGAAACTAAACACCAAGAAACCAAATAATCCAATCAAAAAATGGGGAACAGAGCTAAACCGAGAACTCACAAAGGAGGAATCTCTAATGGCCGAGAGACACTTGAAGAAATGCTCTGCATCCTTAATCAGAGAAATGCAACTCAAGATGACTCTGAGATTCCATATCACACCTGTCAGAATGGCTAAGATCAAAAACCCAAATGATAGCACATGCTGGCTAGGTTGTGGAGAAAGGTGAACACTCCTCCATTGCTGGTGGGAGTACAAGCTTGTACAACCACTGTGGAAATCAGTCTGGCGATATCTTAGAAAACTTGGAATAGCTCTGCCTTAAGACCCAGCCATACCACTTCTGGGTATACATCCAAATGATTCCTCACCAAACCATAAGGACTTTTTCTCATCTATGCTCATAGCAGCCTTATTTGTAATAGCTAGAAACTGGAAACAACCCAGATGTCCCTCAACTGAAGATTGGATACTACTACTCAGCTGTCAGAAAAAAGGGAATCATGCAATTTGCAACCAAATGGATGGAACTAGAAAAGCTCATCTTGAGTGAGCTAACCCAGACTCAGAAGGATGCACATGGCATCTACTCACTTATAACTGGATATTAGCCATATAGTACAGGATAACTATCCTACAACCTACAGACCCAAAGGAATAGAACCTAGCATAATTATTGTACAAGAATTTCCACCCAGCAGCAGATCAAAACAGATGCTGAGACACACAGTAAAACATTAAGTAGCGCTCTGGGAGTCCTATATAAGAGAGGGAGGAGGAATAGACACCCAGAAGGGACAAGAACAACAAATGAAGATCAACAGAACCAACCAACCTAGGCCTCTAGAGGCTTACAGAAACCGAAATGTGAAGAAAAAAGCTTAGACTAGACCTAGACCTCCCTATACAAATATATATGACAGGCAACATCATACAGATCCATTAGCAAGTAGGGAGGTGGTCTCAGTCATGGACTTTGTTACCTGTGAGTGGAACACTTTACCCTAGCTGAGCTGCCATGTTGGGCCCAGAACAAGACCTTCATGGGACTGATGAACTGAGAGGGGCTGATATGTGGGGGCCCCCTCATTCAAAGAGAAGAATAGGTGGAAGAGGGGGTAAAGGGGGGGAAGGGAAGGAGGGAGAGAGCTGTGATTGAGATGTAACTTAAATTGATAAATAACTGTCAAAAAATTATAAAAATCAGGAGAGGTAGAAAAAACAACAACAAAAAATACAGGGGTGGGTGGGCTGGAGAGATGGCTCAGCAGTTAAGAGCACTGGCTGTTCTTCCAAAGACCTGGGTTCAAATCCCAGCACCCACATGACAGTTCACAGCTATCTGTAATTGCTAGAAGTGGTGGTGCATGCCTTTAATACCAGCACCTGGGAGGTAGAGGCAGGTGGATTTCTGTGAGTTCAAGGCTAACCTGGTCTACAAAGTGAGTCCAGGACAGTCAGAGATACACGGAGAAAACCTGTCTTGAAAAGCCAAAAAACAAAAGCAAAATGCAACCAAACAGGAGCTTTCGCATGGAGTGCAGTTTTTAGAAAATATTTATGTATTCGTGGGGGTGGTTTCCATGTGCATGATGTAGTTCACATACAGAGGTCAGAGGACAACTTGCAGAAGTCTTCCTTTTCATTATGTGGCTCCTGGGGTAAGACTCAGGTCACCAAGGTTAGCAGCAAGTGCCTATATTTGCTGAGCTATCTTACCTGCAGCAGTAGTGTCTTAATTAAAGTAAACAATGTTTAGGCTTCATTATTTGTGAGATGTTTCCTTGACTGGGTCTTTAACATCAAGAGAAATTAGTGTTTTCAATGATAAAACTTGAGTCTTCAAGCAAAAATGAGATTTTACAAACTTTGTATTTGTCAGAGGCTACAGATTTTTCCCACCAATACCTAAACACTTTTTTATTAAAGTAATGGCCTTTTTTGGTGCTTATGTCAAAATACATATAATGTAAATAACCATATTAAACACTATGTATAAACATATAATTCATCAGCATTGCATCAACAATGGTATACAATCACTACCACTATCCACGCCCAAGACTGTATTAGCATGTACAACACTGTACCTGTTAACCAGGAACTTTTTGTTTATTTGTTTCAAGACAGGGTTTCTCGGTGTATCCTTGGCTGTCCTAGACTCACTTTGTAAATCAGGCTGGCCTCAAACTCACAGAGAACCACCTGCCTCTGCCTCCAGACTGCTGGGATTATAGGCGTGCACCACCATGCCTGGCAATTACAGGCAGCTGTGTACTGCCATTTGGGTGCTGGGATTTGAACCTAGGTCCCTTAGAAAGACAGCCAGTGCTCTTAACTGGTGAGCCATCTCTCCAGCACTAACCAGGAACTTTTATTCCTCCTCCTAGCCCTAAAGTTATCCATTCTACATTCATCTCTGAGTTTGACTGTTTTGAATACTTTATACAGCTATGATGGGGAAAAAATGTTTTTAGGACTTCCAGATAGGACTGAGCAGAAAGCTTTTTGGCAAGTTGCTCACTTAGAAGCATGAGAGCCTGAATTTAATCCCCATATTTTTAAAAAGAAATAAAGCCATGGCACATGCTTGCAATCCCAGAGGTGGGAGAGAAAGAAGATACATCTCTGGGGCTCACAAGGGAACCAGCCTAGTGTTCTAGGGAAGTTCAAGGCTAGTCAGAGACCCTGTCTCGAAAAAAGGTAGACAGTGGCCAAGGAATAAGTACTAAGGTTGTCCTGACCTTGACATGAATGGAACACACTTAAGAACACCTGCATCCATACACAAACATGTACACATGTATACACAAATACACATGGCCATGCAATACCTCTGGGTAGACAGCTAGGAGTAGTATAGCTAAGCCATACAGTAATTTTACACCTTAATATTTGAGAAAATGCCACACTCTTCCACAGGGGCTTCAGCATTTTATACTTCCACAATGCAAGAGATTCCAATTTGTATCCTCACAAGCACTTTCAGAAAGTATTTATACCTCTATAATCACCATGGGTTACAACAAGACAGAACAGATTGGACTGGCTTAACCAACAGAAATACATTCCCTTAAATTCTAGAGGGTTGATGCCAAAAAACAAGATGGCCAGTAGAAAAGGTGTTCTGGTTCTTTTCTATCAACTTGACACAAACTAGAGTAGCCTGGCAAGAGGGACCCTCAACTGAGGAGTTACCTCCATCAGGGTTTATGGGCAAGTTTGTGGGAGCATTATTTTCATGATTTATGTAGGAGGGACCAGGCACTAAGGTATATAAAAGCAAGCCAGTGAACAGCAATCCTTTATGGTCTCTCAGTTCCTGCCTTGAAATCCTGTGTGATGTCACTAAGTGATGGACTGTGATGATCTGGGAGTCGTAAAATGAAATAAATGCTTCCTCTGCTGAGTTGGTCTTAGCCACTATTTTATCACCTCAACAGAGAAGCAAACTAGGACCCTCTGGGTGGTGGGTGGCACACACCTGTAATCCCAGCATGCAAGGAGGCAGAGGGCAAACAATCACACCTGTGAGGCCAGAGTGCTCTACATAGCATGTTCCAGACTATCCTGGATGCCATCATGAGTCCTTATCTCAGAACCAGTGGTGGAAATAGAGCTCAGTAGTAGAGCAATTGCCTAGCATGCACAGGGCCCTGGGGGGCTTGGTCTTCAGCATCTTCCCAACCTCAAACCGAGATGATTTCTGGTGAAACTTCTGACTTGCATGTGACCGCCTTCTTGCTATGTCCTGTCTTCTGTTTAGGCACAAAGAAATATGCTTGGTGTCTCTATCTTCTTATAATTCTCCTTATAAGGACAAATGCATTTTAGATCAGACTTCTACCCTTTGGACTGACTTATTTATTGCCTCCTTAAAGGCCTTATCACCAAACACACTCACAAGAGGGGTTAGGGCTTTAGGCATGGATTCTGGGGTACACAATTCAGTTCACTTGACCCAGTGGTATCTCATTGTAGGGTTTTTTTTTTCTTATTTTTTAGTTTTTGTCTAGCCAAGGACTATGTAACAATTCTTTTCATGTGCTGAGTTTTCACTTGTATACTTTGTCTTCTCTAGAGAAATGTAATTTAAGTTTCTCACACATTCTAAAATTGAGCTTTTTCTTTAAAACTTTATTTTCATTTAACTATGTATGTGCACACATGTGCACATGTAGGTGACTAGAGTCCAGAAGAGAACACTGACTCCTCTGGAGCTGGAGTTCTCAGCAGTTGTGACCCACTCATTAGATGTTGGGAACTGAACTTGTCATGTCCTCTGTAAGATTAGTACACATTCAGCCACTGAGCTGTCTCTCCAGTCCCTCCGCTCCTATGTTGTTTGTTTATTCTTTTAACTTTATTGTAGGTGTTGCTGTTGAGTTACAAGAAGTCTTTATATGTTCTGGACTTAAATTCTTCATCAGATTCTGCAATTTCTCCATGAAGGTTTATTATTCTATTGATGGCTTCCCTGCTGCACAGATGTTGATTATCTTGATATGGTCCGTTTACTTTTTTTCTTTTATTGTCTGGACTTTTAGTGTCACACTTATGTAAATGAAACCAAATCCAATGTCATAAGACTTTGTATGCTTTCTTCTTCTTTTTTTTTAATTTTATTTCTTCAAATTACATCTCAATCACAATTGCCTCCCTGCTCCCCACTCCCTCCCACCCTCTTCCCTCTCACATCCCCCCATCTGCTTCCTTTTTTTTTTTTTTTTTTAGGTTTAAGGTATATCTTTTTCCCCTCAACAGCTCCCCCCTTCAGTCCAACAAATGGCTCTTTCTCTTATAACAACAAATACAATACAAAACAACAAAAATAATTAGCCACAATTATGAAAATTATAAGGCTTAGCACACATTCCCAAAATCCAGTCAATTCCCCAGTAAAAAGATAGAGGCTAGAAGAATGGATGCTTTCTTTTTAAAACCTGTTTAGTTTTAGTTCTTAAGATTAGGTTTTTAACTGGGCGTGGTAGCACACGCTTTTAATCCTACCACTCCGGAGACAGAGACAGGCAGATCTCTAGTTCAAGGCCACCTGGTCTACAGAGTGAGTCCAGGACAGTCAGAGTAGATACACAGAGAAACCTTATATATATAAAAAAAACAAACAAAAAAGATTAGGTTTTTAAAAATCTACTTTGAGGGCTGGAGAGATGGTTCAATGGTTAAGAGCACTGTCTGCTCTTCTAGAGGTCCTGAGTTCAATTCCCAGCAACCACATGGTGGCTCACAACCATCTATACTGGGATCTGATGCCTTCTTCTGTCATACAGATGTACATGCAGATGGAACATTCACATACATTAAATAAATAAATCTTTTAAAAAATCTACTTTGGTTTTTTTTTTAATATGGTATAAGGCAAGGGCCTAGCTTCAGTAGTATGCATGTGGATATTCAGCTTTCCCAACACCATTAATTGCAAATGTAGTCATTCCTCACTGAATGATCTTGGCACCCTTGTCAAAAATAAATTGGCCACTCATGTGAGTGTTTATTTCTGGGCTTCTATCCTAATTCATTGGTCTATGTATCAGCTACTGACCAAGGAAACTTATTTAAAATAAGAATTTATTTTGATTCGCAGGAGCTGGAATTATAGGCAGTTGTGAGCCACCTTGTGTGAGTGCTGGTAACAGAACTCTGGTCTTCTGAAAGAGCAGCTAGGGCTCTTAACTGCTGAGCTATCTCTTCATCACTTGGAGTAACTTTCAAAGGTAGGAAATGTTAGTTCTTTAACTTAATTACTTTGTTTAAAGTTACTTTTAGCTATTCAGGGCTTGGTGCAATTATACTGAATTTAATTTTTCTGTGAAAGAGCTATCATATTATTGATTTTAATATAGTCAATTTAAAAAAAATATATAGTCAATTTACAAATTCCTTGGCTATTACTGATGTCTTAATAGTGTTACACCTTCCCACCCATGAACATGGGATGCCTTTGCATTTATTTAGGTCTTCTTATATTTCTTTCACTGTGTTTTTAAAAAATTTATTATTATTGTGTGTATGTATACATGCATGTGTATGTATATGCAGGGGTGTTATTGAGCACTTGTAAAGGTCAAATACAATTTCACGGACTCAGTACTCTAGCTTTACATGGGTTCTGGGGGTTGAACTCAGGTCATGCAGCTCGTGTAACGAGTACTTTAAGTACAGAACCATCTTTATCCTCTCACTAACTACCCCCCCATCCTGCCCCCTTTGTTTTTTGCTTTGGGTTTTTGAGACAGAATTTCTCTGTGTAGCCTTGGCTGTCCTGGGCTCTGTAGACCAGGCTGGCCTCAGTCTCAGTGGTTTACCTGTCTCTGCCTCCTGAGTGCTGGGATTAAAGGCGCATGCCACTATGCCCAGTTTAGGCAATATTTTTCAAAATCAACCTTAATATTGTGGATTCCTGAGAATCACAATATCCATAACAGCGTTGTGTATCTTCCTTTTCAACTGATGTCTTTTGTTTCTTTTTTTTTTTTTTCCTTATCTTCTGGCTCTGGCTAGAATCTTCAATACAATGTTAAGGATCAGTTAGGAATGCAAGCTTCCTATCTGTGGTGGGAAGCTTTGCATGACTCACCACTGTGATTTCTATTTCCCAAAAATATCTTTTCTCTCATTGGGGAACACTCCCTTTTATCCCCAGTGTTCTGAGTTTTTAATCATGAAAGGCCATATCAATTGAAATGACCTTGCTTGGATTTTGTTCTTTAGTTCTATTAATCTCATGGATTGTATAGATTTATTTTGTTACTGGGATGCCATTCTCTTGGCCATAGTCAATAATTCTATTCATATGCTACTCAATTTTATTTTCTAGTAATTTTTTTACAACTTTTGTGTCTATCTTAAAAGAGACAATGACTTGTAATTTTTTTCTTTAAATGCATGGTAGAATTCACTGATGAAGCCATTTGATCTATGACTTCTATTGGTAAGTTTCTGATTACCAATTCAATCTCTTTACTTATTACAAGTCAGTTGAGATTTTTCCTTCTTCCTTATTCAGTTGAAAGTGTTGCTATAGTTTGAATGTTGAGTGTTTCCAAAGGCTTGATCACCAGTGTGGTGCTTCTGGGAAGTAGTGGAATTTAAGAGGTGGGATTAAATGGAGAATCTTTAAGTCATAAGCCTATAAAGGGGATTATGGACCCTGGCCTCCTCTTTGCTCTTTTGCTTCCTGGCCATGGGAGAAATGGCTTTGCTCTGTCCCATACTCCTGCCATGATGTGCTTGCTGCCTGGGCCCACAGCACATGTCCATCACAGCCCACAGCACAGGTCCATCACAGACCTGCTGCCAGGTGGGAGCACAAACTTTTAATCCTGGCACTTTGGAGACAGGGGTAGGGTGACCTGAGTTCAAGGCTACCCCAAGCTACATAATAAGACCCACATTTTTCTCTTTCCCTACCACCCCTCACACACACACACACACACACACACACACACACACACACACACACACATCACCTAATGGAAAGGTGAGTACCACATGTAAAGAGAGAACTTTCTGAGGAAAAAAAAAAGTATGCTTAAATATAGGTAAAAAAAAAAAAAGAATCTAAAGTGACTACAATGAAGAAAGAGAAGGAGAGTTAAACATCAGATGTCCAAGAGCACTGAGACATTACTAAATGTTATGACATATGGGTATTGTGAGTTTAAAATAAAAGCAACAAAAGGTGAAGAGGGGCTGGACAGATGGCTCAGAGGTTAAGATCATTTACTGTTTTTGCAGAGGACCTAGGTTCAGTTCCCAGTGCCCACATGGTGGCTCACAACAACCTGTTCCAGGTGAGTCAAGTCATCTTCCGGTCTATAGGGGCTCCTGAACATACATGGTACATAGAAAGTCACTCAGATGTACATACATATAAACAATTTTTTTTAAATATTGAAGATGGTAGAAAGTTTTTCTAACTGAATATAATAAACCAGATCAATCAGAGAAATATAACAGGGTAGATATTATGTGTGTACAAAATATGTTTGTATATGTGTGACTCTAAATGACATGGAATCTGACAAAGTCAGCTTGTGGTTCAAAACTGTAACATCACACAAAGAGTCTGAGGTGTGAGGACTGTAACTTCAAGGACAGCCCGAGTCACATAGTGAGACAAAAAACAAAACAAGAATCTTGGACATAGTCCTGGTATGGTGGGACAAACTAGAGGTCAGTGTGATTTCATAAAAGGACACTGCTTCAAACATAGCAAAACATCCCAAGTAAACAAAAGAAAACCACAGCAACTACATTAGTATCTGACAAGACAGCTTTCCACAGGAGAAATTATCAAGAACCAAAGGAAGTGCCCTAGTGGTACCACAACATGGTAGTAACCTGTATTTTGGTGTGTAGAGAAGTTTAATTCATCACCACCGTACATATTTATGGCAAATTATGGAGTGAGACAGGGAATGAAGAAGTTATAAATGTTATTATTAGCAAGAAAAAGATAACATGATAAAATATGACTCTTAGAAACACATTTGCTGGGTATGGTGATGCACTCCTTTAATCCCAGTACTCAGGAGACAGAGGCAGGTGAATCTCTGCGTATGAGACCAGCCTAGGCTATAAATCGAGTTCCAGGCCAGCCAGGATTACATAAAACTCTGTCTTGAAAAACCGAAAGAAAGAAAGAAAGAAAGAAAGAAAGAAAGAAAGAAAGAAAGAA
>CAJQZJ010004856.1:5068143-5144139 GCA_907164525.1 Lophiomys imhausi | reverse complement strand
GAAAGAAAGAAAGAAAGAAAGAAAGAAAGAAAGAAAGAAAGAAAGAAAGAAAAAGAAAAAACAATTAAAAAAAAAGAGAAAGAAAAGAAGTGCATTCTATCTAAACTAAATGTCACTGACTGTTCCGTACTGGTCTCTAAACATGCAAAATCCAACACACTCATGGAATAAAACCCTCCAAAAGCAATGTGTTGAACAACACACACACACATACACACACACACACACACACACACACACACACACACACACATTTTTGTCTGCTAAGGACAACATATTTAATGGGAGCAGTGTAAACGTAGTCTAAATAGGCATTGATAAAAATGTTTCAAGATTGTGAATTTAAGATGAAATCTCTAGCACTTATTTTCATCAAATTAATCTTTCCTGGAGCCTGCAAAATGGCTCAGCAGAATTTATTGTCTTTTTGTTGTTTTTGGTTTTCCAGACAGGGTTTCTCTGTGTAGCCCTGGGGCTACCCTGGAACTCACTCTGCTGACCAGGCTGACCGTGAATTTACAGCAATCTGCCTGCCTCTTCCTCCCAAGTGCTGGGATTAAAGGCCTCTGCCATCACGACTGGCTCTTACAGTTTTGAACTGCCATGTGGGTGCTGGGATTTGAACCCAGGTCCTTTGGAAGAACAGTCAGTGCTCTTAACAGCTGAGTCATCTCTCCAGCACCAGCAGAATTTATTGTGAAACAGAAAAAAATGACCAGAGAGTAATTCTGAATATATCTACTACAAACATGAACAAGGTTTTAATGTTTTATATTTATTGCTTGTGCAGGGGCACCTGCACATCTGCCATGATAAGAGAGGACAGATTATGAGGAACTGGTTATCCTTCCACCATGTTAGTTTTGGGGGTTTAGGATCAAGTTGTCAGGCTTCATGGCAGGGACGTATACCCAGTGAGCCATCTCATGGGCCCATGAAATAGGTTTTAAATACACAGCACTGTAATGTTTTATATTTTCACCTATTTTTGAGGTAAATAATGATTTTTTAATGTTTATTTATACTTCAGGTTACATTTCCATCACAGTGACCTCTTTCCACTCCTCCCAATCCCACCCTCCCACCCTCTAACCCCTATCCCTTACATCCCACTCCTCTGGAGTGGAGTGTCCCTACCTATCAGTCCGCCACCCCAGTTCAGCAGTCACATGAGGGCCAAGAGCCTCCTCATACACTGGAGGCCTACAAGGCAGCACCACTAGGGCAAAGAGTCTCATGGACAGGTCTTGAGCTGCATTTCTCTGATGATTAAGGATGCTGAGCATTTCTTCAAGTGTCTCTCAGCTATTAGGGATTCCTCCTTTGTGAATTCTTGGTTTAGCTCTGTTCCCCATTTTTTGATTGGATTATTTGGTTTCTTGGCATTTAATTTCTTGAGTTCTTTGTAAATTTTGGATATTAGCCCTCTGTCAGATGTGGGGTCGGTGAAGATATTTTCCCAATCTGTAGGTTGCCATTTTCTTTGAATGACAGTGTCTTTTGCCTTACAGAAGGTTTTCAGTTTCATGAGGTCCCATTTACTGATTGTTGGTTTTAGATCCTCAGCTGTTGGTGTTCTGTTCAGGAAGTTGTCATCTATGCCGATGAGTTCAAGTGTTTTCCCCACTTTCTCTTCTAATAGATTTAGTGTGTCAGGCCTTATGTTAAGGTCTTTGATCCTCATGGACTTAAGTTTTGTGCAAGGTGATAAGTATGGGTCTAATTTCATTCCTTTACATGTCGACATCCAGTTAGACCAGCATCATTTGTTGAAGATGGTGTCCTTTTTCTATTGTACGGTTCGGCTTCTTTGTCAAAAATTAAATAACCATAGGTGTGTGGGTTCATTTCTGGGTCTTCAATTTGATTCCATTGATCCACTGGTCTGTTTCTATACCAGTACCAGGCTGTTTTTATTACTATTGCTCTGTAGTACAGCTTGAAATCAGGGATGGTGATACCTCCAGATGTTTTTATTTTAATTATACAGGATTGATTTAGCTATTCTGGTTTTTTTGTTATTCCATATGAAGTTGAGAATTGCTTTTTCCAGGTCTATAAAGAATTGTGGTGGCATTTTGAAAGGAATTGCATTGAATCTGTATATTGCTTTTGGCAGGATGGCCATTTTTATTATGTTGATCCTACCTATCCATGAGCATTGGAGATTTTTCCATCTTCAGATGGCCTCTTTAGTTTCTTTCTTCAAGGACTTGAAGTTCTTGCTGTACATATCTTTCACTTGCTTGGTTAGAGTTACCCCCAGGTATTTTGTATTGTTTGTGGCTATTGTGAAGGGTGTTGTTTCTCTAATTTCTATCTCAGCCCATTTATTTTTTGTATAAAGGGCTTATGATTTTTTCAATTAATTTTGTATCCAGCCACCTTGCTGAAGGTGTTTATCAGCTGTAAGAGTTCTCTGGTGGAATTTTTGGAGTCGCTTCTGTATACTATCATATCATCTGCAAATAGAGATAATTTGACTTCTTCGTTTCCAGTTTGTATCCCCTTAATCTCCTTTAGTTGTCTTATTGCTCTACCAAGAACTTCAAGTACTATGTTGAAGAGATATGGCGAAAGTAGGCATCCTTGCCTTGTCCCTGAGTTTAGAGGAAATGATTTAAGTTTCTCTACATTTATTTTGATGCTGGTTACTGGCTTGCTGTATATCGCCTTTATTATTTCTAGGTGTGGTCCTTGTATGCCCATTCTCTCCAGGACTTTTAGCTGAAGGGGTGTTGTATTTTGTCAAATGCTTTTTCTGCATCTAGCGAGATGATCATGTTTTTTTTTTTCTTTTAGCTTGCTTATATGGTGAATTATGTTGATGGATTTTAGTATGTTGAGCCATCCCTGCATTCCTGGGATGAAGCCTACTTGATCATGATGCATGATACTTTTGATGTGTTCTTGGATTTGGTTTACTAGTATTAAGTATTTTTGCATCTATGTTCATGAGGGAGATTGGTCTGAACTTCTCTTTCTTTGTTGGGTCTTTGTGTGGTCTAGGAATCGGGGTGACTGTGGCCTCATAGAATGAGTTTGGCAGTGTTCCTTCTGATTCTATTTTGTGGAAGAGCTTGAAGAGTATTGGTGTTAGCTCTTCTTTGAAGGTCTGGTAGAATTCTGTGCTGAAACCATCAGGTCCTGGACTTTTTTGGTTGGGAGATTTTTAATGACTTTCTATTTCCTTAGGGGCTATAGGGCTGTTTAGTCTGTTAACCTGATCTTGATATAACTTTGTAGGTAGAATCTATCAAGAAAATTGTCCATTTTGCTTAGGTTTTCAAATTTGGAGTACAGATCTTTAAAATAGGACCTAAAGATTCTCTGGATTTCCTTGATGTCTGTTGTTATTTCTCCCTTTTCATTTCTGATTTTGTTGATTTGGGTATTTTTCCCTCTGCCTTTTAGTTAATTTGGCTAAGGGTTTGTCTATTTTGTTGATTTTCTCGAAGAACCAACTCTTGGTTTCATTGATTCTTTGTATCATTCTTTTTGTTTCTAAGTTGTTGATTTCAGCCCTAAGTTTGATGATTTCCTGCCTTATGTTCCTCTTGGGAGTGTTTGCTTCTTTTTTTTCCCAGTTCTTCCACTTCTGCTGTTAATTTGCTAATATGAGCTGTCACGATTTTCTTTTTTTTTTTTTTGGTTTTTCAAGACAGGGTTTCTCTGTATAACAGCTCTGGCTGTCCTAGACTCACTTTGTAGACCAGGCTGGCCTCGAACTCACAGAGATCCGCCTACCTCTGCCTCCCAAGTGCTGGGATTAAAGGCGTGCGCCACCAACGCCCGGCACGATTTTCTTTCAAAGGCACTTAGTGCTATGAACTTTCCTCGTAGCACTGCTTTCATTGTGTCCCACAGGTTTGGGTATGTTGTGCCTTCATTGTCGTTGGATTTTAAGAAGTCTTTGATTTCCTTCTTTATTTCTTCCCTGACCCAGTGGTCATTCAGTAGAGAGTTGTTCAGTTTCCTTGAATGTGTAGGCCTTCTATTATTTCTGTTGTTGTTGAAGACCAGATTTATTCCATGGTGGGCTTATAAGATGCAAGGGGTTATTTCAATTTTCTTGTATCTGTTGAGGCTTGCTTTGTGACCAACTATATGGTCAATTTTGGAGAAAGTTCCATGCAGTGCTGAAAAGAAGGTGTATCCTTTTGTGTTTGGGTGAAATGTTCTGTAGATGTCTGTTAGGTCCATTTGGTTCATGACTTCTGTTCTGCTCATTATTTCTCTGCGTGGTTTCTGTCTCAATGACCTGTCCATTGTTGTGAGTGGGTTGTTGAAGTCTCCCACTACTAATGTGTAGGGAATCAATGTGAGTTTTAAGCTTTAGAAGGGTTTCTTTTACAAATGTGGGTGCCCTTGTATTTGGGGCATAGATATTCAGTATCGAGATGTCATCTTGATGAATTTTTCCTTTAACAAGTATGTAGTGCCCTTCCCTATCTTTTTTGATTAACTTCAGTTCAAGTCTATTTTATTTGATATTAGGATGGCTACTCCAGCTTGCTTCCTGGGTCCATTTTCTTGGAAAACCTTTTCCCAGCCCTTTATTCTGAGGTAGTGTCTATCTTTGTTTGTGAGGTGCATTTCTTGTTTGCAGCAAAAAGTTGGGTCTTGTTTATGGATCCATTCTGTAAGCCTGTGTCTTTTTAATGGGGAGTTGAGTCCATTGATGTTGATGGATATTAATGACAAAAGGTTGTTATTTCCTGTTATTTTGATGTAGGTGGTGGTTGTTTGTTTCTTTTGGTTTAGCTGTAGTGGAGTTTTTTGCTTCCTCTGTTTTCTTGGGTGTAGTTATCTTCTCTGATTTGGAATTTTCCTTCTAGGATCTTCTGTAGGGCTGGATTTGTGGGTAAATATTGTTTAAATTTGATTTTGTCATGGAATATCTTGTTTTCTCCATCTATGTTGATAGAGAGTTTTCCTGGATATAGTACTCTGGCTGGGCACCTATGTTCTTTTAGGGCTTGTAGCATGCCTGCCCAGGCCCTTCTGGCTTTTAAAGTTTCTGAGGAGAAGTCAGGTGTAATTCTAATGGGTCTTTCATTATACATTACTTGACCTTTTCCTCTTATGGCTTTTAATATTCTTTCTTTCTTCTGTACATTTGGAGTTTCAATTATTATGTGGCGAGAGGAGTTTCTTTTCTTGTCTAATCTGTTTGGAATGCTGTATGCCTCTTGGAATTTTATTGGCATCTCTTTCTTTAGGTTTGGGAAGTTTTCTTCTATGATTTTGTTGAAGATGTTTTCTGGACCTTGGAATTGGGAGTCTTCTCTTTCATCTGTGCCTATAATTCTTAGGTTCCATCTTTTCATTGAGTCCTTGATTTCTTGGATGTTGTGGGTGAGACCTTTTTTAGATTTCTTGTTTTCTTTGGTCAAGGTACTGATTTCTTCAATTAAATCTTCCACACCTGAGATTCTGTCTTCCATATCTTGTATCCTATTTTTGATACTCATTTATGTAGTTCCTGTTCTCTTCCCTTGGTTTTCCTCTTCCAGGACAGTTTCTGCTTGTGATCTCTTTATTGCTTCCATTTCCAATTTCAAGTCTTGAAAGCTTTTAGACATTTTATACATTTCCTACTCCAATTTAGATGACTTTGTCTGCCATTCAATCAGATCTTTCATAGCCTTGTCTCTTTCCTGTTCATATTTGGCTGAGTTGGCTTTGAGGTCTCTAATGGTATTCTCCATTGCTATCATTTGTGAAAGTGAAGATTCTTTGTATTCTTTCAGGGATCTCACTTCTTCTTGTAAAGACCCTATCATTTTCCTAACTATAGATTTGTCATCATTTTTGTGTGTTTCAGCTGTGGTGGGTGGTCTGGTTTGCTGTATTAGCATCGCTGTATTTTGTTCGAGTCATATTTCCCTGAATTTTGTCAGATTTGTTTTTTTTTCACTGACCTTTAGACATCTCGTTGTCTGTAGCTGACTGACTGTTCCTAGTGTCTTCTGGACCTGTTGCTAGGATAGGACTTTGGTGTAGAGGCTGTATAGTCTTGGTAGTCAGCTCAACACAAGCTAGGTGGGGTCTTGGTTGAGGGCTGTAATTCAGTGGGCCCCCTGAAGTTTACCCCTTCCAGTTGTGTCCCAACTGGGAGTTCAGGTCGGGGTTAAGGTTGGATGTGTTATTCCAGCTTGCAGAGTCCCCGGCTACTAGTTTGTCTCTCCCAGGGTTAGGTTGTGTTCCCCTGGGAAGCTCCTCCTAGATGGTCTCCAAGTCCTCTGTGCCTCTCAGCCCTAGGCACTAAGCCCTCGTAGTCTGAGTCACTCAGGCAGTGCACACAGGCTAAGAACTCACTGCTCCAGGGGTGGAACTGCAGATGCTGAAGATCTGGTTTCCCACTGGAAGAGCCAGCACTTGCTGAGGGGTCTGATATTAACCCCACAACCTGTCCAGGGCTTGGACTCAGTGGAGTTCCCAGCAACCTTCCAACCTGACCACCCGCCTTTCAACCCACTCTGATCTCACTGTTCCTGTGGCTGTGCTGGTCTGGATTTGGGTACCTGAGCAGTCCTGTGGATACTGGCGATTGGGGCCACCTACCCACCAAGGCCTGGAACTCTGCACTGGTGTCAGGAGGCGTAGTCTGCTACAGAAAGTGTATCCCACTGCGTTGTCTAGCTGCAGAGTTCTTCCGAGTGATTGTAAATCCAGTAGAGGGGCCTGTATGTCCAGCACCCCTCTGGGCAAGCTCCAATATGCTTGCATCTCCCAGATCTCCACCCAGTTGGAGATACACTGTTATGGTCCTGCTTGCCCTCAATAATGATATTTTTAAAGTTAAAGTTAAAAGAAAAAAATACATCCTGCTAATAGATTATTTAAATTGTTTCTTCCAAAGATGAAAACAAAATTCAAAACATTCTATATTCTTAATATAATATGAATAAACCATTTAATACAAAAATTCTCTTAATAATACCTCCTAGGAACCTACTAAATATCATGACAAATCTAGGCTCTAAGGAACTTTCTAATACTCATTCCATTTACAAATCTGACAATCCCCATTTGTAAAAAAAGAACTAAAGTGGGGGCTGGAGGGATGGCTCAGTGGTTTAGAGCACTGGCTGTTCTTCCAAAGGACCAGAGTTCAAATCCCAGCAGCATATGGCAGTTCATAGCTGTCTGAAATGGCCGGGCGTGGTGGCACACGCCTTTAATCCTGGGAGGCAGAGGCAGGTGGATCTCTGTGAGTTCAAGGCCATCCTGGTCTACAAAGTGAGTCCAGGACATCCAAGGATACACAGAGAAACCTTGTCTTGAAAAACCACACACACACACACACACACACACACACACACACAAGAACTCAAGTGGAAACACATGTCACTGAAGTCTTCACTGTTTGTACCCCTTGGAGAATCATCCTGAGGTCTCTTCTCCAGGTGTTCCATACCAAGCTGTGCTCCTTTACCCCTCAGTGGCTGTTCCTGTTGTGTAATTCTCTATATATTAATTTTCAAATACTTCCAAATACCAACTTAGTATTCTTTGCAGAAAAGCTGAAATGAGAGCACAAGAGAGTGCTGACAACCAGGTACCTGACAGAGGGTAGTCTTGGCCTGTGGTCCCTGGAAGCCATCACCCACCCAACGTGATTCTCTAGAAGGGGTCTTGTGCTGTGACTCGTCTTCCTCTTTCCTGGACTCTAAATAAAAAGAAGGTAAACATTGCAATTTCTTTTGGTAGTACGAACTTCACAAGTAAATTAAAACCCTCTGACTGCAAACCAAGTCACACATTTTCACCCTGCAGTTGGCACATTGTGAAATCACATGAAGTCACAAAACCCAAATATCTCACACACAAGTTATAAAGCTTAACATTGGGGACCCTGACTTAGTTTGAGTAGAAGACTAAAGGAAATCAACACAGAATAATTCACTACAGCCTGATTGTCTTTAATCACATGACTCTGTGAAGAGAAGGTACCTCTCAGCCTGAGAACTTCACGATGGTAAATACCATTTTAAAGGGAATTGTTCCAATTTAAAGGTGCATATGTTAAAAACCTTCTCTGGAACTGGTAGAGGACATACAATGCAGGCCTCATAACCCTGGTCATTTTTTTGTACCTTTATATCCATGGCTCTTAGTTCTTGGACAACAGGATAAAATCTCGACATTTTGTTAGGATCTTGCAGTTGGGGCATTTGATGTGCTTTGGGAGTCCCTGAAGGATGAATCCTAGGAGAAGCAGGAACTGCAAAGGGCACTGTGTGACCCACCATTGAGGAAGTCATTTCTGAAAGATCAAACAGCTTCTAAGCTCATTTATCAGTTGAGTACGCAAAGTGACTCTTTAAATTATTTAGCTGCTAGGAAAATATTTTGCTTTGAGAGTAAAGACAAATATGAAAAACTCTAGGCACAAGAGTTTTTCATTGAAATATTTTAAATATCTTAAAGGAATTTAAAAAAACTTGGTAACTGTTACCTAGTTTACATCATTCCATTCTGTTTTACAGTGAGCAAGCATGATGACTCAGCAGGTCAATGTACCTTCTACCAAAGCTGAGGACCTGAGTTCTGCTGCAGAACCCATATGGAACAACAAAAGAACAGTCTATAGCAAGCTGTAGGCACCTCTGTATGTGTGCCACGGGGTGTGTGCATCCATACACATGCACAAAAACGTAAACAATGCATTTTATTCCTGCTTTTCCCCCTCAGAGATAATGCAGCTCTTAAACTCAGTATTTTAATCTCTTACTACATATATATATATTTTTTCCCTAATTAACTATATATATAAAATCATACTTTATATACCGTTCTCTATGTTGTTGTACTTTACTCATTTGTCGATCTTGCATTTCAGTACTGAAGAAGATGCTGTTGTTATACAAACATAATCAAATCTACCCATTCTCCTACTGATGGACATCTGTTACTCCAATGCTTTGGCTTAATCAGCAACACTACATCAATGTTTCTGAGCATCTGTCTTGTACTAGTATACCTTCTCCAGGGTTTATGTAAGTAGAGATGCCATCAGAGCAGATCGGACTTTCTCAAGGCTGACCTCACCATTCTACAGGAGGTCATCAGCTGACACTCCCAGCAAGCAACACATCAGACTTCTACCAATTTCACATCCAAGTTAAAACCAGTTTTTCTTCAGACTTAAGCACTATCCTATCATAGGATTTGAATGCTATTTGCACTTCCTGGGTAGTTACAGTGACCTTGAGCATGTTTACGTGCACCTACGTAAACTTTCAGAATTCCCTTTCAGTAAGCTTATTGTTTACTTTGATTGAGCTGTTTGCTTTGTTGGTTTGTTCATGAAAATCTTAGGGCAAGACAAGTGAGCCAGAAGATGGCCCAAGTCGCAGTGACAAACATTCAGGCTCTATTTCTATGTTTCTTGTGATTCACACATAACTGCTTCTTCTTTCATTCTGTAAATATTATCAAGTACTTACTATCTGCATATACTTGTGTAGGAGCAAGTCTGTCAAATCAAAACTGAACTTACCCACATGCTACTGTTCCTCCTAAGATTTCTCTCATGTTCACCAGTTGTTCTGAGGAGCTCATGAGACCTGCTTCCACTCAGAACCCTGCAGTGCAAAATCCCATCTTTACTGATTTGATTTGCTCCATCTGTTGCCACCCTCCACTTCAATTGTGGTTTCCCAAACAGCTGTCCTGCTTCCTTGATGCAGTTTTTCAGGTGTTTTTTTCCTTCTCTGTGGAAGTCCTGACTTTCATTTTGTATACAACCAGTTGGCACTGTGTCTTTCAGTGCCCAGCACAGATACTGGGCATGTGAGACACTTCTTGAATACCTCCTGCCAGCAGAGTGAATACATTTTGCGTCCCCTCCACTTTATCCACGTGTTGCTTCTGCTTCAGCTTGAGTCTAGAATACCTCCCAGAGGCCCATTTGAACAGCTTAGTACTCAGAGTGGCACTGTAGGAAATGGTGGAAACTACTACAGAGGTAGAGCTTAGTGGGAAGTCAGGTCACACAGGGGTATGTCTCAGGTGAGACTGGCACATGGCATCCATTACACAGTCTCTTACATTTTATCTGTATCTGACATTTCAAAAATCAAATGAGAAGGCCTTTAATTACATTTGTGCATTTGGGTATAGGGCATGAGGTGTAAGCACATGTGTGGGAGGTCAGAGGACAACGAGGGCTCAGTTCTCTCCATCACATGGGATTGAACCCAGGGCATCAGGCTTGACAGTAACACTTTTTACCTGTTAAGTCATCTTGACTGCCCCACAAAAGATAAATTTTCATTTCATTTTAAGTTAATATTAACTTGATATACTAGTAGGTATAGATATAGAATTTTATCAAAACTATAATCTATGTATGTGATTTAACTCAAAAGAAACATTTCTTAAAATTTGTATGGCCCATTATTTATAATATTTTGACATAAAATTATTAAAAAATAGTTCATTTAAAATAAAATATTTATAACACATACTAAAACACTATTAAAATATGCATATATAGGGACTTGAGGGATGGCTCAGTGGTTAAGAGCACTGGCTACTCTTCCAGAGGACACAGGTTCAATTCCCACTATCCACATGGCAGTTTGAAACCAACTGTAACCCCAGTCCCAGAAGATCTGACACCCTATTCTGGCCTCCATGGGCAGCATGCACACATGTGTTACGTAAACATAAATGCAAATCAAACCCACAGATAAAATAAGGAAATAACTTTAAATATGCATGTATAAATAGAGAACAAGCACTGCTGGGCATGGTGGCACATGCCTTTAATCCCAGCACTTGGGAGGCTGAGACAGGAGGATCTCTGTGAGTTTGAGGCCAGCCTGGTCTACAGAGTAATTCCAGAATAGCCAGGGCTTGGTACACAGAGAAACCCTGTCTTGAAAAACCAAAAAAAAAAAAAAAAACAAAACAAAAAAACCCAAAGAAACAAACAAAAAACCACAAGCATATATTAACATTTTTATCAACTACTAGCCTGGCAATATAGATTAATTTTAATTCCTGTTAATCAAAACTATTGGTCTATCATATACATGAATGATCATAATAGTGTTGTTTAGAATAGCCAAAACTGGAAACAACCCAACTATCCAATGTTTATAAACACATGGAACACTGTCAGTAAAAACCACAGTTGTAAGACTGGCTATATGAAGGCTGCCCCATAGCCACTTACAGTATGATCACCTATACATTTTCTAGGAAATGCAAAGCCACAGAAAAGCAAGTATGTAGCTTCTGCTGATGGTTGAAGGCCAGTGCTGGCATCACTAGCAGTGAGGAAGAGGGAGCACTCAGCACAATGGTGTTGCTGTACACCAAGGTTGCTGATGTGCACCTATAGCATTTACTGTAATTCAAACGATAGCCTTAAAGCGGTTAAATTTTAATGATATGGAAACTATACTTCAAAAAATGCTGCAAAACCAAATCAGGCCATCTGCTCTTCAGAACACCATACTTCAAGCAATGTTCTCTGTACTGAACGAATGACTGAACTTCTGTGTCCAAAACCACGGTAGCCAAAAAGAAGTGGGACAATGGTTTAAAGTGCCAAAAGAAAGAACTCCTACTCCAGAATTCTACATCCAGTGAAACAACAGGAAGCATTAGCAGATGAGGGAGAATTGAGAGAAACCACCAAATGCTCTAAGAGAGTGGCTCAAGAAAGGCCTTTAGTAAACAAGGCTATTAATTATATGAAGATGTAAGAGGAAAACTATTGTGTAAAGAAATGCATGGAAGGGGGCTGGAGACACTGCACAGCAGTTAGGAACGCTTGCTGCCCTTGTGAGGATGGGGTTCCGTTCTCAGCCCACACATGGGGGCTCCAAAAGATGGGATGTTCTCTCTGCCCCCAATGCCGGTAAACACACACATGCAAGGAGAACACTGTCACACACAATTCTGTCACAGGAACAAACCTTTAAAAAGATAAGTAGATGGGGAGACAGTGAGATGGCTCCATGTGTAAAGTATTTGCTGTTCAAACTCAACAGCCCAACTTCAATCCTAAAAACAAAACCCAAATATCAGCACTCCTAAGATGAGATGGGAGATAGAGACCAAAGAACTGTATATAAGATGGTAAGCCAGCTAGCTTGGAGTACATAGGCTGGCAGAAACAAGAGATACTCGGTCTCAAAGGCAAGGTGAAAAGAGAACCAATTTCCGAAAGTTGTCCTCTGACTAATGCCCCTCGGCTCACAACCATGTGTCAAGGCATGCATGTGATTATACACAGATCACACACACCCCTCTCTCACATACACACACACACCCGGGGGGGGGAGAGGGAGGGGTGGGGGGAGATGAGCATATGGGGGGAAATTTATAAACAATCTTATTGCAATAGTAAAATACTCATTGTCCATAATCTATGAAAAGTTCTATTTTACAAATCCTAGAGTGACCACTAAAACCATTAAATATACACATACACACACATCTAAATTCAAAATAAATTAGAAAGAAAAAGAACCAGGCATGGTGGTGCACACCTTTAATCCCAGCACTCGGGAGGCAGAAGCAGGTGGATCTCTGTGAGTCTGAGGCCAGCCTGGTCTACAGAGGGAGTCCAGGCCAGCCAGGCCAGCCAGGGCTTGGTACATAGAGAAATTCTGTCTCAAAAAAAAAAAAGAAAGAAAGAAAAGAAATGAAAAAAAAAATACAAATAACAAACAGAAGGTAGAAAAGGGGAAACAAAACCAACAAAACTCGGGGGAAAATAAATTAAAAACATAAACCTAATATTAAGTTCAGAGAGAGAGTGCAAATGTGTACACACATGAAGGTGGGAGGAAAAAGTATGATATACAGCGGACCTAAGTCAGACCCTCCAAGTTCCCTGATCCTTGCAAGCCTTCATGAGTCCCAGTCAGTTGATTCTGTGGGCTGTGTTCTTGTGGTGACCCATCTAGTTTCTCTGATCCTTCTTCCCAATCCTCCCCAGGACTCCCTGAGCTCCAAGTAATTGAAGGTGAAGGAATAGGGGGTAGATTGGATCTAAAAATGGATTTATATCCATGTATGAAAATTAAATAAAATATTAAACTAAAAATGCCACCCCAAATCCCAGGGTATTTATTATGCTAAAAGTCTAGGAAGAGTCAAGCAGTGGTGGAGCACACTTTTGATTCCAGCACTAGGGAGGATGAGGCAGGTGGATCTATGAGTTCAGTATCAACCTGGTCTACAGAGTGTGTCACAGGACAGCCAGGGCCACATAGAGAAACCCTGTCTGGAAAAAAACAAACAACAAAACAAACAAAAAATTAATTAAAAGTAAGTAATGTAAACATACTGACTAAAAGGTATTGTCAGGTTAAAAACAAACATTACCCAACTATATAATATAGCAACTTTACTTCAAATATAATAATATAAAAAGTAAAGGGCTAGAAAAAAAATATCACACACCATAAAAAATAATAAATAGAAGCATGGAGTAGATTGACTAAAATCAGAAAAACTAGATTCCAGAGCAAAGAGAACTAGCACAGATAAAGAAGGATAAAAATGTATCAATAGGAGGGTCAAATTCAGCAGCCAGAAACAATAAGCCATGTATGTGGTGCACCTGACAGAAGAGCTCCAAAATAACTGGGACAGAAACACTTACAGAATGAAGAGAAAGATTTCAACTTATCCTCAGAAATAAACATAACAAGCAGACAGAAAAACCAATTCATCAACACCAACAACCAATTGAATAAATAGATATCATAGAACATTTCACTAAACACAGCATGTAACTTGATTTTGTAGCATATGAAAGGGCTTGGATTAACCACCATAAAACATATGCATGCACACAAATCAGAGGTTCATGGCCATAAAATCATTGAAATAATTTAGAATATGTTCTTTATAATGGAATTGAACCACACAAAATAAGATTGGTATCAAAAAGACAGAAAAACTTCCAAGTGCTTGGAAATTAAATAACACATTACTAAATAGAGATAAAGCTGAAATCTTAAAATATTCTAGAAATCATTACAAATAAAAATTAATATATGATATCATTTGTGGACTGTAGCTAATGTAGTATTGGGAATAAAATAACAGGAATAAATGTTTTCATTAGAAAAGAAAGTCTACATTCCATAATTTAATTTTTTTCCTCAAAAAATACCTTATGAAAACATCCAAACTAAGGGGAAAAAAAACCACTGAAATAATTGATAGGTCAAAAACATTTTTTATTACACAATATTAGGAACGGAATGAAAATAAAACCATATTATGAAGTTTGTGGGATACATGTTGCTTAAAAGGAAACGTGCAGCACTGGGTGCTCTCAGCATCAAACTCAATCCCACTGGCCATGCCAAAACATGCCAAGATGAGGAGGAGCAAAGTAAACAATGTCAGGGCAGAGAAAAGGGAGCAAGACCAGAAACTAATGGGACCACAAGAAAGAGCAACATAAATCAGGAAAAACTAAAAAGATGACATTCAGAAGTAACAGGAATGCAAAGGAAAAACCCTTCCTCTTGGGACAGAAGTTGGGGCACAGCTGGGCAGGGAAGAGGCCTCTGTTCAGTCCCCTTTGCTGCAAGACAAATGTCAGGAATTTCTTAACCAGCACAGTGCACACCTGTAGTCTCAGCTTCTCAACAATTCAAGGTCAACCTGGACAAGATAGAATCCCATCTCATAATAAGTAAATCACTACATCATTGTGTGTGTCAAAGTTTTAGTGTCAAGCAAATCATTCCTCTATATCAAACTTGAGGGAATAGAAAATAGGTTAAATGTCTCCTCAGGGACACAACTTGCAAAATCCAGAATGTGGAAACTGCCTAGAAAAAACACCCTTGCATCTCCAATAATGCTCTCTAAGAGACAGCAGACTTCACACAATACATAGAATAAACTTCTCAGCTAGAGAGAGTAAGTGCCTGCACCTTACATGCACAGCAATTAAGACAAACCATTAGGACCACAGAGATGGTTCAAAAGTGCTTGTTCAATAAGCATGAGGACCCAGCCAGCACCCATGTAAATGCCATCCAGGTGGGTGTGAAACATGGCTGTAATTCCAGTGTCTGCCTCAAAGGTGGTGACAGAACAAAGTCACTTTTTAACCATCTTCAAGAAAAAAATCATCCTGAGTAAGGTAACCCAGACCCAGAAAGACAAGCATGGTATGTGCTCACTTATAAGTGGATATTAGCTATAAAGTAGAGGATAACCATGGTACAATCCACAGGCCCAGAGGTAATAAGGAGGACTTCAGGTGGGGGTGCAGTGATCTCCCTTGGAAGTGGAAATGGAATAAGTTTTGCCAGTGGACTTGGAGCAGGTGGAGTTAAGAACAGGAGGAATCGTGTTGGGGGTTGGGGATACTGGGGGAAACAACTGGAATTGGGTATTTCCAGGGCAGGCAAAAACCTAGTGCGACGGAAACTCCATGAAATCTATACTAGTAACCCTACCAAAGACTTATAGTAATGGGGGACAACGAGCCTGAACTGGCCATCTTCTGTAACCAGGCAAGGCCTCAAGTGGAGAGATTGGGACACCAACCCAGCCACAAATCCTCCATCCTACAGTTTGTCATGCCTGCAGAGTGTTAGAGTTGTTAGCTTGATGTTCTTATGGGAATCCTAACAGTGGGAGTAGGAGCTGTTGACTCTTTTGCCTGCTTGTGGGGCCCTTCTCCTCCTACTGGGTTGTCTTGTCCAGCTTTGATGTGATGGTATGTGCCTGGTCTTACTGTGGCTTGTTACACCATGTTTGGTTGATGTCCCTGGGGGACTGCTCTTGTCTGAGGGGAGGAGGAGGAGGGTGGCTCTGGGGAAGAGGGAGGTGGGAATGAGAGACTGGGAGGAATGGAGGGAGAGGAAACTGAAGTCAGGGTATAATATATGAAAGAATAAAAATTAGAAGAAGAAAAAGGAGTTGGAGAGAAGGCTCAGCCCTTAAGAACACTGGCTGTTCTTCCAGAGGACCCGGGTTCAATTCCCAGCACACATATGGCAGCTGATGACTATCTTTAATTCCAGTTCCAGGGAATTTGACTCTCTCACACAGAAATAAAACATGAAAAACACCACCAATGCACATAAAATAAAAATAATACATTTGAAAGAACGAAAGAAAAGAAAGACTATAATGAAATCAATCGTACTTGCCTGGAAATGTCAGGTTCCATTTAGGACTACTACCGGCACTTGCATTTTCACACAGAGCAGAAGTCTCAAAACAAAAGAGTAAACTTCTAAGGACTGAGAATTTTATTTATCTTAACAAGAGAAACATTTCCAACAAACTGAAAAATTGCACCAGAGGCACTAAGAACCAGCCAGTTTAGAGCAAGCATGTAGCTCTGAGCACTGGGTGGTGCTGGTGTGTCAACAGATGAGGATGTGGCCATTATGGCATTACCTGCCCACTGGTGCAGAGTAAGGCCAGTCCCACCAAATCCTCCTACTTTACTACAAGACTGCCCCTCCCAGGTGTAAAGTCTGCATTTCTGAATCTCTGACATATTCACAAGTTCATTACATATGTAAAGGTTCAGTCGTTTAAATTCTAGTATGTCTTAATACCTAATGCATCCTTTAAAGCAATGCAGAACTGCTTTAAGAGTACTCAGACACATAAGCAGGTGTACGTACATACCTTGCCTGGACTGTGAAGGTGCTACAGGAACTTCTCGGTTGGGCTCAAAAGGAAGTTCGGGTGTTAGGTTTTCAAACTGCTCTTTACTAATGAGATTTAGCTTCTTAAAGTTCTCAACTTCTTACTGAAGTAGAATGGAGGAAACTAATTACTAAAGTGGCTAAAAATTGACCAGCACACAACTGATACCACCCTCAAGACAACTGAGCTTTTGAACAGGGCTTATATTGAAGATGTTCTAATAAGGAATCTAGCGTTATATTTAGCAGCAATATTCAAAGCTTAAGAAGCACAGAGAATTCTAAAATATGTTTATTTTATAGCTAAAAACTTCATAAGAGCACAATATACTAGTCATCAGTTATTTGTTGTGCATTTATAGACAGGAAATCTGGGCATTATTGAATTTACATAGTAACCCAGATATGCCTTGTCCTTAAGAGATTTTTTTAAGTTCGAAAGAAGTGTATGCATTAAAAACAAATGATTATCAGGTGAAATATGAAGTGTCATTTACATAAGATTCAAGATCACTAGAAAAGTATCATAGGAGAGATGGGACAAAAACAGTCCCTAAAAAATGAGAATTTATAGGATGGGAAAAAGATTTCTAAATAGGATTGTAAGTAGATACAATACCCTTAGAAAAGTCACTACATTTGTTAGAAAGTAAGTGAATGAGAAAATGTGCGTACAACAAAGGCCTGTTGAGGAACCTGGAGAAAGCTACT
Organism: Lophiomys imhausi; assembly: GCA_907164525.1. Taxonomy (NCBI): domain Eukaryota; kingdom Metazoa; phylum Chordata; class Mammalia; order Rodentia; family Muridae; genus Lophiomys; species Lophiomys imhausi. The sequence continues at coordinate 5,126,761 of CAJQZJ010004856.1, read as the reverse complement.
AGAAGTTTTTGTTTCGTTCTTTAGTTAAGGTCTGCCTGTGATGAGTGATGTATCCATTTCTAAACCCCTCTCAAAAGCTCAGTGCACAGGAAAGAAGAATAGGCCCTCCCTGCCTTCGTCCCCCAGGCTCCTCCTGCTACATTATCACGTATATGGCCACTGTACTGATCTGCAACCATGCAGAGCATTACTAGAGGCAGAGGTTATTCACTTCTGGAAGGTCGAAAAAGATCTGGAGTGACTGATTACAATCTACTACTTCAAGGTTTACCAAAAAATGCCTTGATCTCATCCAGGTGGACCATATCCAAAAAGGTCTTAAGTATACGTCAGATGGAAGCAAATTAAATGCATCATTACAGAACAGTTATACAAGTTTGCTCTGAATATCTAGCCAAAGAATGTCACATCTTCAGTCATTAGTTACGACCAACTGGCATCATCTAGTAAATCCTGTTACATTTGTTTACATTTGGAAGGTGAATCTGTTGGGGGCTTTAAAATGTGGGGGAGATGGAGGGTGGATAATATGATAGTTCATGGTATACATATAAGGAATTCTCAAAGGATTAGAAATATGTATTTGAAGGGCACCTTAAGAAATTATATCAGATCCTTACTTTAGGGCAAAATTTCTTCCACAGGAGTTAGTTTAGTATGTGTGAGGCACTGGGGTTCAATCCCTAACATGGGGAAAATTGGAAAGGGGTCTCTAGTTGTAGCCTGTGGTAAAGTATTTTCCTAGTAAGTGCAATGCTCTGAGATTGATCCTAATACCAGAAAAAAAAAAGGAAGGAAAAAAATTCCTCTTCAGTGTTCCTTACTGTGCCCCAAAGATCATTATTAGCAAGTCTTAATTCAAGTCCATAAACCATTTTATGTTTATAACATGGCAAACATAAAAACACAATGAACCTGGATGGACCCAGAGAGTATATATTGTCTGTTCTAATTTTAAAACAACTGATATAAACTAGAGAATTGATACAAACTAGATCAGCACAGGAATCAAAAGGGTAGATCTTGATACTAATACAAACGAATCTGGGGTCTAGTGATATGGCTCAGTGGGGTATAGTTCGTCCAATATGAGACCCCAATACAGTCCCCAACAATCCCCCTTATATACCCACGGTGGACAGAACTGTGTAACTACCTCTCAGAGAGACCACAAGCACACTAAAAGCCCCTTCTATGCCTCTACCTATCACTCTGCTCTCAGCTTCTCCTTCCCCAATGACAGCCAGAGTGCTGACTTCATCACGGATTCTGGTTTGTCATGCAGGACTGTGTGACACACTCGTGTGTGTGTGTAGTGTACACAGCTTACAGTGCTACAGACCAAATCATCAAGCTATAAACACCCCTGGACAAAACCAAAGTCTGCTCTCGTCATAACTGGAACACAGGCACACTCAAGCGATTAGAAGGAGAGCTTCAGCGTGACTGCATAACTGAGCAGTTGCCATAGGTAAGCCTTCAGGCTTGTTTACCTCCAGCCTGTGGTACAGTAGTACCACAATTCCTTTTAAGACCTGTTGTACTGGTACTGTTTAGTCCTCTCTGCATTGTGGCTACTACAACTCAGTTACTATGAAGAAGTTATGCTTCTGGGGCTGGAGAGATGGCTCAGAGGTTAAGAGCTCTGGCTGCTCTTCCAGAGGCCCTGAGTTCAATTCCCAGCAACCACATGGTGGCTTATAACCATCTATAATGGGATCTGATGCCCTCTTCTGGCTGCAGGTATTACATACAGGCAGAACACTATATACACAGAAAGAAAAAAGTATGCTTCTTAAGAACTCCTTTTTTATGAACAGGGATACAAATTTTTATTGGTTATTTACTCTGATGAGATACTGTGAAGTCAGCATTACACTCCTCCTTAGTTTTAAGAAAGAATGCCAAACTGTTGTGTAGGTTGCCATCCACATCTTACCATCAGCACAGCGAAGGTCTCAGCACTCCACCTCTGCATCAACACTTGGTAACACCAGCTCTTAAAATAGAACCACTCTTGGGTGGTGGTGGCGCACGCCTTTAATCCCAGCACTTGGAAGGCAGAGGCAGGCGGATCACTGTGAGTTCGAGGCCAGCCTGGTCTACAAAGTGAGTCCAGGACAGCCAAGGATACACAGAGAAACCCTGTCTTGAAAAACCAAAAAAAAAAAAACCAAAAAAAAAATAGAACCACTCTGACAAACAAAGAACCCTGCATAACACGATGGAGCATGAATGAGAACACTGTCTATGCAGACTCCTAACTGTAGCTGCGTTCCACTGTGATAGAGGTATTGATAATGCAGGTAGCTAGGCATGTATGAGTGTGTGTGTACAAAATCTGATGTCTGCTCATTTTGCCGTGAATCCAGAGCTGCCCTAGGAAATAAGTAGAAGGTTTGTGCAGCCCAGATTGGCTACAACTTGCAGCAATCCTCCTACCTTCCTGTCCTCCATGAGGGGATAGGAGGCATAAGCCATCACTCCCAACATGTTGGCAGAGGTGGGGAAATTGTGCATTTGGTTTACTCCCAGACTATCCTCAAGCTCAGTACAAAGCCAAGCTTACATGAATCTCCCAATCTTCCTGCTTTTAGTTTTAGCCATTATACTCCAGTGGTGTGGAAATATTAAAGTTATGTTTTTTTAAAAGACTGAATATGTTTACTTGTCAATTTTAAATTATGTACTTTGCATTGTTTGTATACATATATGTATTTGAAATTTTATATATTAGTAGATGTGTAGATTTATAGGTTGAAACTTTTGGACTATGATTATATAATGCCCATCTTTATTTGCTTTATTATTATGTTTTTGTTTTATTATGATGTGTGTGATATATTTAGGTGTGCATGTACCATGACATATGAAGGTCAGAGGACTACTTTGTGGGGTTGGTTCTCTTCTTCCACCTTTGTGTGGGTCCTCAGGACTAAATCAGGTTTTCAGGTGTGTGTGGAACGTACTTTATCCACTTAACCATCTCACCAGCAAATCTTTTTATCTTGAGAATTTGCTTCTCTCTCCTGATAGTTTCTTTTGCTGTTCTGAGGAAACCTCAGCTGGGAACATAGATTGCCCATAGAATTGAAGAAGACTTCTATCAGCTGTACTTCAGATAGGGGTAATACTCAAAATTTACAAAGAACTTCAGAAATTAAATACCAAGGAAATAAAACTACGGTCAACGAACTGGGCTAACAAATTCAACAGGCGGTTTTCAAAAGAAGAAACAGGGCCTGGAGAGATGGTTCAGCAGATAGTAGCACTGGCTACTATCCCAAAGGACCCAGGTTCAATTCCCAGCACCCACATGGCAGATCACAACTGTTTGAAACTCCATTTTCAGGGGATTTGGCACCCTCACAGACATACATGGAAGCAAATCACCAATACACATAAAATTTAAAAAATACAACAAAAAAGAAGAAACACAAATGGCCAGATGTTCAACATCTCTAGTCATTGAGGGAATATTAAAAACTACTTTTGAGATACTAGAGCACTTATCATCAAGAAAGTCAATAGGATGTAGAAAAAAAACCTCTTCTGTTCTGTTTTTCCTTTTTATGTTTTTCTTTTGTGTAAAGTTCACATAATGCACCCTGTTTCCTTTCCTCTCCCATCTCCCCTCAGACCTACCGTCCACACTTACAACCTCCCTCCACATAAAAAATTTTCATTGTGTAAGCTGTAGTGTGTCTCACAATATTCCCTTTTGTTCACACATTTTTGTTTGGAAATTTTCATTATAGTGACTCCTTGGTCGGGTATGAGGCTTCTGGCTTCTGCTACTTTGTCAATACCAGAACCTCACTGGGACTCCTCTCAGATATGCTATTATTGCCCTGTCTCATGGAGATTCTGTATTTTGGGTCTGTGGAATTGGCTCCTTCATGCACTCCAGCAGTTCATCCATGGGGTGGACCAAATCAAAGCCCAGGTTCTGGCCCTTCAGACTCCACTTGCAGGGCCTGTTCTCCTGAATGCTGTAGCTGGCAAGGGTTGGATCAGCTCTCCTGCCTTCATAATCCCATCAGGGCCAATTTTTCTGGCTGCTACCTGTGGCGAGGGCAAGAGAGTAAAGGGGATCTCTCCCTTGACAATACCTCCACAAAGCAGACAAAAGGCAGAGCTAGCTCGCACACTCACTACCTCAGGGCTGGCTCACCCACAACTCCCACATCCAGGGCCAGCTGTAGTGTGCTGCCCAGGTGTGGTGCAGGGCGTGCTCTCCTGGTTGCTGCAGCATATGAGTGGCAGGGACAGCTCTCCTGCTCTTATGACCCCATTGGGGCCAGATCTGTCTGCCACCGTGGTGAGGGCAAAAGGGAGGGAAGGGGATCTCTCCCTCACCAACACCTCTACAAAGCAGAGAGAAACTCTTCTTATTTACTGCTGCAGTAGTGAAAATTAATAGATGTTATGGAAATCAGATTAGAGGTTTCTCAAAACATTAAAAGGGTAGTTCTACTATCCTACTAAAGAGACTTACCCACCTCTTCCATTCTTGGGTATATACTATGAGAATTGTACACTCTGCCATAGAGATATCTATGTACACGTCCATGTTTACTTCTGCTCTGTGTACAGCAAGGAATGGAAACAGCCTAGATGTGTGTCAACAGATGAGCAGATAGTGAGGCCCTGGCACATATACAAAATAGAATATTATTCACTTCTATAAAAAAAATCACAAAAATTTCAGGAAAACGGAATGAACTGACAATGCACAGTATTACAAGAGATAACCCAAACTCAGGGGGAAAACAACACATGTTCTCCTCCATATGTGGGCCCTAACTTACAATGTGTACTAGTATAAACAGCTGTGAGCGGACACAGTTCAACATTTAGAAAGGAGACCAAGAAAGGGCAGTGTTAGGTGATGAGGAAGGTGAAGGGCCATGAGCTATGAAACAGTATATAAAGCTAATTGGTTTTTCCTCTAGTTTCAACTCCATAATTTCTTCTTTGTGGTCATAAGTCCATAAAAATGTAACTGGCAGGCATTCTAACTGTGGAGAAGTTCACTGACATGTATGCAGTTTGGGACTAAGTATTTGTTAGTGTCCAGTTTAATTTAGCCATGTGACATTTTCATTTGGGAGTTCACTAAAATAAAATGATTTAATTTTTTAAAGTCCTCTGTATATCAGCAGCAGCACTGGCTTTCTTGTGTTCAGTTCCACACATACTAAATTCACACTTCTCCTTGCTCTTCCCTCCTTCCCATATTCCTGAGTTTTGTCTGGAACTATGTTCCTCCATCTGATATTTTTCCTTCAGTATTTTCTTTAAGGAAGATCTGCTACAAGTAAAACTTTTCCCAGTTTTGTTTGATGATATTGTTATTTTATTTTATATCTAGTTTAGTTTACTAGTTTAGGGAGCTTTGTTATTTAATTGATAAAGCAAAATTGACCTATTTTAAGAGCAAGATGGAGTGAATGAGTCACTAGGGAGTCTAGACTCCCTGTCATCCTACCCTTCTGTGCCCTTCTTGTAGTTAACCCATCACTGGCCGTTTTATCCTTTGGCTAATGGTAAACATCATGTTGAAGTGCTGATATAGGTCTATAATAACTGACTTACATTCAAATCATTTTACATTTTCTTCTTTTATCTTTAAATAGCTATACTGGGAGGTTATATATTTGAATTTAAACACTCAAGGGATAACACTATATATGATGGCAGCACAATCTAAATTTTGATCCATTCATCAGCATCTTCAAGAATTCTTTGATATACTTATATTTTATTCTAGAAATGGTGGCATGTCCAAATTAATCCCAGCACTCAAGAAGTAAGGCAATTAAGAGCACATACTATTCTTTCAGAACTGGGGTTGGTTCCCAGCATCCAGGTGGCAGGCTCCTGAGTGCACACGGTGCCCACAAAGTCATACAGGAACAAACATACATAAAAATAAATAAATCTTTAAGGAAAAAGAAGTAAATGTGAAATATGGTAACTATTCCCACTTCTCATTCTCCCTCAGGGCAGCAATCAAACTGTCAGGTGCAGCTCTGCAGAAACACACAGCAGGTGAGCTAATGACTAAAACCACCCCTCCAACCTGCAGCACAGAAGAATTAACAGAGCTGAGTCCATTTAGGAGGCTGCTCAATCTTTATTCTTGAGGATGAGTCCTCCTCTTTCAGCTTTGTGAGTTTTGTCAGCACTGCCTCCTTAGCTCCACCATTTTTATTGAAAATGTAAGGCCTCCTTGGTATTTGTTTCAGGAAGGTGGTTGAAGGCACCATGAAGCTGACCAAACCCCAGGAGCTGACCCTTTGGAAGCAGTCTTTTCCTCATTCTGACTCATAGGAAACAGCTCCTTATGGTTCCCAAAGCCTACAAGAAGAGGTCTCTCTGGTCTTTTGGTTACTTCTGGTAGTAACAGAGGTCTTTAAGTAAAATGAAGGCTCAAATTCCTGCTGCATTTCTCCAAATTTCTCCCTTTTCCCTAGATTTTGTTATGACTCTGTCTTGCTAGCTCTTAGGTTTCTTCTAACCAATTTCTTAGAACTTCCAATATCCTAATTGTGCTCAGAAGGAGAGGATTAGGATGTACATCAATGAGATGCAGAGCCAAACCCATTTTTATATTTGTTCTTCTTTATCCATATATATTGTGGTCAATCAAAAAGGGAACCAGAGAAGCCAAGCATGGTATCGAACACCTGTTATCCCAGCAAGCAGTAAGTTCAAATATCCGGATCTTGATTTCAATACTAGCCAGGGCTACATAATGAGATTGTGTCAGAAGGAGGAGTAAAAAAAGGGAGGGAGAAAAATGGAGGGAAGGAAAAAGGAAGATGAAAAGAGAGTGACAAAGGGAAAGAAAGAGAAGATACTCTGGGAATTTAGCTTAGTTGTAGAAAGCACTGATTTTGATGCCCAGGTCTCCACCCCCCCAAAAGAAGAAGAAAAAAAGCTATCAATAAAAGTATTTACTGGACTATTTGTGTGACCTGGGTTTGACAGCTAAAAGATGAAAAGGCGCTTTGCAAGTAAGGAGCTATGAAAACACTACAGGAAACAGCATATACAGGAGATTGAGAAGCTTAAAAACATGAGCTTGAAACTGCCTCTGCCTATTATTGCTGCCATGTGGAGAAAGCAAGACAGAAAAGAGGGAAAAGCACAGAGGAAAAGAAGATTAAGGACAAGGTGAAAAAAGCCAAAAGCATGTTCTTGGGCCTGTGCAAATCTCTGCCTGAAAACAAGCACAACGTCTGGAACTTAGCAGGAAATGTCCGTATTTTCTAGGCTGAAAAGGGAACTAGAACACAAGAGAGCAAGACAATGAATGAGGGCAAAGAACCTATGGGAATAAATACTATGGTCGGAAGATGCATGGTAGGAAGGGACAAGATCGACCAGCACCTAAGGTTGCAGGTCAGAAGCTGAAAAGGCATTCTGAGGCCCAGCCAAAACACGAAGCACAAGAAACAGATGGGATGGATTTCCCTTTTCATGGCAAACACAAGCCATATACTGGAGAATTTAACTGAATACTAGCTATGTGCTTGTAAAGTCCCAAAGAGACACTAGGGAGTTATTTGTGTAAGCCACATTAGTAAGGTAATACAAGAAGCAAGGCAAGGCTAGAACCCAGAAAGCCCACATAACCAAGCAAGCAGTGGTTAGCAAGATGGCTCCTCAGTGCATAGAGACGCTTGCATGCAGGACTAAGAACCTAAGTTCAGTTCCCTTATCCTTCAAGACAGCAGGAGGGGAAGACCCTGAGAGGAGTCCTCTGATTTCTTTTTTTTTTTTTTTTATTTCTTCCAGTTACATCTCAATCACAATCCCTTTCCTACTCTCCCCCTCCTGTCCCACCCTTCCACCCTCTTCCCCCTCAACACCCCCACATCCTCTACCCTTTTTTTTTAGTTTAAGGTAGATCTTTTTCCCTCCAACAGCTCCCCCTTTCAGTCCAACAAATGGTTCTTTCTCTTATAACAATAGAGTACAAAACAACTGAAATAAATAGGCCACAATTCTGAGAGTTATATGGCTTAGCATACATTCTCAATGTCCAGTCCCTATGTATTTGGCCCCTGACTTTAACATTCTACTATCTAACTATCTCCATGAGTTTAAAGTTCTATATCTAACTCAGCTTTAATACTAACTTACATCACAATTTTAAAAACTTCTTAGATCTAGAACACCCTCTTGATTCCTAAACAACTCAAAATTTAACTATTCCTCTGACTTCTTACATATGTGCTGTGATTCTCGAGAGTGAGCACCATTTTAAAACTGTTTTAAAAGTATAGTGGCTTAGCTGGGTGTGGTGGCACACACCTTTAATCCCAGCACTCAGGAGGCAGAGGAAGGTGGATCTCTGAGGCTACACAGGGAAACCCTGTCTCGAAAAGCCAGAAAAAGAAATATGGTAGTTTGAATAGGTATGGCCTTCTAGACTCATCTGTTTGAATGCTTGGCCCATAGGGAGTGGCACTATTAGGAGGTATGGCCTTGTAGGAAAAAGTATGTCACTTTTTCCTGTCACTATGGGGGGCAGACTCTGAGGTCTCCTATGCTCAGGCTACACCCAGTATGGCACACAGTCCCCTTCTGCTGCCTTTGGATCAAGATGTAGAACTCTCAGCTCCTCCAGCACCTTGTCTGCCTGCACTCTGCCATGTTTCCGTCCATGATGACAATGGACTAATGGGGTCTGAAACTGTAAGCCAGCCCCAACTAAATGCTTCCCTTTTTAAGAGTTGTCATGGTCATGGTGACTCTTCACAGCAACAAAACCCTAAAACAAAAAGTAAGAAGGTATTATTCCTTTTTAAATGGCTGAAGGTTGGTAAGATGGTCCATGGGGTATATAAGTGCTTGCCCCCAGGTCAGATGATCTGAGTTCTATAACCCCCAAGATCTACATGGTGCAAAGAAAGAACCAACTCCCACAAGTTGTTCTTTGACCTCCATGTGTGTACTGTGAGATACATGTATGTACACAAATAGATACAAATAAATAAATATATTAAAATGGTTGAAATGTTAACATTTTAAAGTAAGCTTTATGTCAAGCAAAGAAGTGAAGAACATACAGAGACAAGAAAAAAGGCAAGCAAGCACACCCTCTTACACTATGAAGTATAAAGGCACTAAACAGGTGGGAATGCTCCAGTTGTACACAGAATCCATCTTAAAAGGGTTATAGCTTGAAAAGAATTGAGACATTTTGAATAACAAAATGAACAGAACGGGTGAGAAAATTCATTCCAGAGTCCATTCTGACAAGACAAACAGGATAGACTAAAAAGTTGTTAAATGGCTGGGCGTGGTGGCACACGCCTTTAATCCCAGCACTGGGGAGGCAGAGACAGGTGGATCTCTGTGAGTTCAAGGCCAGCCTGGTCTACAGAGTGAGTCCAGGACAGCCAGGACTACACAGAGAAACCCTGTATTGAAAAATCTTAAAAAAAAAAAAAAAGGTTCTTAAATGGAGTGGAAAGTTCTGTACAGAAGAATGCTTACTAGAAAAACAGTATCAATAAAAGGTAAGGAATTGATCAGAATTTCAAAGTATCACTAGAAGATATTAGTTACAAGGTGGAAAAGGTACCTTCACAGTGAGGCAATCTAGACTTAGACAGCACCCACATTGACTCTCACCACATCACCATCCCTGAAGAGAAACACAATTTTTTGCTGTAGGTTCTTTTTTTATGTTTATTACTTCAGGTTACATCTCCATCATAGTGTTCTCTTTCCACCCCTCCCAGCCCCGCCCTCCCACCCTTTACCCCCTAATCCTTCCATCCCACTCCTCTGGAGTGGAGCGTCCCTACATAACAGTCCCCCTCCCCAGTTCAGCAGTCATATGAGGGCCAAGAGCCTCTTCATACACTGGGGGCCTACAAGGCAGCACCACTAGGGAAAAGTGTCTCATTGGCAGGTAACAAAGTCTATGTTCCTGTTCCCTTTGGTGCATTGGTTGTAGTATAGTTATCCTGTACTATATGGCTAAAATCTGATTATAAGTGAATAGATGCCATGTGCATCTTTCTGAGTCTGTGTTAGCTCACTCAGGATGAGCTTCTCTAGTTCCATCCATTTGGCTGCAAATTGCATGATTTCCTTGTTTCTGATGGCTGAGTAGTATTCCATTGTGTAGATGTACCAGTTTTTTTTAATCCATTCCTCGGTTGAGGGACATGTGGGTTGTTTCCAGTTTCTAGCTATTACAAATAAGGCTGCCATGAACATAGATGAGGAAACATCCTTGTGGTTTGGTGAGGAATCATTTGGATGTATACCCAGAAGTGGTATGGTTGGGTCTTGAGGTAGAGCTATTCCAAGTTTTCTAAGATATCACCAGACTGATTTCCACAGTGGTTGTACAAGCTTGCACTCCCACCAGCAATGGAGGGTTCCCCTTTTTCCACACCATCGCCAGCATGTGCTGTCATTTGAGCTTTTGATCTTAGCCATTCTGACAGGTGTGAGATGGAATCTCAGAGTTGTCTTGAGTTGCATTTCTCTGATGATTAAGGATGCTGAGCATTTCTTCGTGTCTCTCAGTCATTAGGGATTCCTCCTTTGTGAATTCTTTGTTTAGCTCTGTTCCCCATTTTTTGATTGGATTATTTGGTTTCTTGGCATTTAATTTCTTGAGTTCTTTGTAAATTTTGGATATTAGCCCTCTGTCAGATGTGGGGTTGGTGATTTTTTTCCCAATCTGTAGGCTGTCGTTTTGAGAACCACAATGTTTAACCCAAAGCTACTTATGTAAAAAACAAAACAAAAACAAAAAAACCATAAAAATTGAAAACAACTGTATTGGATGCTTCAAAGCCTTTGATGTCATGAAATACATTAATAAATAAATAGATAAAAAAGTTGCATACTTTCTAAGGAAAACACTAATTATCTAACTCTGAAAATCTGAAATGTGATGTATGATTCCTGGTTGCAGCAATTTTAAAAAAATTCTATTTTTTTAATTTTTTTTTTTGAGACAGGGTTTCTCTGTGGATCCCTGGCTGTCCTGGACTCACTTTGTAGAGCAGGCAAGTTTTAAACTCACAGAGATCTGCCTGCCTCTGCCTCCCAAGTGCTGGGATTAAAGGCATGTGCCACCATGCCCAGCAATGTCAAATTCCTTACTTGAACATTATAAAGGAAAATGCACTTCCTATGAGCAGTGGTGATGAAATTATGACTAAGTGACATAATGTCTATTACCAACTCTCAAATCATGAAGGAAAAATGTATGTGTGTGTGTGTGTGTGTGTGTTAAACTAGGAGAATAAAGGGAAGGGAATGTGGTAAGATATTAACAACTTCTTGAACTCAGTAAACAGTACAGGTAATTTGCTATTTGCAACTTTTTTGTAAGGCATAAAATAATGGGCATTGGTGTGGAAAGAGTGTTAAGATCAACGGAGTCCCTTTTTTTTTAAATTCATGGTGCCTTCAATAGCAGAGAAACTAAAGAAGTCATGACTCTTTCAAAAAACTTTCTGTCTCAACTTTCTCTACTGTGTGCAATGTGAGCTATAGTCTGGTGGTAGGCATACAGAGGTCAACAGAAAGGACTAACATGACCTTGGCAGAAGTCAACAGAAAGAAAGATTAAAGCTATAAATCTACAAGTGAGATATCTTATGCTTCTCTATTGGTAATGATCTCAGACAACATTCCTCTGGGCTTCTTCAGTGAAACTACATAATCACAGCTATGTTCTCCCAGAATATGTGTTCATGGTGTCCAGTGATTTCTGTTCTGTTAAAAGTCCAATCATTTATCCAGCTTTCTTTCTCCTTATTAATTATATTCCAAAATATGTTTTTGACATATATCATCTCTAAGACTTGGGAATAAAACCCACTTGATATGGTCGCATGTAGACATTAACCCAACATTTACAAATCTAGTATCAGCATCAGGTTTTCTGTTAGTGTGATAGCATAGACTGATCAAAAACAACTTAGGGGTTTATTTGGCACACTTTCCATATCACAGTCATCACTGTAAGGAAGTCAGAGGCAGTGGCTTAGACAGGTAATCACATCACATCCACAGGAGAAAGATAAATACACCCATGCTGCTTGCTTACTTTCAGCAGATGTCTTTACTCTCACACTATCAGGGCCCACATGCCAGGGATTGGTAGCACCCACAATGTGTGGGTCTGTTTTACATTAATTATCAATTAAGATAATTCCCCACAGGCCAACTTGGACAGATAATTTCTTATTAAGGCTCACAAATTATTTTTATTAATTTTTATCCATTGTGCTTTTGATATCTACATAAAACTTTTTCCATGCATGAGACCCCAAGTCTCAATGTGTCTGTATGTGTGTGTGTGTACAACATGCACCATGCACACAAACACCACACACACACCTTCTGTTTCCCTTAAGGTTCTTATGGTTTAATCCTTCCTTGGGATAAATCAAATTGCCAATATATAAGTACAGTTCTGTAATATAACTTTATTCTCATTACCATGTGGGAAATATCAACTCTAGTTTCTTACTCATCTGAAATCACTTGGTGAACGTGCTGTGGCCACTGCACTACTCCCCTGTGACAACTATATGTCAAATTGCTCTGCCCTACCTTTAGGATATGCTCAGAATTTCTGTTTCTTATAATATCCATGTCAAGTTTTGACCCATGTGAGATTCATTAAAAAAAAAAAAACAAAACAGAATCAAAGTGATTTTTAAATCAATTTGGTGTATTCTCTTTAGTGAATTGTCTATCAAAACATAAACTCTGGTACTTTATGTCTTAAATACTGTCTGTCTATGAAGTATCATAATGCACAATACTGTCCATAAAGGTCTGGTCCATCTTTTTAAAGACTGATGCTCTTGTAGACAGAAAGACCCTCAAAGAAGTCCTCTAATCCTCATAATGGCACCTTGTAAATGTAATTATGATGACATATAACTGAGCTAGAGAGCTGACTCAGAGGCTAGGAGCACTTGTTGCCCTTGAAGAGGACCCAGATTGATTCTCAGCATCCACATGATATCATAACCATTTCTAGTCCCTGGCCCAAGACAGGTCTTAATTATTCTCTATTACCGTTACTAAACACCATGGTTAAGGGAATTTATAAAAGAAGTGCTTGATTGGGTTTATTGTTACAGAAGGCTAGAGTTCATGACAGAGGAATCCGCATGGTGGTAGAGTTCATATCTGGGTCCAAAGCCGGAGGCATTCTATGAATAGCATGAGTCTTTTGAAACATCTAACCCTGTCTAGAGTGACACACCTCCTCTAACAAGCCCACACTTCCTAATCCTTCCCACTTCTACCAACAGGGAACAAAGTATTCAAACAGATGTGAAAGCTATTCTCATTCAAATTGTCACACGGGATCTGATGTCCTCTTCTGACCTCTACAGGCATGAGGCAAGCACATGGTACACATACATATAAAATAATAACATAAATCTAAAAAAAATTGACGAGATTACTAATAACCATAAGACACTAAGTATGGGCTAGGGATATAGCTGACACAGTACTTACTGAGCATCCACAGAAACCCGCACTCAATCCCCAGTACTGCATAAAACAGGCATGGTAACACAAGTCTCTCATCCATCATAGAAAGATGAAGGTGGGAATCAGAGCTTCAAGGGTTATCCTCAGCTGTACAGTAAATTCAAGAGCACCTATGGAGTTTGTCTCAAACAACAAAACAAACACAAGACAAGATGTTTATTCTGGATTGAGCAGAGATAAATATTGTGTGTTTTCTTTCACAAATAAACCCTAGATTGTACACATACAGCACACCCTGGTATTAAAAATAGATAGCACTGCCTGGTGTGATGGCACATGCCTTTAGTCCCAGCACTGGGGAGGAAGAGGCAGGTGGATCTCTGAGTTCAAGACCAGCCTGGTCTACAAAGTGAGTCCAGGACAGACAGGGCTACATAGAGAAACCCTGTCTGGAAAAACAACAACAAAAATAGATCACACTATTTGAGGACAGGAACAGGACTAGCAGGAGACAGGTAAGCATAATGAGGGATAGAATATGATCAAAGATTATGACAGTTTTTGAAATATTAAAACTTCACAGCATGGTTTTGGAGCCATACATACTAATTTGATTGACTGAGTACTGTATTATTGGGTCTTGGCTGCTGTGTTCCTGAGTATTTGCTGATTCACACTAACTATATGAGAAAGCACTCCAGAGAAGTACTACCACAAGGACCACATGGAGGTCAGTGTTCAGTAAGTTTTAGGTCAGATATTTCTATTTCTGGAAGAAAAAAAAAAGCTGTCAAGATTTTGACAGAGACTGGAGAGTCGAGATTGCCTGGAATGGCACTGATTGATATGCTGACAATGTCACATCACCCATCAACAGGAATGCGGCATCATTTGTTGACGCTCGTGCTGAGACATGGTCTTCCTACTATGTGCTATCCAGGTTGGCCTCAAACTCCTGGGCTCAAACAATCCTCCTGCTTCTGTTTTCCGAGAAAATTGGGACTATACCCACATACAGCTGCAACCCTCTCCTGTTGTTTCATATAACTTTAAAATGTATGACTCATACAACTAGTTCAAATATACAATTCAATCATTTTTATGTATTTAGCTCTGCAACCATTAATCTTAGAACATTTCATGATTTCCAAAGAAATCCAATACCCATCAGCATCCACTCCACATTTCTTTCACACACATTCTGCCCCCTGCAAACTGCATCCAATAAAATCACAAACTACACTCTTTCCATGTGGATGTCCTTGTTCTGGGTGTTCCATATAAACAGACTCAACATAAGACCCTTTATAAGTGCCTTGACTCACTGTCTCCATAATCTCTCAGTGTGAATTGATAAGTGAGTAGCACATGAAAGATTATGCAGAAAGAGACAAGAAGACTACAGAGGATTTTTAGGGTAGCATAGCTAGTGTCAGTGTGGAAACCTAAAAGTTTGTCAAAACACAATGTGCTCCAGTTCACAGATTTTTTTTCCCATAGATAAAACTTTGATGTCATACGAAGATCATGGCAATCCCAAGGCCATTCGGATTGAATTTTTATTTTACGTTTATGCCTATAATCCACTGAGTTAATTTGCACCAAGGATGTGAGTTTGCTTGTAGGTTATTGTGTATGTGACTCTCCAGTTATTCCAACAAGTTCTCCTTACTGTATTTCTTCTTCCCTTTGTGAGAATCAGGACAGGCTAGAAGTAGCTCAGTTATGCAGAGTGCCAGTGTCTATCCTCAGCGCAACGAGAACAGTGCCAACAGACAACCACCAAAAGAGTTTCACACCTTTTGAATTTACATTCAGAGATTTAAGTTCTAGTAATCTTTTTTTTTTTTTTTCCTTGAGATTAGGGTCTCCTCTGCTTAAGCTGGCCTCAAATCTGCTGTGTAGCTGAGGGTCACCTGGTACTCCTAATTCTTCAGCCTGTACCTACGTACCTAATGCTGTGACTTGCAAGCATGCGTCACAGGCCCAGTCTGAAATAGTTTGGGTTTTTTTTTTTTTTTTTGTTTTAAAGTGATGTAGGCAAGGGTCCAACCAACTTCATTATTTTACATGTAGATATTCAGATGATCACCCTCCCCCATTAAATGCCTTAAATTATTTTAATAGGGATTTGAGAATTTATGATACACGAGCTTATTTTATTTGGACTCTCGATTATATTCCAATTACCCATACATCTGTCCTTACACCAGTACTATTGTCTTTGTAACTGTAGCTTTTTAGTAAGTTTTAAGAACAAAATTCAAGGCTTCAGCTTACTTTCTTTTATTCTTTGGCTGTTCTAAGAATCCAATACGGAGTCACTAGAATTCAAGGTAATCATTTTCCCAGTGAGGTGCATCCATAGCCTAACTTTGTTCTTTTTAAACACTGTTTTGACTATTCTGAATTGTTTAATATTTCACATGAATTTAAGATTGTTATGTTAATTGCTGAGTGAACATACACACACAAAAGCCATCTGGATGCTGATGTAGATTGTGCTAATCTGATGGTATACATTTTTCCTGTACACCTCTGCTTTCATCTCTTTCAATGTTTTGCATGTAAATAACTGGTTGAAACTTGCATAAACTCTGACTTGTTTACTTCAGCTACTTAAATGTTTGTGTTTAAACAAACCACCCCTGGGGGCCCATGTATTTTCTTTCTTACCATTTCCTGTTTTCTGTCGCCTACACTTCAAATTTGTAGTTTGCTTGCATTAAATAAAAAGCTTTATAGTAAAATCTACTTAATATTAGATTACACAAATGAGTTGAAACAAGAGCAAATGGTGTGTACTACAAAAATCCTTGTGCCTGCTTTTCGTGTTGCTTCTGATTCTCAATCTCCTATGTGCAGTCTTCATGTTTCCTACTGAACCCAATTTGCTGCTGATCCCATCAATCAATGTCTATGTGTTTGGAATGTTTTCTTTTCTTTCTTTCTGTGAGACAGAGTCTCACTATGTATCACAAGTTGAACTCACAGAGTTCTGCTGTCTCTGCCTCCCAAGTGCTAGGATGAAAGGCTGTGCCACCACATTCTGCCCTCTAAAGAAGTTTTTATTTCCTTAAATATATATTTATTTAAGGTTTTAAAGTATGGTCCTCCTGTGTCATGCCTTTGCTCATTCTCAGTTCATTTAGTTTAATTATTAACTTGTGGCTGCTCTTTCCTTATAAAATAATTGAGTGAATACTTTGTGTTCCAGGAATAAAGTTGATTCAAACTGACCTAAATTTGCTTATAGTAGGTAGGCACCTGTGAAATGGATAGGATCTTGTTAACTTTTTTTTTTTTTATGTTACTGTGTTTCTTTTTTTTTCCTTTATTTTTTATTTCTTCAAGTTACATCTCAATCGCAGTCCCCTCCCTATTCCCCCTCCAGTCCCACCCTCCCACCCTCAACCCCCCATCCTCTTCCCTTTTTTTTTCTTTTAAGTTTAAGGTATATCTTATTTCCCCCTACAGTTTCTCCTTTCAGTCCAACAAATGGCTCTTTCTCTTATAATAACAAATACAATACAGTATAACAGAGGTAATTAGGCCACAGTTATGAGGGTTATATGGCTTAACGTACATTCCCAATGACCAGTCCATATGTATTTGGTACTTGACTTTAACATTCTACTATCTAAACATCTCCATGAGTTTAAAGTTCTACATCTGACTCAACATTCATACTAATTGAAACACAATTTTAAAAGTATCTTCTTAGATGTATAACACTCTCTTGACTCCTAAACAACTCAAAATTTAATTATGAGACTTTATCTATCTGTTCTTCAATCACCTCAGAGACCTGAGAGGGATAAATATATCTGATTTTATAGGAAGTACAGGGTCTGCAGCTTCCCAAACTAAGAAATGACATACCAGTGGCTGCCTGGACAGTTCCCATTTTCTCTCCATACATTACAGCATCGCTCTTCAGTTGTTTGGCCCCGCTTCTCTGACAGACATTGATTGTAGAGCAGGGGTTATGAAGGACTTACCTACCCTGTCTTGGCAGAGCTAGGCTGTCGACTTACCTGCTTCCAGGTTTTGTCCTTTTTGGACAGCATTCTGTCTACAGTTGGAGCAAGGGGCTTTTCCTACCAAGAGATAGGCTTGTGACTAATTCAATCATCTCCCACTGGAGATTCTTCGATGCTCATCTTCTACTTGGAGGAGAATAGGGGGTGCTGTCAGGAGTTGATATGTCTTGATATAAAAAAATCTAGTTACGAAAACATCTTTGAATGCCATATTCTGCAGATCTCTTGAGGTTTTTGAAGAGGCCCTATCTATCTCTTATATTAGGGTAAGCTGGTGTTGCTTGTCTCTTAGCAGTTTTATTTCTGATTAGCTTAGCAAGTAACTATAATACGCTGTCATAGTACCTAACAGAATGACTGGCTTGCATAAACATTAGTTTGCATTTCTTAATTATCCTAAACAGTTCGTGACAGTTAGTAGTAAAAGGCCAAAACATCACATTTCATTTTTTTTTTCTTTACCTCCTAACCCTTCCATCCCATTTCTCTGGTGTGGGGTGTCCTTATATAACAGTCCCTCATCTCAGTTGAGAGGTCGTATGAGGGCCAAGAGCCTCTTCATTCATTGGGGATCTATGAAGCAGTACCATCAGTGAAAAGTGTCTCGTTGCCTGGGAGAGAGAACTACTAAACAAACAAATCAATAAGCATACAATAGATAAAAAAGACTAAAAAAATAGAAAAAAATATAATATATAAAAAATAAAAATTAAAAATTAAAAATAAGAAGTCTATGTCCAAGTTCCCTTTGGTGTGTTAGTTGTAGTATTGATACCTTCTACTATATAGCTAAAATCCTACTATAAGTGAATAGATGCCATATGTGTCCTTCTGAGTCTGGGTTAGTTCACTCAGGATTAGTTTTTCTAGTTCCACCCATTTGGCTGCAAATTGCATAATTTCATTGTTTCTGATAGCTGAATAATATTCCATTGTGTAGATGTACCACAGTTTTTTAACCCATTCTTCGGTTGAAGGACATCTGGGTTGTTTCCAGTTTCTAGCTATTACAAATAAGGCTGCTATAAACATAGATGAGGAAACTTCCTTATGATTCACATGCTGGCGAGGGTGTGGAGAAAGGGGAACCCTACTCCATTGCTGGTGGAATGCAGGCTTGTGCAACCACTATGGAGGTCAGTCTGGCGATATCTTAGAAAACTTGGAATAGCTTTGCCTCAGGTCCCAGCCATACCACTTCTGGGTATACACCCAAATGCCTCTTCACGGAATCATAAGGAAGTTTCCTCTTGTTAACTTTTTAAACATAATTATCAATGTGTGTATTCGTGATGTATGTGTCTATGTAGATGTGTCTGCACATGCATAAGAAGGTTCTCTATCTCATTTTTTTTCTAAGATTTATTTTTATTCTATGAGTGTTTTGCCTACATGTATGAATGCTCACCATGTGTGTCCAGAAAGGGTTTTGGGACTGAACCCTGGTTCTCTGGAAAAGCAGCAAGTACTTTTAACTGCTGAACCATCTCTCCAGCCCCCAGTTACTTCAGTAACCCGAGCAATATGCTTGGGCTGCAGGACACACCTCTAGTATAATTTTTTCTTCTCTATTCTGCTTAAAACAACTACTAAAACATTTTATTCCCTAGGGAAGTAGGTGAGAAAACAAATTCAGTTCTATCACTGAAAATCTATTTTCTTACTATTTTTTAAGTTAGGGGAGAGCATGAATGAAATATCCTAGAACCACAACTTATGCAATGGAGTTTCCTGAATTTTGAGACATCTCAGGGGTCAGCACATCCCAAGTTACAATGGATGAGCCTTGTCCCAGAAGACCCACATTGTTGACCATGATTTCTCCGCAGCCAACAAAGTATACAATTTATTCTTTTCAGGCAACCATTTGATGATGAAAGGAATCTTACTAGAATCCACAACTTTGGTTACTGGGCTTTTTGTTTGTTTGTTTTGTTTTTCCTGTTTTGGGTAGCTCCTGCAAGTTTAACTGCTCAACCCCTGCCCACCACCTCCAATAAAATTCCACAATGATCTTCAGTAAACAAATTCCAGAATTTCACTTTTCTAATAACTCACCTTGAAGATCTTTGAAGATTCTAACATGTCCCATCATCTATCACATGGCTATTTCATTGATCTTTAGCATACAGATCTGTGAGCCTGACCCTGCCACACCAGCTTCTGGAACCCCAAATACTTTTTCATTAAAGTGCCATCTCGGCATGCTCTCCATTCCTACCTAATGAACTGTCAGTTTCTGACACAACTGATTCCTTTCTCTAGTTCATCAGGGTTCAGATGTAGTTCTTCTCATTTCCATATTCCCTGTGCTACCAGTTTAACTAAGACTACTTACTGTTCTCCAACTCCTAGATGGACAGCCTGTTAACAGCTTCCTGCCACTTCTGTCCCCATATAACCTACTTTCTGTCATAAGGACCACAGTGCTCTTTTAAAATAGGATCATGTCACAGTGCATCTGTAAACCTGTACTTTAACTTACTATTAACATGGTCTACAAATTCTGATCTACCTTCACAACCATAATTTCCTTCTTACACAGCTATGGGCACACTGACTTCTCAGTGTCTCAAATATGCCTGTTGTTACCCTCTTTATAGATCTTTGACACTTCACTGACTCCTCTTCCTGGACTACGATCCCTGCTTTTTGCGTGTTTCATTCTGACATTTCTGATTTCACTCTAACAACTGGTTTCAGAAGCCCTAATCTGACACCAATCTGTTTATTCTTTGAGGACATTTATTATTATCACCTGTGAGTGATTATTGCTAACTATTGTGGGTTTATTTTAATGTTTGTTTCCAAATTATCAGACAGTTTCGAATCCTCTTATTTTATGGCTAAGGACTAACAACAGTGTCTGTAACACAGTGGCATTCAATGAATATGTTACTCGGCTGACCCACAGGAACCGCACTAATGAAATTAGGAATTGCACATCCAGCACAAAATCAGAATCAAGGACAGAGATTATGGCATGGAAATAGCCTGAATCATGCTAATCATCTACTCTTAGTCCGTTTCTATTTTGAGGAACGGTCTTGTGAAATTGACAAGGCTAGCTTTGAACTTGTACTATGCTGGCTTCTCCCAAGTAACTGGCATTATACAGGCCCACCACCAGACCCAGGGATTAGTAGGATATATTTATATTTCTGTAACAAAAATGATTTCAGGTAGACATCACCTCTAGAATCAAGCATCAGAAATATTGTTAACAGGGTGGGCAAGAAGACTTGGCAAGTAAGAGTGTTCACTGTTAAGCCTAAGGAACTGAGCTCCATCCTCAGGACCAACATGGAAGGGGAATCAACTTCAAGTTGCCCTCTGACCTCCACTTGGCTTATGACATGAATGCATTTGTCCACATGTGCTCATGTGCACATACACATACAGATACATACACACACTAATTGAATGTGTTTTTATGAAAAAACCCCTACTATCTAAACTTCATAAAAACATGCTTCCTTTCACAATGGCAGAAAACTGTCCAGGCGTTAAGGCATTTATGATATACCTGAGCCAGGCTCTCTAAAAAGGCAATGACTAAAAACAGTAATGAAAATTCCAAGGAGGTAATGCCCCTTGTTCACACCAAGCCCATTATAGGCAATCCCCTCTGCTCAACCACTAGCTGGCAGCTTCTTCTTCCACAACTGTTTGATTTCTAAGATCACATTCTTATTTGAGGTAACTTCCCCTCATTGTTCTATTGCTCAAACAAATATTTAACTTTTGAGGCCTCTCTAGAAAATTTAACAGCAGAAAAAGACCCCCCTTATATTCGTAAACTGTATCACTATAAAGAGATTTTAGAGAACAAGATGGCTATTCTTTTTTGTTTTGTTTTGTTTTTGTTTTCAAGACAGGGTTCCTCTGTGTATCCTTGGCTGTCCTGGACTCGCTTTATAGAGCAGGTTGACCTTGAACTCACAGAGATCTACCTGCCTCTGCCTCCCGAGTGCTGGGATTAAAGGCGTTTACCACCACGCCCAGCCAAGACAGCTATTCTGATTCTTTCTCCTACCTTAGTGCAAAGGGGAAGAGGCCACAATCTGTGGTGAAGGGCAGGAGAGTAAAAGTAGAATGAGCGTATCAACTAGGCATGTCCACAGTAACTTTTTCATTCTTTCATTAGAAATTGCATTTCCCACAAGTTTTAGTCAGCAATTAATATTTTTTGATGCTGATAGTATTCATTATATCATCATTTAAGATTACTCATCAGGTTGTGATTATCAAATATATTTCCAAGAACTTTCAAATTGGGTATAATTTATTTAAACTCAAATTTTTTTTAAAATAAATCCTTAAGTTTAAGAAAACAAGCAATAACATACAATCAATACAAACTATCAGCAGGTAAAGATGCTGTCCAGAAACTGTTACCTTTATGGCTGTGTGTGTGTTCACCTTCCCTCCACAGATCCTGTTCACAGAAACACAAGCCATAGTTAATCATGTTAGCAAGTTCTGATGTGACTTCTGATCGTGATGTATGGGTGCCTGCTCCCTCTCTGCCAGGATGCTTTCTCATATAAGGTGCTGTCTGAGTCACAATCAAAATCTTGTTTAAATCTTGGACATCAATTTCATAATCTGAATCATTATCAGACCAATCAGTAAATGTTTTTTTCCTTCTTTCTGTCTGTTCCATCTCTTCATCAAACAAAAAGTCAAGTTCTTGTTCTGATTCTTCCAGAAAGTTTACTTGATTTGATGTCTCTTCAGGTACAGATATTGATTCCTGAAGAAACAAAGTAGTATTTTACATATAATATTTTAAAAATATTTTTTCTATATAAAACTCATTTATTTAGTATAGAACAAATATCATATAAGAGTGTTTAAAAAATTTCTTTTTTTCCTACATAAAACCCTTTTACATTCTATTATTGGACAAATGTCACATTAGAGTGTTGTAGGTATTCAGCATCAGATTTGTATACTCAATAACGAGTTTAGTAGGCAAATTCTAATAGAAAATTAAGCAGTATTGTTCTGGCTGGACTGAAGGAAAACACAACCTCGAGTTAAAGGACTGATAGAGACTCCTTAAATTTGGGGTGGTACTTAGATCATCTACCACACGGGGCTGACTCACCAAGCCAGGAGGAAGCAAGGGCTAGATAAGAGCCTTATTTTCTGTGCATTTACTTAGAAAGACAAGAAAAGCAAAACCTTTTACCTTTTGGCTCAGACATGGAGTTAGCAAGCTCTCCATGTCTGAGCCCTTGTACCTCATAATGCATGCGTGTACGTGCACAATGTACGTGCCTGGTACCCACAAGCCAAATCCTCTGCCGTCTCCATCTCCTGTTGGGCCATTTTCACATTAACTCTGCTAATGCTAAAATGCACACTTCACTCCTGTGTTCATGTAAAGCAACTATGGTCGACACAGCATGCTCAGGATCCGGCTGGCAGTGTCTAACATCTAGCCTAGCCTAAATATGAGCACACAAACACTTCTGCTTTGCTGTCACATACCACTCTCTGATCTAACCTCATCTTTCAGCTCAAGTTAATTTCATATGTCTAGAACAAAGTAATCCCATTCTTTCAGAATTCTTAGTCATGTAGATTTAAAATAAGTCAGTTGACAATGTGAGCCAGGCATTGTTCAAGGCAAGTTATTTACCTGTGGATATGCTTTATAAAATGCAGAATATGTGTCAAAAAGGCATGTTTTGGTCGGCAATTGCGCTCTACCTTATTTTTTAAAAATTATTGCTAGTTCCTGAATTCAAACAGATTCTTCACGGTTGCTCCTTTTATTTATTTTGTTTATGTGTAAGAGTGCTTTTCCTAGTCGGGCGGTGGTGGCACACGCCTTTAATCCCAGCACTTGGGAGGCAGAGGCAGGCGGATCTTTGTGAGTTCGAGGCCAGCCTGGTCTATAAAGTGAGTCCAGGACAGCCAGGGCTACACAGAGAAACCTTGTCTCGAAAAACCAAAAAAAAAAAAAAAAAAAAAAGTGCTTTTCCTGCCTTTATGTGTGTGTGCTACATACGTGTGATACCTGCAGAGGCCAGAAAAGGGCATCATATCCCATGGAACTAGAGTTACAGATGATTGTGAGCCACTATGTGGGTGCTAGGAGTTGAACTCAGGTCCTCTGGAAGAGTAGCCAATGTTAAGACACGGCTCCAGCCATTCCACTTTTTTTGAGACAGAGTCTCTCATTGCACCTGGAAGCTGAGGTTCCAGGTAGACTGATCCTCCTGTTTCCATCTTTCCAGAGCTAGGGTTACAAGTGCACGCCGCCATGCCAAATTTTTTTTACATGGTGCAAGAGATCCACATTCAGGTTCTCACTATGAGGCAAGTACTTTACTGACCCCCAAATCTCCCTGGCCTGAGTCCCCTTTCCAGAGGACCTGAGTAGACTCCCAACACCCACTCTGTAGCTCACAGCCATCTGTAACTCCAGTTCCATGGGATATAATACCCTTTTCTGGCCTCTCACTGAACACATGTAATACACACACATAAAGGCAGGTAATGCACCCATACACATAAAATAAAAAATTATTAATATTCAGTATTATATATTTATATTTTTAAAAATATATTTATATTTTAAAAATTATATGTAGGTATATGGGGGGAGCTTACACAATTAAATACCAAAATATTAATAATGGTAAATTCTGGATAAAACTTTTCACTTTTTTTTTTTAAGACAGGGTTTCTTTGTGTATCTCTGGCTGTCCTGGACTCACTTTGTAGACCAGACTGGCCTCGAACTCAGAGATCCACCCAACCCAAAACCTTTCACTTTTAGCTTTATCTTTCAAATTCAATTTTCTTTTAACATGTAAGGAATATTAAGAGATTTTGGGTTGAGGCTAAAAGGAAGGCTCAGCAGGTAACAAGATGTGCTGCCAAGCCTGATGAGTTGAGTTCAATCTCCAGGACCCATGCAGTGGAGAAATGACTTCCTCGGATTATCTTCTGACCTCCATACCTATGCCCTCCACCCCCATAAATAAAAATGAGAAAAATTTTAAAATAGATTTTTATTTTGGTTTAGAGATGACCTGACTACATGCTTATGTTCAACAATGCTATACAATCATGTATAAAGAAGCTCACTTAACCATGATGAATGAAATTGTCAGGTCAGAGGTTGGAGAGATGGCTCAGTGGCTAAGAGCACTGGTTGTTTTTCCAAAGGTCCCAGGTTCAAATCCCAGCACCCACATGGCAGTTCACAGCTTTCTGCAATTGCCAGGCTTGGTGGCATATGCCTTCTTTAATCCCAACACTAGGGAGGCAGAGGCAGGTGGATCTCTGTGAGTTCAAGGCTAGTCTGCTCTACAAAGTGAGTCTAGGGCAGTCAGGTATACACAGAGAAACCTTGTCTCGAAAAACCAAAAAAAAAAAAAATTGTCAGGTCAGAATCTGTAAGTTAAAGAAGATGTGATTATACTGTTGAGACACAAGAAGAACCAGCAACTGAGAACCCACCAGTATTTTTTTTTTTTTTTTGGTTTTTTCGAGACAAGGTTTCTCTGTATAACAGCTCTGGCTGTCCTGGACTCGCTTTGTAGACCAGGCTGGCCTCGAACTCACAGATATCCCCCTGCCTCTGCCTCCCAAGTGCTGGGATTAAAGGTGAACCCACCAGTATTATGGCAAAGAAGACAGAAGGCACTGCTCTCATCAGGATCCTGGAAAGCTTTCAGATGGAAAACACAAAAACAGGAATGTACAATAGGACGCAGTCAGTCCTTTATTTGAGAATGTGAAGCCATAACATTTATTCTCAACTAGTCAAAGCAGGGGCAGAGGGACAAAATAGAATCTCATAAGTAAATGAGAGAAACTAATTGTACCTCTCAGACAAAAATACCCCTTATTGTTGCAAAGGCTGCGATCCAGAGTCAGCATGTCTGCTCTCTGTCAAGGTGTGGGACAGAAGCCCAAATCTGTGGAAACTTTCATCTAATCTAGAGTGTTGGCTGTTGCTGACATTCAACAAAATGGACCAAGGGTAAGCAGGCTACACTCACAGCCACAAGACAAAGCCTACAATTTACTAATACTGGTAAGAACCACCAACCAAAATTCACAAGTAATTATTAAGGAACTTCAACACATAAACAAAATTCATAGACTAGGACAGATAGTTCACTAGGTAACACCACTTGCCACCAAGGCCTTGAATTATATCTGGGTCCCACTCAGTGGAAGGTGAGAAGTGACTACTGAAGTTGTTCTCTGACATACACATGCACAGACAAATAATCATTGTAGAAATTGATGGTGGTGCACACCTTTAATCCCAGCACTAGGGAGGCTGAAGCAGTCAGATCTCTGTGAGTTCAAGGCAAGACAGGTCTACAGAGTGAGTACCAGGACAGACAGGACGACAGAGAAACCCTGTCTCAAAAAACCCAAACCAAAAAAATTAATTATTATACAAACTATCAATTTTAAGATGAACTATAATCTTGCATACTACTGGAAAAGGATATCTTGAAATGAATACATTTTAGATATAGAAGAGGATACTAAAATGGTAAAATATAGTAGAGTCTTTATGCCTTAGTATAGGAATACAATCTCTCACAAGCACCCAGGAAGGCTGAAAGAGCATAGAGATGGCTTGATTTTTCCGAAAGGTGCTTTAGACTCTAAAATACACACTTCGGAGTGTGGTGATTTTCTGACATTTAAATACACTGTGTCTAGCTGTTTCAGGGGCTTGGATGTAGCTCAGTGGTAGAAAACCTGTCTAGTATACTTAAGGGGCTGACTTGTATCTTTAGTATTAGAAGTTAAAAAAAGGCCGGGCGGTGGTGGCGCACGCCTTTAATCCCAGCACTTGGGAGGCAGAGGCAGGCGGATCTTTGTGAGTTCGAGGCCAGCCTGGTCTACAAAGCGAGTCCAGGACAGCCAAGGATATTCAGAGAAACCCTGTCTCGAAAAACCAAAAAAAAAAAAAAAAAAAGAAGTTAAAAAAAAAGCCTTTTTTCTTTCTTTTGATTTTTCAAGACAGAGTTTCTATATAGAGGTGGCTGTCCTTGAACACACAGAGATCTGCCTGCCTCTGGGACTAAAGGTTTTGCCCAGCTTAATAAGGTTTCTTAAACTCAGCACCATTGACACTGGACTTGGTAATACTTTAGTGTGGGGCCCTTGGGGCATTGTGGGTCACTGTTATCCTGGCTTCCACTAGACACAAAGCATCCCCCCCCCATTACAGCAAAGTATTTGCTGACTGGGCAAATGCACAGTCTTTGAAATCCTAGCTTCCACTTTGTACCTCTGGTCTCCAGGAGAAAAAAAACCTTGCTTATAAGCCTTTAAAATTCCAGAGTTTAGCAAGGTGTGGTGGCGCACGCCTCTAATCCCAACACTCCGGAGGCAGAGGCAGTTGGATCTGTGAGTTCAAGGCTAACCTAGTCTACAAGGTAAGTCCAGGACAACCATGAATACACAGAGAAACCCTGTCTCAAAAAAAAAAACCCAAAAAACAAAAAAAGAAAGAGTAGATCTCACCCATCCCTCACCCACTTTTCCCAAAAATAAGCATTCCAACGAACCATTACAACTATCACAAGAAAATTACTCATACTTACATAAGTTCATAATTTTAATTTTGTAATAAGTAGTTATTCAACTAAAGTAACATTTTATAGTAAGTTGTGTATCAGTCAACAGCCAAATAATGCAAGGTAGTTTCCTCTGGCCCTCTTAACAACCACCTGATACCTTCTCATGCAACAAGAAATCCATTTGCCTTTTGCTTCTTTTTACATTGATTCGCCCTAACATGGTGAAGCCTGCAATGGGCCTTAAGGGCTTTATAAATAATGATATAACTTCAAAATTTGGAAAATTGCAAACTTTACAGTTTAAACAAGTCCATAGGAAAAAATTAGTAATAAATGAAAAGAGCAAGCCAACCATGTTAAAAATAAAGATAAATATTAAAGAGAATATATAGTTTACTTTGAACAAAAAGCAGCCCAAGTTTCTCTTGAAGGTCACAATTACAATTCTTAAAATGTTTCAAATTCTATGTATGTAGCAAACAGAAAAATATTACCTACTGCAACAAGGCACACAGTCACTGTTTTGTAACGCACCCTCAGTGTCGCTGGGAATGGATGCTGCTGCTATCTCACTTCTACCCGTGGTTCTGAGCCCAGGTCAGGTAAGCTGACAGACAAACCTCTAGATGGCGCTCCAGGGGTATCTGTTTCGGTATTTTTCTTTGGGCTCAGTGGACTTCCAATTCTTGGAGAGTTTGAGGCAGACTCTAAAATTTTAAATCAGTTCTGCAATTAAAATACTGGCTCTTCTTACCCATAAACTGCATTTCATCTTGCCTTAATACAGATTTTTCCTGCATAAAAACATGATAATTTCAAAGTCTTTCCATGATTTTCAAACATTCAAAAAGAAAGCCACTGAATGAAGGAATGTCACCAACACTTACACAGAACATCACATTCATTACAGTTTCAAGAGTATCAGTGAGTCACCAATAATGATGGTCAGTTTACTTGAGAATCAAACTGGAAGTCTTCAACCTGCACAATGAACTACAGGGTATCCACTGCTATTAAACCACAGGTAGTCTAAATACACGCGATGATATCCAAGGCAAAATGGATTTCCTTTACTCCCACATCCACAGTTCCTGCATGAAAGATGGTGTGCCCCCTTACTGCACACCTCATGCCGGACACTGCAAAATACATGTGGACCTAGTAAAGCACACAGCTGCAGCCATAACATCTGACACTTTCAGAATTTCAAGGTCTCCTTGGGGCTGCAGAAATGGCACAGTGGGCAAGAGCACCTGCTGTTCTTTTCAGGTCTCAGCATTTACCGGGCAGATCATAACACCCTGTAACTCTGCTT
This sequence comes from Lophiomys imhausi, assembly GCA_907164525.1. Lineage (NCBI taxonomy): Eukaryota > Metazoa > Chordata > Mammalia > Rodentia > Muridae > Lophiomys > Lophiomys imhausi. Next base: position 5,098,322 of record CAJQZJ010004856.1, on the reverse strand, counting down.
TTAGGGTATCTGATTCCCTCTTCTGACCTCCACAGGAGTCAGGTACACACATGGTACATGTGCATACATGCAGGCAAACATACACAAAAGTAAAATTGAGTAAATTTTGTTTAAAAAAGTAAAACCTTTCTTCAACTTACCTTTTCAGTTATTCTTAATCAAAATAAATATAAACTCTATAAAACACAAATTGTTTTCTCTAAGTTGCTTTTCAAAAGTTTATTTAAGTTGTTTAAGTCATAATTTAATCCCCAGGGTCAGAAGATAACCTGTCTTAAACCTTGAATATACACAAAATTTATTTTTACAAGTGTATGCTCTAAAATTCTAAACATCATTACTTTAAAAATTAATTCATTAAGAACATCTTAAGGGTAAATGTTATATGTAGAAATCTGAAATATATGAACACTTGATACTCAGGTTATATGGAGCAAAGAACTCGAGATGAGGTTAGTTCTGAAATATGCTTAAGACAATTGTAAAATGCATCTAAAAATGATCTGGTACCTTCTGTTCCAAACAAGCAAAGATTTACATTAGGCAGGTTATAATGTGGCTATATTTGTTTTTGTTTAGTTGCTGTTTTTGTTTTTAGTCTCACTATGCAGCCCTGTTGGCCTGACAAAGACCTAAACTATAGTAGCCATTACTCCTACATCCACAGTTCCTGCATGAAACATGGTGTGCCCCCTTACTTTCCAGGTTGACCAGGCTGGCCCAGAACTCAGAAAAGATCTGCTTCCCTCTGCCTCCTGGAGCTAGGATTAATGATGCATGCCACTACGCATGCCAAATATTTTATAGTTTAAGGCTACTAAAAATCTTTGAAATTATATGTAGGGTTCATATATCCCTCCTGGGACACTATTGCTCAACAACTTTCTCCATAAACAGCACATGTGACACTAATTCACTCATAAAACTAGTACAAATGAAATGAGGGATTATAATTTTTCCACACTGAGAGGAGTATAAAAACAAAACAAAACAAAAAAAACCCAAAACTCCAAAAAAGCCTGTTTTTCTAATACTCTGGAATATTTATGCAATGGACAGAGTTTTAAAAGAACACAACCACTATCTTAACTTTGGAGATGGGATGACTTAGTTGTTTACCTAACTATCATTAAATTTAACTGAACTACTCTACATGTGTTTAAGATCTAACTGTAAGAACAGCAACTGAAGCCACAGTAGGAAAATCAAAACTCTAGTTTTTATTATGTTTATTTTTATATGAGGGTGGGGTGCCACCTGTGTGTGGGTGCCTGAGGAGGCCAGAAGGAGGTGCTGGACGCCCTGGAGCTAGAATTATGTATACGCTGTTGTGAGCTGCCTACATGAGTCTTCTGGAAAAGCAGCAAGTGCTCTTTAATGGCTAAAGCCACCTTCTCCAGCCCCAACAATAACTGTTTTAATGCACAAGTTTAGATTTATTATACCCACCCCACCTAACAGTTTATTATATGATCACCCAAGGTCTTCTAAGTTTCAATTGTGGGCTTACCATGAGTTGTTTTATTATATTAAAAATTTATGTGCTTCCAAATAGAATAATAAAATATTTGGTGAAGAAAAAAATTTAACACTATTAGAATGAAACTTTGAGGTTGTTCATTTTATATTGAAACTTATACATATACTTTGTCATGTTTTTTAGAGTCCTAATTTATTTAACTAAAATATTTCAATCTACTTTTTTTAAATAACCTAAAATCAAAAGTTTAAGTATGATTTGGAGTTTCTGGCATTAATTTACATAGATAAAATTTACTTACACACATAACACCTTGGTCACAATTGTGAAAACATAGTTTACCTTTGTTGATTTATATTAAATGAGAAATGTCAGCCTGGCTCTCCAGAGATAAGTGCATGCTTTGACCTAGTGTGGCTTTTCTCTTCACTGGGAGTCAACTCCAGTTCTGGGTAGTGAGGACTTCTTCAAGGATCTCTACATAGAGCTTTCAGGAAGTCTCACCGTCTATGCAGTAAGTAAGCCTTAGGCCCAGCGACACATCATGAGCTGACAGTTCACCACACCCACACAGCAAACCCTGCATTCCAGAAGCATCTTACCAGTCTCAAAATCAACCTTTTGTGGTGATTAGGATCTTCTGCTCAGTGGCAATGCCAACCCATGTAACACAATTCAACCTCCAAAGAGGAAAAAGTAGATATTTAAATTTCTGTGATGAAAAGGATCAATTATGTTAAAATATTTTACCATACAAATGGCACAGAAAATATAATCAAGTTACTAAGATACTCTAATTTGAGGTTAAAGGGTATTAGATAAAAGCTTCATTCCTCTTCTCCACCTAGAGTTACATAAGAAGGCTGTCTACACTTCCTACCTGATTTCTTCTCCGATGTACAGTGACATATTACTTCTCCAAGCAATCAACAAGTAGACTAACAAGGTCAGAATGTGAAGATTCACAGGAAATGGAAGTGGACAGATTTACTCCTGTGAACTAATGTCAATCAGCATGATTCTATCAGTATCATACATAAATATTTCCTCATTCAACATCTACTTGCACTGTGTAGAACTATAAAGAATCTGACATTAATGTGATATTTATTTAAACTGCCTTATTTGTATGCATCTGAACATATGTTTAAAAGGTAAAATAGGGGGCTGGAGAGATGGCTCAGTGGTTAAGAGCACTTCCAAAAGACCTGAGTTCAAATCCCAGCACCCACAGGGCTGTTCACAGCTGTCTGTAATGGCCAGGCATGGTGGTGTACACCTTTAATCTCAGCACTTGAGAGGCAGAGGCAGGCAGATTTCTGTGAGTTCAAGGCTTGCCTGGTCTACAGAGTGAGTTCCAGGACAGTCAGGGCTCTTACACAGAGAAACCCAGTCTTGGGGGAAAAAAGGTAAAATGTATGAAGTTTGATTTTATTTATCCAATTTTACTAATAATGCACTAAGTAGTTAATAGAAAGGCCTCACCAACTTGACTGACCTATCTTAGCTATCTTGTGGAAAAATATTTCCACTTGAACCCCAAGTTTACAGCTATTTTGTAGAAAAAATATTTTCATTATTATCCATGTTCCCAACTAAATATTCTTAAATTGGCTAAAAAGGACCCGAAGTTTATTTAAAAAAAAAAAAATCTTTCACAGGGCATGGTAGCGTTCGCCTTTAATCCCAGCACTTGGGAGGCAGAGGGAGTAGGATCTCTGTGAGTTTGAGGCCAGCCTGGTCTACAAAGCAGCAAGTCCAGGACAACCAAGTTTCTCTGAACAAGAAACTCTGTCTTGAAAACCAAAACCAAAACAAAACAAACAAATCTTTCAGTCATTTATTCAATCTTTAGGAATAGAAACCTAAATTTCACTTCTCTATAAAAACATACAGTAGTTATTACAAAGAGATAAAATTATGGGTGAAAAACATCTGCAGAAAGGTAAAAACTATGGGGCACAAAACATCCAAAACTTTCAAGATGTACAGAAACTAGTTCTTTGTGACTTAAATAGTAACAAATTCTATGTATTGTCTAAAATATAATTAAAATACTTTTATAGCAGAATTAGGTCATATGGATTTTAAAAGAATAAAACCAAAGGAAATATTTTGGTTTCAAACAGAAATATCTGAAATTACCCATCACTGTTTACTGATAGGCGGGGTACTAACTCCCTTTCTTGTCATTGTAACAAAACACTCGACAAGAAGCAACTTAAGGGAAGGATTTATTTGGCTCACAGTTCGAGGGGTAGAGTCCATGGTGGCAGGGAAGGCATGGTGATAGGAACATGAGGTGGCTGGTCCCACTGCGTCTACTGTCAGGAAGCATAGACAGATGAATGCTGGTGCTCAGGTGAAGTACCCAGCCATGTTTAGGATAGGCCTTCCCTCTTCAGTTCTGGAAATGTCCCTCACACACATATCCAGTCATTTGGCAATAAAGATTCATCATCACAAATACACTCCTTGTCAACTTGAATCTCAAACAAATCACTTTTAAACCATTACATTTCATCTCTGACTCCCCTGGGCTCATAAAGCAAAATGAATTCAGTCTGACTTCAAAAGTTACTATAGTCTTTAACTGTTCTAACACTGTTCAAAAGTCTCTGAGATGTACACTCTTAACTATGAGTTTCTATAATTTCAGAAAACAAGTTACATACTTCCAATATACAATGGCACAGAGTAAACATCCCCATTCCAACAAAGAGGAATGGGATATAGCAAGGGAAGATTGGATCAAAGCAAGTCCTAAACCTAGCAAGGCAAACATTAAACTTTACAGCTCCATGACCAGCATCTGGGGTTTGTGGTACTATCACCTGGGCTCCAATAACCATGGACATCTCCACCCTTCCAATTTTGTCACCTGTAGCATATATAGCCTCTCTTATGGGACATTCTACTCCTCCAGTTTTCCTTGGCAAATGTCCCACAATTCTGGAATTTCCAACAGCCTGGAGGTCTACTTTGCAACCTGACCTTCACAGCTTCAAGCAACTTCATTACAGAATCTCCTCTGCCACACAGGGTCAGCGGCTTCTGGTGTAAGCCTCCATGACCCTGTAACTTGCATTTTTCATCTCAATGAAGCACCTGAGTTCTACTGCCAAACCTGAGTCTGGCTTCTCCTGACACTGTTGTAAGTAGCCTCTGTGCAACTTGGCTTCCAAACCTGGAAATATTTCTCACAGGAGTCTGTTTACATACCCAAGAGCCCCATCAGCTACAATCTCAGTTTAGTTTTTCTTCTTTCAAATCAATTTCTATTTTCACTACTTGGAGACTTCCATAGGTTTTGCCCTCAAGGCACCTGTCTCAAAGAATGTGAGTTATCTCTTTTTGGCATAGATTTCCTTAACAATTACAAAAGGTTCGTGTGTGCTCTGCTTTCTGGCAACTTTAAATGGCACACTCTTCAAACTGCACATTTTCCAATCCTTCTCCTTTCTCCTGCTATATTCTGCTATAGTTAGTAGTAACAGCAGATAGTGGGAAACATGCCTCAGCCTAAATGTAATGCTGTCTTTAAACTGCCTCTGCCAAACAAACTTCAAACCACTCTATGACTTATATTTTCAGGAATGGGCAGAATACACCCAGACTCTTCATCAGAAGAGAATGCATATGGCCTTTAACTCAGCACCCCACATGGTAGTTGCCCTCTCTGAAAATTCTTGAGCACAATGTTCACCTTCTACCTTTTCACTGGCATACTGGTCTTCCATAAGAATGGCTCCCTGGGGTCTGGAGAGATGGCTCAGCGCTTAAGAGCACTGCCTAGTGCTCTTCCAAAGGTCCTGAGTTCAATTCCCAGCAACCACATGGTGGCTCACAACCATACACAATGTGATCTGGTGCCCTCTTCTGGAATGCAAGTGTACATGCAGATAGAGCACACATATGCATAAAATAAATAAATCTTTAAAAAAAAAAAAGAATGGCCCCCTGAGCTCTGTGTATACATTCCATTCCTTCACATTCCTTCTGAAAATCAGTTCCAAATGCTTACAAACCACATGGTTGGGTTATCACAGTGACACCTCCACTCCTTGGTACCAACCTTCTCTATTAGTTACTTTTCTCATTGTTGTGCCCAAATTACTGACAAAAAGGATTTATTCTGGTTTATGGTTTGAAGAGCATAGATAGGCAATTCTTTCACACTAATGTATGAAATACAATTTTGAAGTCAGCAACATGGCTCAGAATATAAAGGGCACTTGCTGGGCAAATCTGACCGTCTGAGTTTAATACCTGAATTTTATGGTGGGAAAAAAAGAAACAACTCTCAAAAGTTGTCCTCTTACCTCCACACATACACACCATGGCACACATGTCCACACTCAAAAACACATATATCATATACACACAATAATAAATAAAACAATAAAAAGAAAAGCCCTTAAAATCAATTTTGAAGTGTAAAGGAAAAATGCCCTTATTTATTTAACTTAAATTTCTTACCCCTTAAGTAGTCACATTAATACATCTTATAGTACATGTGAAATATGACAACATGTGAGTTATGTAAAGTATACTATATTGAAGAACAAGTCAAATAGCAAAGGACCTAACAATTTTGGAAATGCTACTCAATCCTCTTTGTCTGCTTTATTGATCTGGGCAAAGTATAAATGCCTGGAAACAAAAGATAGAATTTGCAGTATTTCCCCAATGATAACAATTAACTTTCCCACCATGAATGAAGTAGCCCGTGCAGCCTAAGCTAATGACATAGAAGGGAGAAGCTCCTACAGTAGCAACAGCAGTCCTCTGGTCTGTGTCACGTCACTATCGTAAGGGTGGTTGTCTCCACTGCAGGCTGACCCAACCTTTTCCACACGGGGGTGGGCGTAGACATTCTTGCACAGAAGACAGTATGGTCACTCTCACTTCTGCAGCACGATTTGCTCTCATATTTACATGGTATTTCAGGGAGTCATCTACTCCACTGTACATTCCGATCATATGACATCCAAGAGCATCAGTAGATCATCACCCTGACTGAAAAAAGGTTAAGCACACATATTTTTTCCCAAGAGCAATTATCTTTAAAATGAACCAGGCAAAAAATTCTTAACACTTATGTAGTTTTTGGAAACTCAAAAGAATCAGGTTAAGGAAAAGTCTAGTTCTATTTTAGAATATGGGTTATCTTACATTTTCAAGACAAGGTTAAAGTACATTGGTAACTAAAGTAAAGGAAGGAAGGATAGCCCACTCTTGAGCACAAATTTTGGCTCTTTCAGTTTCAAAAGTGGCATGATATACAGTTGTTTAGTAGAATTAAAAGATAGGAAAAAAGTCCACAGAAAACACATACCAAATCCAAGATGAAACATTAATAGAGCTTTACCTATGATTTTGTATAATTAGAGGTCTAGCTGGGTGATAATATAAGTAGGATTGGGAGGACCAGAAGTCATTTAGTTAGCTTTAGTCTTTCTATGAAGGCTCAGTAAACTACAGATAAACAGGCAAACTCATCAAGCAGCCCACTGTTACAATGTTTGCACCAGGAGAAAAGCAATTACCTGTATGGGAGCCAAAGGCCTGGCCTGGTATGAACTCGGGACAATCAATCAACTGAGAGAAGTCAGTCTGTGGCACATTTCGTGGAGGAGGGCCTGGGATTGGCCATTTTTCTGGTTCTATTTTTTTCCTCATTTTTTCATCCACAATTTCTACTTCTGTGCTATCCTTAAGTGCCTGACAATAGAAAATTTAAGCTATTAAAGTGACATTCAGAAGGTCTTACTTGTATGCTTTGTATTTCTAATCTAAAAATTACAGAGCTTCAACTTAGTAGACTATAATATAGTTAATGTGTCTAAAATAACCATGAATTAGTATTAGGAATAGAACTAATTTGTCAGGTATAATGGTCCATGTCTATAATCCCAGGTAGCATAGGCAAGAGGACTGTGCCAAGTTTGAGGCTAGCTTTCTACATAGAAAGCTCTGGGCCAGCCAGAGCTAATAATTATACTAAAACCCTGTCTCAAAAATCAAAACCAGAAACAGAACTCAGGAAATGGGGATAAGAGATAAATGGAGGTACCCAAAATTCTGTCATTCTAGACTACATAGTGACATCAGATCTTAAACAAGTCTGAGCTACCTGAGATCCTGTGTCTATGGGTGAGCATGTGTGCATGTTCCTGTATGCATACGTGTGCGTGTAAGGGGGGAAGGTTTCCCAAAGCACATGAAAATTCAATATTAATTGAGTAGGCATGCATGTTAGTTTAAAGTAGTCTAAAAGATTAAAGTACCAAGAATACTAAAGAAAGTTGAAGATTTCAAAGATAGACATTTGTTTTATAAAAACAGAAAAAGGCTGAGATGTTCTCTGAACTTTAGAAACTACAGATTGACAGCTTTTTATTATTATTATTTTTTTTTTTTTGGTTTTTCGAGACAGGGTTTCTCTGTGTAACAGCCCTGGCTGTCCTGGACTCACTTTGTAGACCAGGCTGGCCTCGAACTCACAGAGATCCCCCTGCCTCTGCCTCCCAAGTGCTGGGATTAAAGGCGTGTGCCACCACGCCTGGCTGCTGTTTATTATTTTTATTGAGATGACAGCTGACCTAGAACTTATAGTACCTCAGTCTTCTGAGTGGCTCTCCATGCCCCGCATACTTCTTTAAGGTTAAGAGGGAGGCTGCTGGTTAAATTTGGGACAGGGTCTTGCTCTGTAGATCAGGCTTGCCTTGAATTTCCCAAAAGTGATTCTTAGTAAACACCATAATCAGCATACTTTTAAAAACACTTACCCAGTGTGTGTACACACTCATATACATGTACTTCCATACTGTGTACAGTGTGGCCTGGCATATACCACAGTGAACATGTGGAGTCAGAGAACAACTTGTAGGCGGTTCTCCTTCCAGCATGTAGTCTCCCAAGATAGGACACAGGTCTTCATAGCCAGGAGCAAGAACCCTTACTCATGGACACATCTCAGCAGCCTATTTTTTTTTCTTTCCTTTTATTTTTGGCTACTCCTGGAGATTAAACCAGGACTTCTTGTGCAGTGGCCACTGAACAGACCACCTATTTTAAACACTATTTCTTAGGTAAGTTTTGAGTTCTTTGAAAATTCAATATAACTTAAATTATTTTTTAAATGAATATTTACCTCTAAGATGAGATTAAGGTTTGTGGTGAGAGCTTGCACACGGTGAAAACCAGCAATCAGGGAAATGGGCAGGAATCCCTGCTCATCCATCTTTCTTCGAAGAAAGAAGTCCCGCTCCAAGTTCTCTATGCTGAAATAGTACTCACTAAGGAAGGACAAGACAAGAGTTCATCATGCATTTGAAACATAGATGTGCCCACTGCTTACAGCAACTGCTACCAAAATAGTCTCCTCTGTTATCTCACAGGTTAGGCAGAATATAACATGGAATATAACACAGCAACAGTGCAGATATGAGACCAAGCAAAACACTGCTCAATTGATATTTCCTTTTACATACAAATAGAAACTTAGAATACTGATTAAAAATTAACACTATATAAATTAACTTTATTTAAGTCTAACAAATTAAAAGCTAATTTTAAAATTCATTTGTTTATGTTGTCCGGAATCCAGCTCAATATATGCTGGGTAAGTGACAAATCTACAGCCCTGAATTCTGCAATGAGTTACTCACTGAAAGACTCTTTTATGCTGGGCGGTAGTAGCACACACTTTTAATCTCAGCACTCGGGAGGCAGAGGCAGGTGGATCTCTGTGAGTTCAAGGCCAGTCTGGTCTACAGAGTGAGTTCCAGGACAGCCAGGGCTGTTATACAGAGAAACCCTGCCTCAAAAAACCTTTAAAAAAGAAAAAAAAAGCCAAACCAAACAACACCAAAAAATCCATTACAAAGACACCTCCACCTGCTTTACTTAAACACTAAATAACAAAGCTAAACATATCAGTTTACTTTCTCCCATATACTGGGAAGAACATTGCACTTGAGAGTGTCTTTTGTTGATTCATACTAAAACATAAAGTACTGTGGTTTTCCCCCCTGAACTGACAACACACTGATGTTGTATGCTTGGACCCCTACCAACCAACACACAACTAAGTAAAAAAAAACATGCCAACCCAGTTACATTTATATACCCACAATCATGCATAGTTCAAAGAAGCCCAGGTCTTGATCCTTAGTGTTTCAAAACAAAGGGAAGAATGAATATAATATAGCTAAGAAAAAAATATCACTAACTCCATGAAACTATGGAGTGGAAAAAATACAGACAATACTTAGATAACTTGGTATTAGAAAGTACAGATCCACTTAACTTTTCCCCAGACTGTAAACAGACAACTGTCAGCCCAACCATAGACTATAAACTATAAGATATAAAGTTAAGTTATAAAAGACCCCAAAGAAAAATGTTTAATGAAAGAACTTGGACAGATACATTTAAAGTACAACCTCCATATAATAAAATGAATATAAAAATCTAAAGACAAAGATCAGGATCCCAGTTGGGATAAAGAGAACCCCATGGTGACAGCATAGCTGGCAATCCTACAGCTTCCCAATGCCAGAGAAAGTTTACAAGGGGCAGCAAGTTAAGAGAAAGCACCTAACTTCCCACTTGTAAATTTAAGACTCCATTACTAGGTAACCTTGAACTATTTAGAACAAATTCTAACCTTGAAGAACTAAGTGCCTCTAAATATTAGCAACTGGTTTGGGGTAACATTTCATTTATGGAAGGGGGGGGAATTACCCTACTTTAAAAACAGAGGGCATCTAAATCTGTCCTGCATGATAATTATTAGTCGAAGTTCAAAGTTCTCATAGAGGTTATTTACTGACATCTCCACAACACTAATAGATCATTTACTCTTAAATAAGGAAAAAAAATGGTCATACATTCTGATTTTTATTGCATCTCAAATCCCTAATCACAGTTCCTCAGAATCTTGAAATGTCTGAGATTACAAAACCTGAGACACTACACTAGACATCTGATGTAGTCATAAGTTAAAACTACTTAGATGTAGTTCCTAAATCAGTAATAAGCTTCCTTTAAGTGTAAGCCACTGTGAAGACAAAACTATGTAAGTAAATCCACAAATCATTATTAGCTGTAGTATATGTTGTGTTACAAACATACTAATCTGTAAATCTGAATGATAAGAGATTATCCCAAAAAGAAATAATCAGTGTTAAATTTTAATCCACTGTGTTGACAGATCAGTGAACACTTGGGAAGGTAAGGCAGGAGGGATCAGGAGTTTCGGACAAGCCTGTACTCTATTTAAATGTTCTTACATCAAAAATTATTGATATAAAATTTCATTTAGCTGGGCGTGGTGGCACACGCCTTTAATCCCAGCACTCAGGAGGCAGAGGCAGATGGATCTCCGTGAGTTCAAGGCCAGCCTGGTCTACAAAGTGAGTCCAGGTCAGTCAAGGATACACAGAGAAACCCAGTCTAGAAAAAAACCTAAAAAAAAAAAAAAAAAAGTCATTTAAAGTGACTGAGACTACCTATCAGGAATAGTGAAGGATCTTACTTTAAAATATTTCAGCTAGCAAGTTAGATCAGTTGGTTAGAGTGTATGTAGTTCTAGTAAAATGAAAGTACAATGTAAACTTAAAAATAAAAAAAGCAAGCCGGGCGTGGTGGCGCACGCCTTTAATCCCAGCACTTGGGAGGCAGAGGCAGGCAGATCTCTGAGTTCGAGGCCAGCCTGGTCTACAAAGCAAGTCCAGGAGGACAGCCAGGGCTGTTACACAGAGAAACCCTGTCTCGAAAAATCAAAAAAAATAAAAAATAAAAATAAAAAAAGCAATGTAAACCCTAATCCATCACCTCTCTAAGTACTAGACTGGAAAGAGCCCTGACAAAGTGTAAAGCACAAACTCCTCAAACAAAGCCACAGCTCCAGTAAGTAGAGTGTGAACCAGCTGGGACACACCGTGGACGTTTGCCAGAACCCGCACTGGAACAACAAAGAGGAGTCAGGGCCAATGTCTGACTGACACCTTGCTCAGTGTCCTAGTGTCATATATGTCCACCTTAGCAGCTCTGCATTCTACATTGCATGACCAGAAACCGCCAACAAGTAGCTCTGCTCCTCCCTCCCTCACATGGGCACAGTGGAGGCCAATTATTTTGACATGGAGTTACATGTTCACTGCCAGGTCTCAGAAGGGACCTAGCAGTAAGAGTTACAAAAGAAGACAGGAATAATGGCATGAAGGTGACAGGCACTTTATGGCCATAACAGTTTGTTTCAACCATAACAAAGGAAGCAAGAACAAAATGAGCAAATGGCCCTGTACTGGGAGTCTATCACAGCTACCGTCAAGCCAACTGAAGGCACCTGGCTGACCAATGAACAATTAATTTCTAGTCACACAGGAGGGTCCAGTTTCTTCTCTATAAAAATGGATGTTTGTCATGGTGGTGTCACGCCTTTAATCAATCCCAGCACTCAGGAGGCAGAGGCGGGTGGATCTCTGAGTTTGAAGCCAGCCTGGTCTACAGAGAGAGTTATAGGACAGCCAGGGCTGTTACACAGAGAAACCCTGTCTCAAAAAACCAATAAGGAAGAAAAAAGTTTTTAAAATGCTTATGTCCTCTCAAAAATAGATCATTTTCCTTTATCATTTAAGGTAGATAAATAACTAAAATCTTACCCAGTTGGTTACACGAATCATTTAGGAAGGTTTAAGGTTTTATTGTTGTTTTGTATGTTTTATAATTGCCATTATAGAAAAAAAACACCCAGAAGTGCAAAATGCATATTTAGGATAAGCAGAGGGATAGTTCTTATGAAGAACTAAGGTCTCAACTAAACACTGTCATCTTTAATAGATGCCATGAAGAAATAAAAGTTTAAAAGAAACCGGGCGGTGGTGGCGCATGCCTTTAATCCCAGCACTTGGGAGGCAGAGGCAGGCGGATCTTTGTGAGTTCGAGGCCAGCCTGGTCTACAAAGCGAGTCCAGGACAGCCAGAGCTGTTAAATACAGAGAAACCCTGTCTCGAAAAACCAAAAAAAAAAAAAAAAGTTTAAAAGATAAAAAGCAGACATTGCGTTGGCCATGGTGGCTTACACCTTTAATCTCAACACTGGGGAGGCAAAGGTAGGTAGATCTCTGTGAGTTCAAGGCTAGCCTACTCTACAGTGTGACTCTAGGACAGCCAGGACTACACAGAGAAACCCTGATTCAAAAAACAAAACAAAACAAAACAAAAAACCCAAAACACAAAACACACATTGCAGCAATCAGTAGCTATAAAAAATTAAAATAATATCGAGCGCTATTAATCATTTATAAATGTTTTGGGTATTTTTTGTAGTTGTTTTACTTTTTTGAGACAGGGTTCTGCTCTGCGTCTCAGGCTAGCCTAGAACTCATAGTAATCCCACTGCAGCCACCCTAGTACTAGAGTTACAAGCATGTACCACCACAACCAGCTCACTTACAAATTTTAATATAAACATCTATTTGCAGGTTTCTATAATAGGTAGAAATCATATAATTTTATATTTTTCATAGTTACTCATTATGCAATATTTAAACCAATTTTAGGATAATGACAAGAACATGAACAAAGAGAAAAATTTGTAGATACCTATTTTGTCGGTCTCCTAGGGGAAAAAAACCAAAATTTCATTCTCATTCTCTGATTTTTACTATCACAGCTTTGAAAATATAATAGACACATAAATTTGCCATGGAAACCACTTCAGCACCCCGTCTCTGTCTGACATCTGCTTACATTTGGCGTCTGATGTACTCTTTAAGCAGTGTTTCTTCCACAGGATACACCTGCACACCTGTGCCATCATCATAGTAATACATCATGCTGGTGTTAAGCTCTGTGGGAAATGGCTGCTCAGTCCTTTCCCTTGGCTCTCGATAACCATATGAATAATCAAAGTTCACTATACACAAATAAAGTAAAAGAAAGGCAATCACAAGTTAAAAAATAAGCCGTAACCGTAAGGAGAAATCCAAAATGAACTTCAAACACAAAACTGAATTTACTGTTAAACTAAAATAATTAGCTGAACATCATGAGAGATGGCTCAGCAGGTAAAGGCCCATGCCACCAAGCCTAATAAATCCCCAGGGTACAATCCCAGGGTCACACATGGTAGACAGAACCAACTCCTACAATTTGTCCTGATTTCCACATGCACACCATGGCACCCTGACCTAAACACACATAAAACACTCACACACATATGTAAAAATTTTAACATAATACAGGGTAATTTCAAAGATCATCTAATTTAACGGAGGGGGGAAAAAAACCTTGTGTCATACATCTAGGGTTTCCTCGACCTCGGCCTCTTCCCCGGCCACGGCCTCTTCCCCGGCCTCTAGCGGAGCCTCGGATAGTACCACCCTCACTTCTCACACTGGATACTTCATCTTGATCATCTCTCTTTTCTCTATTCTGTCTCCAACCTTAAAATAAAAATATTTAATACATTCAAATTTGTAATAAAATAATACAATTATCTCTATGAAAACATAGTAACTACCTTCCCTATTTTTTCTCTATTTTAAAAGTATCTTTTATTTATTCTTTGATAATTTCACATGTGTATACAATGTATTTTGATTACAGTCACCTCCTATCCACCTCTCTTTGGATTTTTTTTTCAGACAAAGTATCACTAATGTAACTGAGGCTGGCATTGAATTCAAAGATCTGCCTCCATTTGCCTCTCAAGTGATAGGAGGGTGAATTATCCTCCAGGCCTAGCTCCCCTTTGGGTGTTTTGAGATAGTATCTGACTCCTTAGCCCAGCCTGGCCTTAAAATCTTAGGCCTTCCTGCCTAAGTCTTCCAGACTGCTGAGATTATTAGGCAGGGGCTACCACATCCTCTCACTTCTATACTAGTTGATAGTAGTCAGGTTGTCTTTAAACATAGGAAGAAATCAAAAAGGACTGTTAAGATCGTTATCATAAGAAGTGGTGGGAGTAAGGAGTGCACTGGGCAAGTAAAGAACATTCCATGGTAAGTAAATGACACACAGGAAAGACAAAGAAGTCCTCTGCTAATGTACTGTCATATACATATTCACAGTGCTCCAAGGCTATTGAATTTACATGTAAAACTCCTCTAAAAATATACTTTCCATAAAACATGTAAGGAAGAAATACTACCATTCAAATAAAAGGCATTTGTTTTAAACTGAAAACACATAAAAAAATTAAGACACATGAAGAACAAGGAGAATTGCATCTAAAATAATGCACTTTACTACTGCCTTTCTTGTGCAAACATAAAATATGTGCCAGGAATGAGGAAACTGCTAACAGGCAAACAAGGATAACTAGTCAATGGACATAAAAAATGATGCTCCACCTGACTGTCCTGAGGAATGAGTCATCTACCCAGTCTGATAGGCATTTTCAAGTCCTGTGATATCAATTTTGTTTTGTTTTGGTAATATAGAGAGCACTATGCATGCTACCTTAATACTCTACAACCAAGCTATGCTATGAGCCCTAAAATCAAGTCAGGAGAAATAGGACATTACATGTGAAAGTGAAAGCATCAATTTTAAAAACTAAATTGGAATAATCCAATAATTATCAATAATTATGAAAACAAATTATAGAGATAAGGATTTATTTCTGAGACAGGGTTTATCTGTGTAACAGTCCTGGCTGTCCTGAACTCTGTAGACCAGGCTGGCCTTGAATTCAGAGATCCACCTGCCTCTGACTCCCCATTGCTGGGATTAAAGGCATGTACCACCATGCCTGCAACAAAGATTTTTCAACCTCATCCTTTTGATGCTAGTTAGACAAGGGTGAGATGAAATTACCATGTGTTATTCAGATTTTTACACCACCCATCACTTCCACTCAGTAGACAAAGCCCCCAAGCATGTATTCATTCCTCTGTAAGGGCATCCAACATTATCTCACTCACTGAGAGTCAATGCCCTAGAATATATAACTCCATCAATGCAACTTTAGAATTCTTTACAATTTATGTGTCTGTGTCTGTGTGGATTTATCTGTACCATGTGTGTAGAAGAGCCCACAGATGTTAGAAGAAGCACCTAGACCCTTGGAACCAGAGTTACAGGTAGTTCTGTGCTCCCATGTGGATGCTGGAACCTAATACTGATCTTCAAGCGCAGTAAGCATTCTTAAGCACCGAGCTATCTCTCTAGCCCCTAAAATATTCTTGGTAAAAAATAGTTGCACACACCTACAATCCTAGCTATTGGAAGGTTGAGGTAGGAGGATTTTGAGTTCAAGGCTAGTTCAAGGCAACAATACCCAGTGAGATTATATCTAAAATACATAAGCCAAATACTTTTTCCTTAACCCAAATGTAGGCCTTATTTTACATTATATTATAATAAATTCACAAAAACTTCAATGTGATTTAAACATAACTGTCATTTTAAAAAGTATTTAGATGCCAGGCACTGTGGTGTACACTTTTATTCCCAACAGCTGGGAAGCAGAAGAGGCAGGTGGATCTCTGGTCTATATATAGAGACTCTTTCTTAACAAAACAAACAAACAAACAAAAATATATATAGGCTGGAGAGATAGCTGATGTTGGGAGCACTGTCTGTTCTTCCAGAGGACTGGAGTTCAATCTCAGCACCCACATGGCAGCTCACAAGTGTTTGCAACTCCTGTTCCAGGGGATTCAACACCCTACACAGACATACATACATTCAGTCAAAGCACATAAAAATAAATTACTTTAAATATATATATATTTTTCTAATAAAAATTTGTAATTCAAAACCAATCATAAGGAAACATGACTCAAAACAAAACCCAGAGTAAAGAATATCTGTTTAAAATAATCCTATTATCTTGCAGGGAGGAGTGCTGCACACTTTAATTCCAGCCCTTTAATAGGAGGCAGAGGCAGGCCAATCTCTGAGTCCAAGGCTAGCCTGGATAACATAGTAACTTCCAGACAGAGAGAGCTACACAGAGAGACCCTGTCTTGAAAAATCATAATAATCATCATCATCATCATCCTATTATCTTAAGAGAAAAACAACTAAAGCAATGTCTAACGCCAGACCAGATAGGGAGACAGAGCTATAAGAGACAGAGACCAGAAGCCCAGAGTGATAGCATCTGTCTGTAACTCTAGCACTTGGGAGGCTGAGACAGAAAAGTTCGCAAGTCTGAGTTCAGGTACCTAAGTGCTTGGCTAGGCCCAGCTAAACAGTGAGGTCCTGTCTCAGATATAAAAAAAGAAATAAAACTAAGCCAGGCGGTGGTGGTGCAAAGCCTTGAATCCCAGCACTCGGGAGGCAGAAGCAGGTGGATCTCTCTGAGTTTGAGGTCAGCCTGGTTCTCAGGACTAGTCCCAGCACAGCCAGGTTGTTACACAGAGAAACCTTATCTCCAAGTGGGTGGGAAATATAAATATAAATATATATATATATATATATACACATATATAAAATGAAACCAACATTGGACATAAGGTCACAGACAGTTACACTGCATTAACATTCAGCCTTGTCAAGAAATACACTTGAAATATTCTTTAGACATGTCCTCTGAAGATATTATGCAGGGTTGGCCAGATGTGGTGGCCCACGCCTTTCATCCCAGCACTTGAGAGGCAGAGACAGGCGGATCTCTGTGAGTTCAAGGCTAAACTGGTCTACAGAGTGAGTCCAGGACAGCTAGAGATAAACAGAGAAACCCTGTCTCAAACCCTTCTCCCCCCAAAAAGATGTGCAGGGTTAAAGAGATGTGTCTGTAGTTGACTCTGCACATTTCAAAAGGTAGGCTCTAAACCTATGTTCATTCAAACTCATGGCAACTTTGAAACGACACTTACTTTGTGTATCACTTTTCCTATTACTGTGCGCTGGTTTATTTGCTTCAGGTTGACATCTAGAGCTGTTCCGGGACCCAGGTCTTTCCTGGCTGTCTGGTCTCACATCATCTAAGTGTAGTGGTACCCATTTGTGCTTATTAGCTTGAAGAAACAAAACAAAATCATTTCATGATAATATACAATTTCCATTAAAGCTCTGCAATTCCAAAAGAACTCTGAATTTTAATTAAAAATTCAGTCTGGCCGGGCGGTGGTGGCGCACGCCTTTAATCCCAGCACTTGGGAGGCAGAGGCAGGCAGATCTCTGTGAGTTCGAGGCTAGCCTGGTCTACAAAGCGAGTCCAGGACAGCCAGTGCTGTTATACAGGGAAACCCTGTCTCGAAAAAAAAATTCAGTCTGTCTTTAAATGTATTATCTGTAGAATAGCAAAAAAATATTTTTCATTCTTATAGACTGATCCTTGATAAAATTTGTGCAAATATTTCTTAATAGCAAGTGAAAAGTCAGTTATTTAAAAAAAAATCAAACCAATACCCTAGGGACTGGGAAGATGAGTCCATTAGGAAAATACTTGCTGGCCAAGCAAAAGGCCCTGAGTTTCACCCCCATAAAAGTCAGGCCTATGATGCCAACACTCAGGGCTTGGGAGGCAGAGACAGCAGGTTTCAGGTTTAGTAAGAGAACCTATCTCAAATAAATAAGACTGAGCAACTGGCTTCCATACACATTTACACACACACACAAACCACATATACATACCATTATACATACAAACACATAAACACACAAAAACCATAATAACATTGAGGTTGGAGAGATTGCTCAGTGGTTAAGAGCACTGACTGCTCTTCCAAAGGATCCAGGTTCAAATCACAGCACCTACATGGCACTTCACAGCTGTCTGTATGTAGTTGCTGGGTGTGGTAGCCCACACCTTTAATCCCAGCAGAGGAGGTAGAGGCAGACGAATCTCTGTGAGTTCTAGGCCAAGCCTGGTCTACAAAGTGAATCCAGGACAGTCAGGGATATATAAAGAAACCTTGTCTCAAAAAAACAAAAACAACAACAACAAAAAACCCACAGTAAAACAAAACCAGAGACTTTGGCTTTGGAACACTGAAATAATCATTTGTCCCAGTATTAACTAGTAATGAGAGGTTTCTCAAAGCATGTAAAATGTTTCCTCTTTGATACAACTTTCTTTAGACATTATATTATTACAGCTGTTACAGACACACTGAAGATGAAAGAAGCTGGTTAAGTGGCTCATGCCTGTAATTCTAGCACCTGATAGGTTAGGTAGGAGGATTTCAAGTTCCACTCTGTCCTAGGGTACATACAAAAATCTAAACAAGAAAAGCATTTGTGATGCTAATTTCTTTTTTACCCCTCTAAGTCAGGGTTTCTCTGTGTAGCTCTGATTGTCCTGGAACTCGCTCTGTAGACCAGGCTAGTTTGAAATTCACAGAGATCTGTCTGCCCTCACAACTGCTGGGATTAAAGATGTGAGTCACCATGCCCAGCTTCATGTTTAATTTCAATTGTCAACTTGAAGAGATTGGGGTCACCAAGAAATGAACCTCTGGGCTTATCTGAGAGATGTTTCCAGATTCTGTTAATTAAGGTGGGCTAGCTTTAACAGTAGCTAACACCATTTTATGGACTAAGGCACGGGAGAAAGAGCAGAGCAAAAGCTTCATGGCTTTCTGCTGGCTGGCTGGGAATGGAATACAGCCAGAGGCTAAAGACTCTGCCACCATGGCTTCCCCACCTTCCAGGACTGTATCTGTTAACCAATCAATACCAAAACTAAACCTTTCCTCCTGTAAGTGGCTTTTGTCACAGCATCAGGAAAATGAACTAATACAGCAGGTGTGGTGGGTGGTGCAAACCTGTAATTCCAGCACCTTGGGTGTTAAAGCAAGAGGAGCAATAGTTCAAAGTCAGACTGGATCATAGAAAGACCCGGTCTGAATAAAATGACAGAAGACAGGAAGCTGGAGAGGATGGCTCAGTGGTTAAGAGCACTGGCTGCTCTTCTGGAGGTCTAGAGTTCAATTCCCAGCAACCACATGGTAGCTCATAACCATCTATAATGAGACCTGGTGCCCTCTTCTGGCCTGTAGGCATACATGCAGACAGAACACTGTATATATACATAATAAATAAGTTATAAATAATCTTTTTTTAAAAAATCACTATTAGAGCCGGGTGGTGGTGGCGCACGCCTTTAATCCCAGCACTTGGGAGGCAGAGGCAGGCGGATCTTTGTGAGTTCGAGGCCAGCCTGGTCTACAAAGTGAGTCCAGGACAGCCAACAATACACAGAGAAACTCTGTCTCGAAAAAACCAAAAAAAAAAAAAAATCACTATTAGGTTGGAGAGATGGTGGCTCAGTGGTTAAGAGGACTGGTCCCTCTTCCAGAAGTCCTGATTTCCATTCCTAGCAACTACATGGTGGCTTACAACCACCTATAATGGGATCTGATGCCCTCTTCTGGCATGCAGGCATACATGCAGATAGAGCACTCACAGACACAAAATAAACAAATCTTTAAAAAAAAAAAAAAGTTGGGCTTGGTGGTGCATACCTTTAATCCCAGCAGAGGAGGCAGAGGCAGGCAGATCTCTGTGAGTTCAAGCCCAGCCTGGTCTACAAAGTGTGTCCAGGTCAGTCAGGGTTACACAGAGAAACCCTGTCTCAAAAAAACAACAAAAGAAAAAAAAAAAGAAAGAAAAGAAAAAAAAGACAGAAGACGAGAGGGCAGGAGGGAGAGGAGAAAGCAAGTGAGGATAAAGGAGGGGAGAGGGCAGGAGAGAAGAAGGAAAAAATATAATCAGTTGTCTTCTGTTGGGGACTAATAATTTAAAAATTATCTTGGCTGCCAGGCATGATGGTGCAGGTCTTTATTTCCAGCACTTAGGAGGCAAAGGTAGGGGGTGTCTGTGAGTCTGAGTCCAGCCCAGGCTACATAGCGAGTCCCATGACAGCCAGAGTTAGCTTAAGAGGCCTGCCTAGTCTCAACAAAGAAAAAGCCTGTAATCCCAGCACTACGGAGGCAGAGGCAGGCGGATCCCTGTGAGGTCAAGGCCAGCCTGGTCTACAGAGTGAGTTCCAGGACAGCAAAGGATACACAAAGAAACCCTGTCTTGAAAAAAAAAAAAGAAAAAAATGCTATGGTTATACTATTGAAAATCATTTTCACTGATTCCATCATTAAGGTCTCAAATGCTTAGCATTTGGCCCAATGTCCATTTTTTTCTACCAAATTAAAAAGGTTTTGTAGGGGTTGATAGATTAATATAAGTTAGATTTAGTGAATATCTAGGTTTCTGATACAGACTCTTAATTCAGGGCACGAAGATCAACTTGGCTGTGAGCAATTAGCTTATCAGCTTATGGATGAAGTCCCGTGAAACGAGGGGAGTCTCTTTGGACTGAAAAACAAGGTTGAAGCCAGGTGAAACAAGGAAAGACTTTATGACCTGGCATTGTTTTCAGCTGCTAAGTGGACAGAGCCCAAATTAAGCTGAAGCAGGTGGAACAAGGAGCGATCCTATTTAAGGACAAGTGGATGAGCCCAGAGCGCTGCGTGCTAAGGGCCCCCATATGAGAGAGCTCCGAGAGTACTGCTGGAGAAAGTGCTGGTAGACCAATGGCCAGATCTCCCTGAGGCAGAAGGAAGCTGGTGAGCAGATAAAGCCTCAGCAAGACAGCAAAAGGCCAAGGACTAAATAAACCCTGTGGCTCAGCTTTTGCCTAGAGGGGTTTGACCTGTCCGAACAGCGGCCTGAAAGGAACTGTGGCCAGCTTTAAAGATTGAGGCAGAGCGGCAGAGTTGCTGATACAAAGGAAATATGTTGTCCTACAGACGCTGAGGTCTCCCAGAGAGAAGAAAGCCTCAAGCCTTATTTAAGGTGAGACTTCAATAGCCAATTTACCCTGATGAACCTGCGTTTGAGATATTCCAGAAAAAGGACTGCTAAGTGCATTAAAGGGTCTACCCCAGAGACTGTGTTCCTGGCGACTGAGGACCTGCCCCAGAGACTGTATCCTTATGAAAAGAGTTGTAATAGTTATCAATAGGTTTAATGGTTAGGTCTTAGGGGCTGAAGGAATTTGTAGGAATAGTAGATAAGTAAGTGTATTTGTTATAACTGAATATAGTTAGTAATAAATAAATGATTAATAATTAAAAAGGTTGGGTTTCAAGGTTTAGTACAAAAGAAAGACGACCAAAGTACGTAAAAGAATATTGTAGCAGCAAGATGGCTCTGCAGGTAAAGGCACAACCAAAAACCCGACAAACTGAATTGGATTTTTTTTTTTTTTGGTTTTTCGAGACAGGGTTTCTCTGTGTAACAGCCCTGGCTATCCTGAACTTGCTTTGTAGACCAGGCTGGCCTCGAACTCACAGAGATCTGCCTGCCTCTGCCTCCCAAGTGCTGGGATTAAAGGCGTGCGCCACCATGCCCAGCTGAATTGGATTCTTAAACCCATATAGTAGGAGAGAAGTGAGTTCTGCAAGTTTCCCTATACCTTCACATACTTCATATATGTGGATGCACACACTCCTATATTCGTGGTGGTGGCACACACCTTTAATCTCGGCACTCAGAAGGCAGAGGTAGGCAGATCTCTGAGTTCAAGGCCAGCCTAGTTTATGGAGCTCTAGGGCAGCCAGGGCTACACAGAGAACCCTGTCTCGAAAAACCAAAATAAACGAATGAATGAATGAATGAATGTGGGGAGCAGGACAGAAGACCAAACAGGTCAAATCAGTTACTATTGCAGTGGTTTAACACAGCATATACATGTGACTGCAGGGAGCATGTACATGCAATTCTTCATCACCATGAAGCCCTCCAAACTTCAAGTGAAAATGAAGACCAACTGACCTCTCTTCCGCTGGCTGCTGGACTGAGCCTCATCCTCGCTGACATTCTCTATAGGGCCATCTACTCTTGCTTCCCGGTTCTCTTTGCTCTCACTGTTGCTTCTTTTTTCAATCTTCTCTTCTTTTTCTTTTCTAATTTGTGGCTTCTTATTTCCTTGGCTGATAACACTCTGAGACTGAAAAAAGGTGTTCTGAATAGAATCATTTGCATTAACATTTCACTAAAAAAAAAAAGTCAATATACCTATTCTAAATATTGCTGAACAAATGAGAAAGCAAATAACTTATCAAAAGTAAAACCCTGAAGGGTAGGGCACTTGTCTAGTAGGATGTATAAGGTGATGGATTAGATCCCCAATTTCACAATACACACGAACATGATGCCTTCATTAGTCAAAGAAATGCAAATAGCCAAACATTTACTGCATACAATGGATACAGTTTTAAAAACTGACCAATTTAGAGTTATTGAGCCGGGTGTGCTCAATAATCCCAGCACTTGGGAGGCAGAGGCAGGCAGATCTCTGTGAGTTCAAGGCCAGCCTGGACTACAAAGTGAGTCCAGGACAGTCAAGGCTACACAGAGAAACCCTGTCTCGAAAAACCTAAACAAAAAACAAATAAAAAAACCCCAAACCAAAACAAACAAAAAGATTTACTGAGACTGTGAAGTAACTGGAATTCTTAGACAACACCAGGGAGAGTGAAAGCTTGGCAGTTTCTTAAACTAAATAACTGCTGGGTGTGGTTACACATGGCTTTAATCCCAGCACTCGGGAGGCAGAGGCATCTGGATCTTTGTGAGCCTGAAGCCACACTGGTCTACAAAGTGAGTCCAGGACAGCTAGGGCTATTAAACAGAGAAACCCTGTCTCAAAAAACAAAACAAAACAAAACTTAAATAATTGCCACTCTTCTCCTAGTTATCTACTATAGGGAAAAATACCCATGCAAAATTTTATATAGAGTTTCATTTATAATAACTCAAATGTCTACCAAAAATAAGTGAATGGATAGAGGCTTAACCATGAATTGAAATATTTCACATACACAATATGGAGAAATCTCCAGATAATAATAGTATTAAGTGAGCCAGAAACAACAGTGCCTTCTACCCTGTACCACACACACACACACACACACACAGAGAGAGAAAGAAAACACAAATAGTTCATAGTAGCAGAAAGCTATCAGGGCTCGCTGGATGCCGGGAATGACTGCAACACTTGCAGCAGTGGTAATGGGTTTATAAGCATACTCTGATAAAGTCCTATCAAGTCAAGGCTGGGTATGGTGACACACTCACTCCTTCAATTCCAGCACTTGGGTGGCAGGGACAGGCAGATCTCAATGAGTTTGAGGCCAGCTTGGCCTACAGAGTAAGTTCTAGGACATCCAGAGCTATGTAGAGAGACCATGTCTCAAACAACAAAAGGCAAACTCCCTCCCACCCCAAAAAATAAGTAGGGACTGAAGAGATGGGTCAGCAGTTAAGAGCACTTGTTGCTTTTTCAAAGGACCTGAGTTCTGTTCCCATCATTCAGTTTCTCACAACTACCTATAATTATTGTCCAAGGCATTCTGACCTCCACAGGCACCAAGTATGCACATGGTGCTCATACAGGCAAAACACTTGTACACATTAAGAAATGAATGTAATTTCCTTTGTTAAAAAATAAAATTTAGATCTTAGCCGGGCGGTGGTGGCGCACGCCTTTAATCCCAGCACTTGGGAGGCAGAGGCAGGCGGATCTTTGTGAGTTCGAGGCCAGCCTGGTCTACAAAGCGAGTCCAGGACAGCCAGAGATATTCAGAGAAACCCTGTCTCGAAAAACCAAAAAAAAATAAAATATATAAAATAAAATAAAATAAAATTTAGGGCTGGAGGGATGGCTCTGTGGTTAAGAGCACTGGCTGTTCTTCCAAAGGGCCTGGGTTCAAATCCCAGCACCATATGGCAGTTCATGGCTGTCTGTAATGGCCGGACATGGTGGCACCCGCCTTTAATCCCAGTACTCAGGAGGAAGAGACAGGTGGATCTTTGTGAGTTCAAGACCAACCTGGTCTACAGAGTGAGTCCAGGACAGCCAAGGATACACAGAGAAACCCTGTCTCGAAAAACAAAACAAAAAACAAAAAATCCTTTCTGTACAACAACAAAAATCACAGAACAATGCAAACACCTTACCCCAACTCCTGGGGATACAGCCAGGTAGGGATATGTAAATAAAAGTAGTGTCTTATAATTGGGAATACTATAAGAAGGATAGCTGTCAAGTTTTTTTATCATTTTTATCAAGAAATATAATAATATAAAAATATAAAATGCATTACTAATACTACTTTTTAGTAAAGGATGTTGTTACTCAAAATAATCCTACTGATGAGCCACATCTTTAAATACACCAACCTCAGCAAATATTTCTGAAATAAAAATTTTCTTTTAGGGCTGGAGAGATGGCTCAGAGGTTAAGAGCACAGACTGTTCTTCCAAAGGTCCTGAGTTCAATTCCCAGCAACCACATGGTGGCTTAAGACCATCTATAATGAAATCTGGTGCCCTCTTCTGGCCTGCAGGTATTCCTGCAGACAGAACACTGTATACATAATAAATAAATAAATATTAATTTTTTCTTTTTAAAACACACTTAAATACACACTTACCCCCGTGTTCACCAATTCACCTGGTGTTGGCCAGTTTGCCATATCACTGAAGTCACTAGCCTAAAAAGTAATAAAATAAGTGTTACAACTGAAAACTATTTTTAGAAATTTTAAACATAAAAAAAATGTTAAAAGTACTTCTGTAGGGGCTGGAGATATGGCTCAGCAGTTAAGAGCACTGGTTGTTCTTCCAAAGGACCTGGGTTCAAATCCCATCACCCACACGGCAGTTCATGGCTCTCTGTAATGGCTGGGTATGGTGGCATCCTCCTTTAATTCCAGCACTGGGGAGGCAGAGGCAGGAGGATCTCTGTGAGTTCAAGGCTAACCTGGTCTACAGAATGTGTCCAGGATAACCATAACCATGGATACACACAGAGAAACCCGTCTCACACAATATATATATATATTTATATATAAAACTTCTGTAGCCAGCCATGGTGGTAAACGCCCGCAATCCTAGCCTTTAGAAGGAGGAGAAGGAGGGAGGAGGAGGAGGGATTCATTATCAACCATGGGTGCAGAAGGCTAACCTGGGCTACAATGAGAGCCTTTCTCAGCAAAAGTGACAAGCTAGATGTGGTGGCGCACACCTTTGATCCTGGCGCTCAGGAGGCAGAGGCAGGCAGATCTGTGAGTTCCTGGCCAGCCACAGTTATGTAGTAAGACACTGTCTCAACTGAAGGGGAAAAAGAAGCAACAACAAAATAAAATAAATCAATAGTAATTTTTTTATGTTGGTTTTTCTAGACAGGGTTTCTCTGTGTAACAGCCTGGCTGTCCTGGACTCACTCTGTAGACCAGGCTGGCCTCAAACTCAGAGATCCACCTGCTTCTGCCACCCAAGTGCTGGGATTAAATGTGTGCACACCACACCCAGCACAATAGTAATTTTTAAAATCACATATATTTACCTATATGTAGACTTGGTAAGTTAATTAAAATATTTCTCAACCACTTTGAAGTAAAAATTCAGTGGTCTTAAGATCAGACTTCAAGCAGAATTGTTTCAAAACCATTTAAAAAGTACTTCCCGTAAAGGCATACCTTGTTGGATTTCTTTGTCTTGAGTTTTCCCGCTTTTATAATTTTGGGGGAACTGAGCTCTAAAGAAAATATACAAAATAGTTTTTACAACCATTTCATTTAATACAGCTAGAAAAATAAGCATTATTTCAGTTTTAGCAAGTTAGCACAGTTACTACTCCCAACAAAATTCAAGTGTCTCAAATTGGAACTCAAATTTCTAGAAAGATATCAACTGTAATATGCAAATTCAAATGTTACCCATATTTAAAAAGTGGGAAATACTAGCGGGCCAGTGTCGGCTTCCCAGCACTTGGGTGGCAGAGTCAAGTAGATCTCTGAGTTTGAGGCCAGTCTGGACTGCAGAGGGAGTTCCTGTACAGCCAGGGCTACAGAGAAACCCTGTTTCCAAAAACAAAGAAAGAAAAGTGGAAAATAAATTTACACTAAGGCCAATCTTTTTTTTTTTTTTTTTTGCAATCACAAGAGGTTTATTTCGGGGGAAAAAGGGGGAAAAGGGGGGGCTCAGTGCACTGAGGGACGCCACTCGTATCCCACGCAGGGCTAGGGGCCAATCTTTTTATCAATAAAAATACAATATAATAAAACTAAAACTGTAACATCTTTAAGAAAATTCTACTCTACCCACTTTCTTATTTTCTCTCTTATATTTTTATTTTTTGGCATGTCATGATGGGAAGGCAAAATGTTCTACCTCTGAGTTACAGCTCCAGTCCTCAACTCACTTTGTAATAGGATAAATTATTCTATATAATATATTCACCAAGAAACATTTAGAAAAGGTGTTATACAGGTGGAGAGATGGCTCAGTGGTTATGAACACTGGCTGCGATTGCAGAGGACCTGGGTTCAGTTCCCAGCACCCACATGGTGGCTCTTTAACTCTTCTGGGCTCTGCAGTTACCAGGTATGTACCTGGTGCATAGGCACACCTAACACACAGGCATAATACTCATACACATAAAATAAAAAACAAAAATAAATATAAAAAAAGTGTTATAAGCCGGGCAGTGGTGGCGCACGCCTTTAATCCCAGCACTTGGGAGGCAGAGGCAGGAGGATCTTTGCGAGTTCGAGGCCAGCCTGGTCTACAAAGTGAGTCCAGGACAGCCAGGGATACACAGAGAAACCCTGTCTCGAAAAAAAAAAAAAAAAAAAACCAAAAACAAAAAACAAAACAAAAAAAAAGGTGTTATAAAACTTTAAACTGCCGGGCGGTGGTGGCGCACGCCTTTAATTCCAGCACTTGGGAGGCAGAGGCAGGCGGATCTTTGTGAGTTCGAGGCCAGCCTGGTCTACAAAGCGAGTCCAGGACAGCCAGAGCTGTTAAACAGAGAAACCCTGTCTCGAAAAACCAAAAAAAAAAAAAAAAAAAAAAAACTTTAAACTACTTCTAGGAAACAAACAGGTTTGGCAATCTTAATAGATTATACTCAGTATCTCTGTTAGGGATTCTGTTGCTGGAAAACATGATTACCAGAGGCTAGACAGAAAGATGGCTCAGTGGTTAAGAGCCTTTTGCAGAGGACCTAGGTTCAGTTCCCATGGCCTCTGTAGTGGTTCACAACTATACATAAAAATGCAGTTTTGGGGTATTCAATACCCTCTTCTGACCTCTGTGAACACCAGACACACACGGTACACATACATACATACATGTAGGCAAATACTCATACACATAAACTAAATAAATCTTTAAAACAACAAACAAAACCACCATCACCAAAAGCAACTTAGAAAACTGCTTGTTTTATCGTATACTTCCAGATTAAAAGTCCACAGAGGGCCTGGCATGATGGCACATGCCTTTAATCCCAGCACTTGGGAGGCAGAGGCAGGTGGATCACTGTGAGTTCAAGCCAGCCTGGTCTACAGATTGATTCCTTTCCAGGAAAGCTAGGGCTGTTACACAGAAAAACCCTGTCTCAAAAAAAAAAAAAAAAACTTTAAAAAAAAGTTCACAAAGGGAAGCCAGGGCAGGAACCTAGAGGCAAGAGCTCATGTCCAGAGACCATTGAGGGGTGCTGCTTACTAGATTGCTCCCCATGGCTTGCTCAGACTGCTTTCTTACAGTGCCCAAGACCACCAGCCCAGGGACACTACCACAATGTGTCAGGTCCTCCAACAACAACCATTAATTAAAATGGCCCACATGCTTGCCTAAAGGCCAATTTTATGCAGGATGTTTCTAAATTACAGTTCCCCCTTCTTAGATAATGCTAGTTTGTGTCAAGTTGACTAAACAAATTGAAATGATAAAAAATAAAACAACAACCACACAACCAGGATGTTCAGAACCCAGTCACACAAGGGAATGTAACTGGTCTCTGTAGAAATTTATAGGCTGGGGTTGCAGTTCAACAGCACGTAGAGCTTACCCAACATGCACAAGGTTAGTGCCCCAAACAAGTAACATCAAAAACCATTTGCAACACCTGTCATTATCATGGAAGAAAGCACAATGGCAGATCATTAAAAACTGTCACACCTTTAACCCCAGCAGTTGAGAGGCAGATCTGAGTTGGGAGCCAGCCTGGTCTATAGAACAAGTTCCAAGACAGGAATGGCTATACAGAGAGACCCTGTCTCGAAAAACCAAAAACAAACAACAACAACAAAGAAACCCATCCTTAAAGCAAACAGCAGTGTGGATGGAGCAGAGGCAGGTGGATCTTTGTTTGAAGCCACTCTGGTCTATAGAGCCAGTTCTGGGACAGCTAAGGCTACACAAAGAAACCCTGTCTTGAAAAACCAAAACGAGAAAAAAAGCCTGTAGAAGACACTCAGAGGGCTGCCAGTTGCATGGCCCACTTGCAGTGGGAGCCATTATGATGGGAAAGTATGTAGTAAAGAGATGGGAGAGAAAGAGAAGTGGAACGGTTTGAACACTGGGCAGCACAGTAGCGTTGACCCTGGTGCCTGAGAGTGGGAGAGCTGGCCCTGCCCCTTGCCTGCTTCAACTTTGGGTGAGCTAGCCAGGGCAGTACAGGAGAGTATGCTCTGGTGGTATGAGTGTGGGAGAGCTGGCGGGCTGACCAACTCAGCTACCACCCAGATCCAGGGGTTTGAGTGGGCCCACCCAAACATCTATTCCATCTATGAACTACTGAAGAGTGTAAAGGGGTCATTCCTACAGATCCAAAGCTGCAGGATCTCCAAGACACAGGGCAACAACAGGGTATCCGAGAGGAGTCCCTATGAGGATCCAGTATTGATGGTGTAGCAGAAGTAAAGGTGTGTAGACAAAAGGATATACTATGGGACACATGTGACACACTACAGCTTCCACGAAATTTTTTGTTTGGGTGTTTTTCTTTTCTTTTCTTTTGGGAGTATGTTGCAAGGGTAAAAGGCAAACACAAAGAGGGAGAAGAGTGGGATTGGGGTGCATGATGTGAAATTTACAAAGAATCAATAAAAAGTTTTTTAAAAAAGAAAACTGTCTTTAAATTAAGACTTTTTAGCTACAGTTGTTTTTCATACTCACTCACCCATTCATTCACTCACTCATTCATTCATATATATCCATATGTAGCCCTGACTGATTGGAACTGGTTATGCAGACCAGATGGCCTCAAACTTGCAGTGATCCTCTTGTCTTTGCTTTTCTACCTAGTATGGGATTACAGGGATCAGCCACCACAGCTAGCCATATCAGCCTGGGATTGGGAGAGTCTACCATCTGTATGTGCTACAAAAACACACTCTCTCTCTCTCTCTCACACACACACACACACACACACACACGACTGCCTCCTCTACAACATAAAACTAGAAACTGATTTAAATAGGATCTAGAACACTATCAACAAGGCAATGGTGAGGCTGAGACAGGGGGACTAACAAAAGTTCAAAACCAGACTGGCTGCAATCTGAAATTTTCTCTGAAATTCTCTTTGAAGTAGAGAGAAGGGATAGAGAGATGGTTTCCCAGTGCTCTTCCTGCTCTTCCAGAGGACCTGAATTAGTTCATGCAGGTCACAACTGCCTGTCACATCTTCTGGTTTCTGTAGGTATATACACATCCCTCTCACATTCATACATATAATTAAAAATAAAATAACAGACATGAATAGGGCTTTAATCCCCAGAACTAATGAGGCAGAGGCAGACAGATTTGAGTTACAGGCTAGCCTTATCTACATAAAGAATTTCAAGAAAGCAGGACTATATAGAGATTCTGTCCATAGCACATAAATAAATAAATAAATAAATAAATAAATAAATAAATAAATAAATAAATAAATA
>CAJQZJ010004856.1:5035566-5068133 GCA_907164525.1 Lophiomys imhausi | reverse complement strand
ATAAATAAATAAATAAATAAATAAATAAATAAATAAATAAATAAATAGAATTATTTATATATATATATATAATGTTGAATTTTCGAGACAGGGTTTCTCTTTGTAGCTCTGGCTATCCTGGAACTCTCTCTCTCTCTCTCTCTCTCTCTCTCTCTCTCTCAACCAGGCTGGCCTCAAACTCACAGAGATCTGCCTGCCTCTGCCTTCCCAGTATTCTGCTGGTATGTGCTACCACCACCCATTCAACTTTAAACGTTTATAAAAGAACATTTATCAAAGAAAGAAGGTAACACGGTATGGTGGAATGTGCCTGTAATACTCTATAAGTGCATGGAATATATAGTACGTGTATGTGCATACATGCATGTACATGTGCATATGGATAAAACACATAACCATAAAGCATATACCTTGGCAGTAATCAACATCTCTAACTGGACTTAAGACCTGCTCAGCAACAAACAGGGAAATCATGCCTGGTACACTTAGGCAACTACCATGGGTTACAGCAATCACAGATCTCGGAGAAGAACCTATACAACCAGCACTTTATTAAGCCACTATAATCCCTAAGTACATTCTAAAAATTTTTCCTTATACTCAAGTGTAGTTCTCCCTCCTCATTAAAGAAACTTGAAACTTTAAGAAAACCACACAATCAATCAAAATACTGAATTGTGAAGCCCAGTCCCATTGGATATAACTATAGTACAACTCACCCACCTATGGCTCAGGGAACATTGCAAAAGACGAGGCAGAAGATAGTAAGAGCCAGAGGATCAAGGAGTTTGGGTCTCATAGGAATGTCAGAAACTACACCTATAAAATCTCTGACCAATATGACTACCTAAACATGAGCTGAACAAGGACAATATTTATAATAGACATGCCAAGAAGGACAGGGGAATAACCACAAAGCCTCAATCCTACATAAAGAGCTACAAACTACAAAGGAATACTGAAAGAGGAAGAAATAGTCCTCCCCAGGGAAGAACACAACAACTGGTTATCCAATACCAAATGGTCAGCCCTGAAAACATATATAAGTAATGCCACATAGAGCAGGTTGTATTTATGTATAGGAGTATGAATTCATATATAAGAATAGCAATAAAAAATGAGGTCACAAATTTGAAAGAGCCAGGAGAAATATATAGGAGGGTTTGGAAGGAGGAAAGAAAAGGAAGAAATGAAGTAATTTAATTATAATATCAAAATATAAAAGAAACAATAATAAACACTCCATGCGGCCAGGCTTGGTGGTACACACCTTTAATTCCAGCACTCAGGAGTCAGAGGCAGGAGGATCTCTGTGAGTTGAAGCCCAACTTTGGTCTACAGAGTGAGTTCCAGGGTAGTCAGGGCTACACAGAGAAACCCTGTCTCGAAAAACCTTAAAAAAAAAAAACACTCCATGAATAAAAAAAATACAGAAATAAAGGACAAAGGGGGGAGGGGCATAGAAAAATAAAACCAAAATCTCCAATAAAAATATTATTTGGGGCCTGGAAAGACACCTCAGTGGTTAAAAGCACTGACTGCTCTAGCAGAAGACTCAGGTTTGATTCCCAGCACCCACATGGTGACTCACAACTGTCTGTAACTCCAGTTCCAGGAGATCCAATGCCATTCTTCTGGCCTCTGAAGGCATCATACACACAAAGTGGTGCACACATACATGCAAGCAAAACACCCAAACACATAAAATAAAAATGAACTTATTTTTGTTTCTCTAAAATAAAAATTAACTTTTGTTGTTGGTTTTTTGTTGTCGTTGTTGTTTTGTTTGTTTCTTGCTCGAAACAGGGTTGCTCTGTGTAACAGTACTGGCTATCCTAGAACTTGATTTGTAGACCAGGTTGGCCTTGAACTCAGAGATCCTGCCTGCCTCTGCCTCTGCCTCCCGAACGTCCGGCAATTAGACATCTGTGAGCTGCCAGGTGGGTGCTTGGGTTTGAACCCTGGTCCTCTGGAAGAACAGTCAGTGCTCTTAACCTCTGAGCCATCTCTCCAGCCCCCATAAAAAAGATCTTAAAAAAAAAATCAGCAAACTGATTAATCAGCAACATGACTTTTTTTTTTTTTAAGGGAACATGGTGGTAGTGCACGCCTTTAGTCCCAGCACTTGGGAGGCAGAGGCAGGCAGATCTCTGTGAGTTCAAGGCCAGCCTGGTCTACAAAGTGAGTCCAGGACAGCCAGGGCTGTTACACAGAGAAACCCTGTCTCGAAAAACCAAAAAAAAAAAAAAAAAGTTATGAGTCGGGACATAAAGTTAAGAGGAGTAACCTCCTCATGCCCCATTACCCCAGGTACTGGGAAGGCCAAGGGGAAGGTTTGGTTTGGGTTTGTTGCTGGCCTCTATAGTTCAGGAAAATGCCATTTCAAAACAAAAAAACAAGTTGAAAACATGAATCTATTGATGTCATTAATTTACAAGACCAACAATCTTGCCAAAAGTCAACTAGCTAGTGAGTAATAACTACACTATCACCCACTTTGCTCAGCAGTATATTCCTACACCACAACTCTTAAGTTACTCTTAGACATCATAGAGAACTTAGAGTTGCTACTCTGCCACAGATTTGAAGAAAAGCATTCCTAACATTGCACAGTGACCCCAAGATGTAAGAGTTGTCCATACAGAAACATGGGTACAAGTGAAACTCCTTTTTTTTTTTTTGGTGTTTTTTGTTTTTGATACAGGTTCTCTCTAGATAGCCCTGGATGTCCTGGAACTAAGAAGACAAGGATGACCTTGAACTCACAGAGATCCACTTGCCACTCCCTCAAAAGTGCTGGGATTAAAGGCAAGGCTCCTGATTTTCTCACACCCTGGTCTTCAGTGTAATCCAGGCTGGCCTCTAACATGATCCTCCTGGAATTAGAGGTATGGATCACATTCCCAGTTAGGTGTCACTGTATCCTTTTTTCTTTTCTTCTTTCATTCATTCATTCATTCATTTGTTGGTTTAAAGGTGTGTGCCACCACAGCCTGACTGCCACTGTATTCTTATCTATGGAAGGCTGGACAGCCAAGGCACAAGTAGGTTAAATTGTCAAATATTTTTCCACGTAATTTGCAATTAAAATTCCTGAGGGGGGTGTAAAAATCTGCACTTACAGCCTGATGATAAACCACTTGTCCAGCAAGTACAAAGCCCTGGGCTCATCCCCAGCATAGGAAGGAAACAAAAGAAACCAATAAAAAAACAAACCAAACCAAAACAACAACAACAACAAAAAGAAAGATAAAGAAAAAGAAAAAAGGAATCCCTAGTTTCACTTTGAAAAGTTTTAAAGTCTAAAAAAGTGGGTTTATAAAAACTGGGTATTTTAGTAGTTCAATAAATACTATAATGCCTAACTTGGGCAAATCTAGATGTGGAGGGTAATCAACAGAGGCATTTCTTAGTAAATTTTAGGGAGACTTGGGATAGCATGTTCTCTTCACTTAGCAATGGTAGTAAACATCTCTTTTCAGCTAGTCTGGAATTATTCCAAAACTAAACGGAGAGCAAAATTCTCAGGGTTTTGTTTGTTTGTTTTGTTTTTCCTGAAAGTGCCAAAATTTAGTAAGAATTAATGTGAGCTGCATGCTTATAATCCCAGCAATTGGAAGGAGGCAGTGGCAGGAGGACCAAGAATCCCAGACCCGCCTGGACTACACAAACAGATCCTGTTTCAGAAAGCAAACAAAACAATAAACAAAAACCTTCATGACTATTTCCATGCAAAAAGCTAAGAAACTAAATTGGTTCAACATTTATCTCCCCCTACAAGAGAGATACAACAATCATATTTGTATATGATCCCTTCACCGTGTTTAACCCTCACAACCCCAAAAAGCCTGCTCAAACTTCGGCTGTTCCACTGACTCTTCAGACCAGAGGAAAGTTGCCAACAAGACAACCGTAATTTCCACAGAAGTCCAGTTATTTTATTAGTACAGTTTAAGTTTAAGAAAAAATGGGGACCTTTACTAAGCATTTCCATTCTAACTTTCTTTTTCTTTCTGAAGGACTTCACTAAATGGATCAGTCTTCCGAACGCCCAATCCGCTACACCGATAGGGTTACAGGCATGCGTCACCAAATACGGGCCAGTCTTAATTTTATTTTCTAAACTGCAGCTGCTGCAACTCAAATAAAGCCCCAAGGGCCATAGTGCATTGGTCAGCACCCGAACGCAATGACACAACCCAATTTCTGAGGCGCAGGGCTACCATGGGACCAGCCGTGCGATTTCAGGCACGCTGGCTGCAGCACCACCGGGAAACACCTTCATGCCAACTACGTTCAGAGCCACCGCCACCCAGCAGCTTTCCGAGACTACTTCCATTTCACCCCTTACTTCACGAGCCAGCCCTATCGCGCGCTTCCACGCACACACCAGTCCGCTTACTCCGACCCGCTTCCACTCTGCCGCAAGTTCCCAGAAACTTTCCCTCGGCTGTCAGGCGCTGGGGTCCGGGGCGCCGACCCGCGAAGGCACCAGCGGGGCCCGGCCGCGCCCTACGCCGTGCCCCTACCCGTCCCGGAGAACCTGAGGTCCCACCTCTTCCTGTGGCTCCCCGGCCCAGAGGTCCATTTATGTAAATCGGCACGGCGAGAGACACCTAGGAACCCCACCCCTCCCGCCGCCGAGCGCACTCACCGGCCTCCGGGGCGTCCTGAGCGGGCGGCGGCGCGCCGGTGCCCACGGGGGACAGGGGCTGCGGCAGCTTCTTGGTCCACGGGTTCGTCTTTGGCGGCGGCGGCGGCCGCTTGTCCTCGGGGCCGGCGGCCGCTGGGTCCTCACGGGCGTCCTCCGGTGGATCCCGAGGTGGCGGTGGTGGTGGCGGCGGCGGGGCCTCTCCGCCGAAGGGACCCCCTGGCGCGCGCGCCTTGTGCGCCAGGTGCAGCGCCAGCGGCCTCACGGGCACGGCCGCTTGCGGCACGCTGTGCCCCAGCACCAGCGCGGGCGACGGCTCTCCCCGCGCCCCCGCGCTGGTGGCAGCCGCCGCCCGCTCCTCCCTCGCCTCCTTGCCCTCCCGCTCGCCGGGCGCCCGCTGCTCAGCCCGCCGGCTCGCCGCCGCCAACAGCGCGTCCCGGTCGCCGGCCACGGCGGGCGGGTCCTCCCGGGAGGCAGCGACGGGCACCGGGGCGCGAGCGGACATGGCCGGCCCCTGGCCCCAGCCTCCTGCCCACCCGGGGGCCGTCCGGGTCCGGGGAGCCCGGCCGCCCCTCTCTCCACACAGGGGCACCGACCCGCTTCGGTCCTGGGACGCGGAACCCGCCCGCCGAGGCGTGCAGCGCCCGGCGTGCCGCTCCTCCCCGCCCGCCGAGCGGAGCGCTAACCGCCCGCCGAGCGGAGCGCTAACCGCCCGCCGCCCGGCCTCGTCGCAGCGCACGGCGGGAGCTCGCCACACGCGCCGGGCGCGCCCGAGCCGCGAGCCCTCAGCGGGCGCGGGCGACGACGCGGCGTTCCAGCCAGGCTGAAGGCTCTTCAGGCGAGCCGCGGAGGCGCGCGCGGCCTGAGCGGGTAACTGCCCCAGGGGGCGGGGCGTGCAGAGGGCGAGGCAACTGGGGGCGGGGCGTGTAGAGGGCGAGGCGGGCCACTGGGCGGGGCGTGCAGAGGGCGAGGCTGGCCAATGGGTGGGGTGGGCAAAGGGGCGGGGCGTTTAGAGGCCGAGGCGGGGTATGAAGGGGGCGAGGTGGGCAAAGAGGCAGGTCGTGCAAGAGGACGGGGCGTGCAGGGGGCGAGGCGGGCCGATATGGACTGGGCGTGCAGAGGGTGAGGCGGGCCACTGGGCGGGGCGTGCAGAGGGCGCGACAGCCAAGAGGACCTGCGTTCAGTAGGCGAGGTGCCCAAGCGACCCGGGCGAGTCCGCGAGGGCGGTGCTTGCAGAGGGCGAGGTGAGGCAAGGGGCGGGGCGTATAGGGGGCGAGGCGGAGTGGGGGCGTGGCAGTCTGGAGAGTGACGTGGCTACTGACCGGCTCCCCTAGTGACTGCGGGTGACCGCTGCCTGAGGAGTCTTCTCGAATGCTGAGGGGATGGTTTGATGTGGGCCCTGCCCGGGCGGCCGGCGAGGTGAACCTGCTACTCTTGGGGCGCACCCGGCGTCTGTGAACCAGGGACGAGGAGCACTAGGGGGGCAATTCGCACTAAAGTGAAGCGCTGCAGGCCTTTCACGGGGGCGGATCTTCAGGACCCGAGAAAAGCTTCTCAGTAATGCTCTAGGCTCCGCGGCCCCTCCAGACCCGGAGCCAAGTCCTGGTGAAGACCTGGTCCCCAACATACCAAGGAATGCGTGCCACTCTTCCGGTCCTGACTCCACCCCACAGACAGAGAAATGCTTGTGTTCTTGAGTAAAACAAATACTTAAGATTTAGCCGCCTTTTTCATTTTTTACTTTTATTTATTTTTTTCATTTTAATGGGTTTTGATGTTTTCAAATTGTGTCTCCTGTAGCCCTAGTTGACCTCGAACTCAAGGCTGGCCATGGGCTTTTTTGTTTGCTTTTTGTGACAGCTTCCCACTCTCGTCCAGGCTGCCCTGGAAGCCATCTACTTTAGAACAATCTGGTTCTGAACTCAAAGGAATGCCTTTTAGATGGCTGGAAGAGTACAGGCGTGATTACCAGGCAACAACTAGTCTTGAGATTTTTTTTTTTCTTTTCAAGATTCTTTTTTTTTTTTTTTAAGTCTTTCGAGACAGAGTTTCTCTGTGTATACCTGCCTGTCCTGGATTCACTTTTTAGACCAGACTAGCCTTGAACTCATATCTACCTGCCTCTGCCTCCCTAGTGCTGGGATTAAAGGCGTGTGCCACCACGCCCGGCAATTACAGCTGTGAACTGCCATGTGGGTGCTGGGATTTGAACCTGGGTCCTTTGGAAGAACAACCAGTGCTCTTAGCCGCTGAGCCATCTCTGCAGCCCAAGACTCATTCTTTTAGATTTCCCTGTCATTGCGTCCCTAGGGTATGGTATTAAATGAATAAGCACCACACCCAGCTAACTTTGAGCATTCACACTGTTCATCTAGAAGATTTCTTTTTTAAGATCCACCAGCCTCAAAAACCAGGGCAGCAAGTGCTCTTAATCTTCAAGCCATCTCTCTAGTCCCTTAGCTTTGAACAATTGACTAAATGAAAAAGAAATAAAAAGGGAGGTACATGACTGCGCCTAGGTCTTAGTGGAGGAGTCCAGAGTGAACATGACCAGACTGAGCTGGGCCATGTTGGGAGATGGGGAGGGGATGGGAGAGAAGGGAACAAAGTGCAGCAAGCTGGAGGCCAAAGGTACAAAAGAGTTGTGTAGCCAAAATGATGGGATTATGTAGGGAAGAGCAGCCCTACCCTCTGGGCTAGGATGGGAGGTGGAGTATGTCAGCCAGGAGGGCCCTGGAACAGGTAGAACTGAGGGATGCTAGGAGAACCTGGCTCTCAGGACTATTTTGGTATGTTAAATAGGGCACCTCAAGCCATTTGTCCCAGATTTGAGACTTAACGTTGATCATGACTGTACCTCCCAAGTGCTGGAATTATTACTCCCAGTTTATTTCCCAGTTTTGATTTGTGAAAATAGCACTTAATTACAATTTAACTATATTCCCATTTTTTCTCCTGCAATGGGTATTAACAGTACAGATAGATTTTGATAACCCTAGTTAAGATCTGTTTACCATTGAAACTTGACTTGAGGTGATAATGGCTGCACATATGGTTTAATAAAGTTATATTCGGCAAGGTGATCATTGAGAACCTACTGATAAAAAGTTTTTTTTCTCCACCTCACACCACCCCCAATCAGCTATAAACAGGCTTTTCATGTTTTCTACACAGAAATCTCCAGTTTACCTAACCCTAAGCACTCTCCTGAAACGGGCTGCTATTCAATGAGGGCTATGCTTCCATTTGTATTTGCCCAATGCTACCGTTTTTTTTTTTTGTTTTTTTTTTTTTTTGAGACAAAGTTTCTCTGTGTAACAGCCCTGGCTGTCCTGGAACTTACTCTGTAGAACAGGCTGGCCTTGAACTCAAAGAGATCTGTCTGCCTCTGCCTCCTGAGTACTGGGATTAAAGGCGTGTGCCACCATGCCTGGCCAGTTTTTTGTTTCTTTGTTTTTGTTTTGGATTTTTTTGTTTTTGTTTTTGTTTTGTTTTGTTTCTTTGAGACAGGGTTTCTCTGTTTGAGAACAGAGAAACAGCCCTGGCTGTCCTGAAACTCGCTCTGTAGACCAGGCTGGCCTTGAACTCAGAAATCTGGCTGCCTCTGCCTTCTGAGTGCTGGGACTAAAGGGTGTGCGCCACCACACCGACAGTTTTTTGTTTCTTAAAGTCCTGTTAGGAAATACTTTACTCTTGTACAGAATTGTACCAACAAATACCAGTCAATGGGATTCTGAACACATTCTATTTCTTACTGTCAGCTTATTGAAATACAAAACTGAGTAGTGGAGGAAAAGGAAACGTGATGGTGTCTCTCCAAAGTTCCATTTACCTGTTCTGCTATGGATAATTGCCGTGTGTGTGTGTGTGTGTGTGTGTGTGTGTGTGTGTGTGTGTGTGTACATGCAAGTGCTGCATGTGTGCAGGTCAGAGGAAGACTTTCGGCAGCACCCACCCATTTATGTATATATGTATTTATTTATTCATTTATTTGTTTTGACATAACTCTCACTGGCTTGAACTTACCAGCTAGGCTAGGCCAGCTGGCTAGTAATTCTGTACCTCTCCAATGGCACAACATTTGGCCTTTTTTTGGGCACCAAACTCAAATCCTCACAAGTACTTACTGTCTGAGCTCTCACTCCAGCCCTATGTTGTTTTTAAGAGTCACAGACTTGGGGCTGGAGAGGTGGCTCAGAGGTTAAGAGCACTGGCTGTTCTTCCCAAGGTCCTGAGTTCAATTCCCAGCAACCACATGGTGGCTCACAGCCATCTACATTGAGATCTGCCTGGGCATATATGTAGAGCAAATACTGTATACATAATAAAAAAATGTTTAAAAAGAGTCACAGACTTCTTGAAAAAAAGTTTCAGTTGGGTGGTGGTGCCCAACTGAATCCTAGCACTAGGGAGGTAGAGACAGGAGGATCTCTGTGAGTTCAAGGCTATCCTGGTGAGCAGAGTGAGTTCTAGGACATCCA
The DNA here is from genome assembly GCA_907164525.1 of Lophiomys imhausi. Taxonomy (NCBI): domain Eukaryota; kingdom Metazoa; phylum Chordata; class Mammalia; order Rodentia; family Muridae; genus Lophiomys; species Lophiomys imhausi. The sequence continues at coordinate 5,059,001 of CAJQZJ010004856.1, read as the reverse complement.
CGGCTACAAAGAGAAACCCTATCTGGGAACACACACACACTAAAAGTCACATATTTCTTGAGTCAAGGTGAAAGATGATGAAGAAACAATGTCTCTAGGAAACAGTATTTGCTTGGAACTGGAGGGCAGTTATGGTCTTGGGACTCTAAAGTACAGTGACAGGGTTGTAAAGACCGTTGTACTGCTGAGTACTTACTAAGAAGTCTTGCTTTCATATAACTGCTTTTTTTTTGGTTTTGTTTCAGTTTTGCTTTTTTCAAGACAGGGTTTCTCTGTGTAGCCCTGGTTGTCCTAGAACTCACTCTAAAGACCAGGCTGGTCTCGAACTCAGAGATCCTCCTGCCTCTTGCTAGGATTAAAGGCGTTTGGCACTGCTGCCTGGCCATAACTGCTTTTTGTAAAGGACTTCAATTTGTTTTTGTTTTTTTGTTTTTTTTTTTTTGTTGTTGTTGTTCCATATTCACCCTAGCCTGTCTCTGTTCTTTTTGTTTCATGTTTTGTTTTTGAAGAGCAAAGAAACAAGCTTTTATTAAGAAGTAGAGTAATAGCTCCCTGGGAAGGGTCTGAAAATGGGCTGTACTGTGTTTTGTTTTTGTTTTTTTGTTACTTTGTCATTTTTTTTGGTTTATTGTGGTTCCTTTGTTGCAAATGAGTCTCATTAGGCAGCCCAGCCTGACCTGGAACTTGCTATGTAACCTAGACTGACATCAAATTTACAATCTATCTACCAGACTTAGCCTCCCAAGTGCTGCATGGAGCTGTAGTCATGTGCCACCATACTTGGCTATCCCTTTCCCCTGATCTCGTGCCAGAGAAGCTTAACCTCCTGAGATAGTAGCAGTGTGCAGTCTTCCCCTCCAGTATTTGAATATAAGAAAGGTCTGAAGATATGGAAGTTCAGAGTTCTCATTCCCAAGGTAGATTACAAAAGGTTATCTGCTGAGCTCTCTCTCTCTCTCTATTCGGTCCTCTATATTTCTTATCTTTGGCCTTTTAGGCATAGAGATAATAACCACCAGCCCTCAGGTTACTGTACTATCCCCCTGATTTCTCTGAAGATTGTCCATACCTCTATAAATGCTACTTTTAACAACTTCAAATTATGAACTTTGAGTATCCCATATGTTACTGGCACCATAACTGAGCCAATTTGCCATTCCTAACCTCCATTTCGTTCCTTGACTTTTCCTTTATGGCTGGTATATATAGCTTATACCAGATTCTTCTTCCATTTCCTAGTTCAAAAGGAGACAAGCAATGTGTCAGGCATTTGTAACCTCAGCTACTCAGAGGTGTGGGAGGATCACTTTAATCCAGAACTTTGAGGCTAGCACGGACAGACAGGGAGAGAGCTGTGTCCAAAACAGTGCTGGAGAGAAAGCAGGGGAGGGGGTGCTAAGTATGTTATACTGACTTATTACTTCAGCCCAACTTTTCTGTTTTTCTTTTTCTTCTTTTGTTTGTTTGTTTTTTCAAGACAGGGTTTCTCTGTGTAACAGCCCTGGCTGTCCTGGACTCGCTTTGTAGACCAGGCTGGCCTCTAACTCACAGAGATCTGCCTGCCTCTGCCTATCTGTTCTTGAGTAAGGATTATTTGTCCTAGCCTGGAGAAACAGGTTATTTGGTTCAAAACTCTATCAAGGCAAATGGGTGGAGGATGAAGGAGAGAGCTCTCCTATATGAGTGTGTGAGAAGAAGCATCCTTTAGCCAACAACTCCCCTTCTTTGATACAGAGTCTCATATCCGTTGTTAAGATGATTTTTTTCATAAATGCTGGAGGCTGTTGTTTATGGGAGATAACAAGCCACATATTTTCACTTTCCTAAACAAGTTTGTTTGACATAACTTAATATACTTGATCACATGTAGACAGGAGGTATGTAGGCAGGAAATATGTTATGATGTATGCCTGCCCCTGATTGGACTGGATAGGAAATACAGTGGACTTATGGGTTGCCTTTTTATATATATATATATATATATACAGGGTTTCTCTGTGTATCCCTGGGGGTCCTGGATTCACTCTTTATACCAGGCTGGCCTTGAACTCACCTAGATCTGCCTCCCGAGTGCTGGAATTAAAGGTGTGCACCATCATGCCAGGCTATGGGTTGCCTTTTTAAGCCTCTGAAAAATGTGACTAGTTGTCATTTTCTGGGCACCCAGAAATGGTCCTGGCCAGAGTCCATCACCCTGGCCAGTATTTAATTAACGCTTCCTTCAAATTTGGCCCAAAATTTTGCAGAGGTCTTATTCTTGCATGGTGGGATTAATAGTTTATCCATTGACAAGTAGCAAGCCAGCAGTGTTCCCGACTCTCACTAAATCCCGCTGGTTATTGGATCTCTTTACTGCTTCCTCCACAATGCCATTACCCTTCTATAATGGTGCACTGCCTGTTAACTGGACTCTGCCTCCACCAAGGTTCATCTCATACTTATTGTGAGGATTGCACGAGATAAATGTAAAATGTAGCAGGCATATTAAATTACTTAAGATTACCCCCCCTTAATGTAATGGGAAATTAGAATTGAGAGACCATAAGGTTTTCTCTTGAAAATGGACCTTTCAGCCTTGAGAAGTTATGAAACATAAAGTAATTCCTACACAATCTTGATGGCTGGATTGTTCAAAAAAGCCATTGGAAGAGAAGTCATTTTTGTGTTCAGAGTGCTAACAACCCCTTACATCACTGGGGTCTGGAGATCCAGGCAGAACATCTAGGCTACAGAAGGAGACCATGTCTCAAAAGACGAAACAAAGGCTAAAGAGTTGGCTTAGTGATTAGGAATATTTGTTGCTCTTACAGGATACCTATACAGTGGTTCATAGACATCTATGATTCCAGTTCCAGGAAATCCAACACTCTCTTCTGACTTCCACAGGTATCAGGCACACATATGGTGTACATACATGGACACAACACACCCATATGCACAAAATAAAAATGAATCTAAAAAAATCAAGAAAAAACACTGTTAAAAATAGCACTTTAAAATAAACTGTATAGCTGGGTGGTGGTGGTGCATGCCTTTAATCCTAGCACTTGGGAGGCAGAGATAGGTGAATCTCTGTCAGTTCAAGGCCAGCCTGGTCTACAGAGTAAGTTCCAAGACAGCCAAGGCTACACAGAGAAACCCTGTCTCAACAAACCAAACCAAACAAAAAACAAACACCCTCACCAAATGATAACGATAATAAAATCTGTATACCACAAACATGTAAAATGTTATGTTGCTATGTCAAGGCTATGTTAAACTACCTGGATCACTGTTCCTTAGCCCCTGCCTAAGTAAGAATTACCCATTTCTCTTCACTTAAAACATTTTCCCCCGGGGCTGGAGAGATGGCTCAGTGGTTAAGAGCACTAGCTGTTCTACCAAAGGACCCAGGTTCAAATCCCAGCACCCACATGGCAGTTGACAGCTGCCTGTAATTGCTGGGCGTAGTGGCACTTGCCTTTAATCCCAGCACAAGAGAGGCAGAGATAGGTGAATCTCTGTCAGTTCAAGGCCAGCCTGGTCTACAAAGTGAGTCTAGAACAGCCAAAGGATACACAGAGAAACCCTGTCTTGAACTCCCCCCCAAAAACCCAGAAAACAAAAAACATTTTCCCCCAGGTTTCTAAGATATCACCAGACTGATTTCCATAGTGGTTGTACAAGCCTGCACTCCCACCAGCAATGGAGGAGTGTTCCCCTTTCTCCACAACCTCACCAGCATGTGCTGTCATTTGAGTTTTTGATATTAGCCCTCTATTGGATATGGGGTTGGTAAAGATCTTTTCCCAATCTTTAGGCTGCCGTTTTGTTCTAATGACAGTGTCTTTTCCTTACAGAAGCTTTGGACCCAGCCATACCACTCCTGGGCATACATCCAAGAGTCCTCACCAAACCACAAGGACATCTCCTCAGCTATGTTCATAGAAGCTTTATTTGTAATAGCTAGAAACTGGAAACAACCCAGAGGTCCTTCAACCTAAGAATGGATAAAAAAAAAACTGCAGTACATTTACACAATGGAATACTACTCAGCTATCAGAAACAACGAAATCATGCAATTTGCCACCAAATGGATGGAACTAGATAAACTCATCTTGAGTGAGCTAACTCAGACTCAGAAAGATCCACATGGCATGTATTCACTTAAAACTAGATTTTAGACATATAGTACAAGATAAATATCCTACAACAAACAGACTGAAAGGAACAGGAACATGGACTTTGTTACTTGTTAGTGGGACAATTTGCCCTAGTGGAGCTGCCATGTAGGCCCCCAGTGTAAGAGGAAGCTCTTAGCCCTCATGTGACTGATGAACTGAGAGGGGCCGATATGTAGGGGCACCCCACACCAGAGGAGTAGGGTAGAGGGTAGAAGGGTGGGTGTAAAAAAATATGGCTAATTAGCCGGGCGTGGTGGCGCACACCTTTAATCCCAGCACTTGGGAGGCAGAGGCAGGCGGATCTCTGTGAGTTCGAGGCCAGCCTGGTCTACAAAGCAAGTCCAGGACAGCCAGGGCTGTTACACAGAGAAACCCTGTCTCGAAAAACCAAAAAAAAAAATATGGCTAATTAAACTATTTAACCAGTATTTATATTATTGTTAAGTGTTTTGCAGCTGTTAATCTTTAATTCACCATGATAAATGATCACACAGAGACCACATGGATTTTAACAAGCCTTGGCCTGAATTGTGCAATCCTAGCCCATCCAAGCTAGCTCTTAATTTTATTACCCAAATATGACCCCATATATACATACGTCCCTTTGGACTGCCAATCTCCACGATATACCGATGTTCCTGGCCATGTGGATTGAGGTTCCTTTTTCTAACTCATGGTGTGTGCCTCCTTCCTGTTGCTGGCTGGAATTCCTTCTTCCTGCTGCTGGCTGGAATGTTGGAATCCTCTGTCTAAAGCTCAGGCTTCCTGTTCTAGTCTCAGGAAATCCCACCTTTCTCTGTCTTTGCCCAATCTCAGGTCTCAGCATTTTATTTAACCAATCAGAGTCAATGTAAGTAACAGACAGCAAATAGGACCAATTAATTAACATTTAGAATGCTTAACACTACCCCAACAATTCCCTCCTTTTGTCTAATAAAAAGGATAAAATTTTTAACTCATCAGTAAAAACAATAAGAACAAATATGAAACAAGAAAACCATATATATATACAAGTTATGCACATAATGTTTAGCCTGTTTGTATCAGGCAATCTTGAAGAAGAAAAAAATCATCTATCTTGGTGGGTCTAAAGTTCTGAACCTAAATTTCTATCATATCCTATATAAACCTAAAGATTTTATTTAGATTTGAAAATATCATTTTGAATCCTAAACAACCCAAGTTCAATTGAAATTTTATAACTTTTATGTCTTCAACCCTATCAAAGACATAAGAAGGGATAAAGTTATTATTTGAGTGAGTAAGAAGCATAGGAGAGCAACTTTATCTTATCAGCAGGGTTTCTGCCCTGCCTTCATTGTTTAAACCAGGCTGGTCTAGAATCCAGAGATCTGCCTGTTTATTCCTCTAGTATGATGGGATTAAGGGATTAAGGATGTGTGCCAGTACCACCCTGCTCAAATATTTCACTTAAATCCCAGATTTTAGTAACTCTGTGACTCAGAGAGCAACTTTGAACTATAGTGACAATTTGAAATCTGCACAAAATCTTCAAAAATCTCTTATGTTTTAGCAATGTCAAACCAGAAAAATATCCTTTCTACCTCACGATATAGGAAAATCAAAGACATCTAAACAAAATCAAGCAAAGAAACAACATTCCAAAAGCCTTGGCATGTCTAGCCATGCCATCCCATGCTGCAATTAAAGCTTTGTTCATTATTCCTTGGAATCTAGTTTTGGTTGCATTTCACTGGCGGGCCAATACCAGAAACTCCTGACAGGCACCTAGTACCCAGGGAGCTCTTAGCTCCAGCTGCCATTAGTTTTGCCTTATCTATCAGGAAGGGCCTTGCTCCTTCCTCCAGTATCATTTTTGGCAATTCAGCACTGCATCTGTAAATTCCTTCCTTTAAGACTATCTTAGTCTGAACTTTCTCAAAAAAGATACACAAAACCACAATTGTCAGAGTAAAAATCATTTGCATGCTAAGAGAAACAAACTCAATTGGAATCCAGAAGTATTGAAGCATTATGAATTCCTCCATTTTTAATCTAGGTGATTAATTTCACTCTGAAATTCTTTTTAGAAGGCTGCCAGTTTTTTAGTATGTAAGGAGAGCTAAGCCTTAGCTCTCTGCCTTTGCTGTAAGGCAATAGCTTTTGTTAAGGTAGCCACACCTTTGAAATGCATTTGAGTTTGGTTCCCCACTCTTTGTCTAGGAAACCGGCTTTCACCTGGGCCTTCTCAGGCTGTAAGCATGGATTCTAATTGCCGTAGTTGGACACCATATATTGAAAAAAAATTAATTAAATTACATGTGGTGTCTCTGTGTGCTCATTTATAATGTCCGGATAAAGATTAACAACTGCCAAAACAATTAAATATAACCTAAATACAGGTTAAACAATTTAACTAATTATTTCTACAAATGACACCCAATGTAATTTAATTAATTTGATTTTCAATGGGTGGGACTGAGAGGGGTGGAGGGAGGGGGGCTGTGATGGAGATGTAACTTGAAGCAATAAATGAACATAGTAAAAAATTTCTTTCCTGCTGGGTGTGGTGGCACACTTCTTTAATCCAAGGACTCAGGAGGCAGAAGCAGCTGGATCTCTGTGAGTTTGAGGCCAGCCTAGTCTACAAAGTGAGTCCAGGACAGCCAGGGATACACAGAGAAACCCTGTCTCAAAAAACCAAAATAATAATAATAATAATTGTAAAACCTGGCCAGGTGGTGGTGGTGCACACCTTTAGTCCCAACACTGGGGAGACAAAGGCAAGCAGATCTGTCTCCAGGGTGAGTTTCAGACAGCCAGGACTACACAGAGAAACCCTGTCTCAAAATAACCAACATACAACCAAGAAAAGACAGTCTAGTCTTACTGTTTTGCTAAAGCTGGCCTTAAACTTGAAATCTTCCTGTTTCTACTTGAGAGTACAAGGCGCATGCACTCCCAGTGTAGGTAGCATTTGCTAGTGCAGCTTTATTGAAATAGGAATTCAGTATCCTGAAAGCTTAAGTGCTTTGGCTAAGAACCTCAGTCTGTAGCAGCAGAGCTAGTATTGATGGCTGCCTATCTGCCTTTCTTTCCATACTATTTGGTGTCTTTCTGTTCTTCTGTTACTTTTTTTTTTTTGAGACAAGGTTTCATGTAACCCTGGATGCTTTGAACTACTAATCCTCCCACCTCCACATCCCAAGTCTTTTCTCTTTTAAAAATAATTTTTTGGGCTGGAAAGAAGGCTCACCTGTCTTAACTGTGCTTACTGCTCTTGCAAAGGCACCATATACATGGAAAAAATAATTCTAAATTTAAAAAACTTTTAAATAATGTAAAAAAATTTTTTTTTTTGGTTTTTCAAAACAGAGTTTTTCTGTATATCCCTAGCTGTCCTGGAACTCAAATAATGGTAATATTTAATCTTTCAACAATATTCTAATAATTAGACAAGTATAACCTTTTCTCTTTTTGTATTCTGAAGGAACTTTATGAGTATGGGTATTTTGCCTGCATGTATGTATGTGTACATGTATGTATGTATGTATGTATGTATGTATGTATGTATGTATGGTGCCCACAGAGGGCATCAGATTCCCTGGAACTAGAATTATGAATAGTTGTAAGCTACTGTGTGGGTGCTGGGAATTGAACCTGAGTTCTCTATAAGAACAAGTGCTCTTAACTTCTGAATCATCTCTCTAGCCTAAAAGAAGAAGAATTCCTGTTTTGAGAAAGGTTCTTCTTGTATATCTCAGGCTGGCCTCAAATTGGTGATCCTCCAGTCTCATCTATCAGTGTTGAGACTACATGTGGGTAATCACCCACTGTTGTAGACTCTGATGGACTAATCTAGTTTACTATTAATTTTCCTATAGAGAAGGGGTGTGTGAGTGAAGTCTAGAGTTGAATCCACTTTTACATTTAAATTATTTATCATTATGGGTGCATATGAGAAAGATGTTTTGGGAGTGTACATGCCAAAGAACACATGTGGAGGGGTCCAAGGACAACTTGAGGAGTATCTTTCTCCTTTTGCCTTTATATGAATTCCAGAGATTAAACTCAGGTAGTCAGGCTTGGATGGCAAGCATGATTACCTGCTAAGCCATTTTGATGGCCCTTGCATGTTTGTTTGTGGCACTGTCATCTAGCATTAGGTAGGTGTAACTGTGGATTTCTGGGTCTTCTATTCTATTGGTCTATGTGTTTCTGTGAAAAACTACTCTGCTGTTTTTGTTATCATGATTCTGTAGTGTAACTTGAAGTCAGGTTATGAGGTCTACAGTATTGCTCTTTCTGCTTATGATTACCTTGGCTCCTGGGAGTGTTTTGTGAGTCCATATGAATTTTAGGATTGTTTTCTAATTCGGTTCAAGGTATCATTGGAATTTTGGTAGAAATTAACACTGAATCTTTAAATTACAGATGCTTTTTACTTCCTTAATTAAGTTTATTCTTAGGCTTCATTTTTTTAATGATTAGTGGACTATATTTTCTTCTGGTTTCATTCTCAGAAAGTTCACTATTTATGAACAGAAAAGCTTTTCATTTAATTTGTGTGTGTGTGTGTGCTTGCATGCTGAGGCCAAAAGAGGATGTCTCAAGTCTTTATCACACCTTGCATTATTCCTTTGAGAAAGAACTTCTTACTGAAGAACCTGGAGGTAGGCTGGTGGCCAGCAAGCTCCAACGAACTCCTTGTCTCTTCTTCATATAGTGATAGAATTACAGGGTTTTTTGTTTTGTTTTGTTTTTCGAGACAGGGTTTCTCTGTGTAACAGCCCTGGCTGTCCTGGACTTGCTTTGTAGACCAGGCTGGCCTCGAACTCACAGAGATACCCCTGCCTCTGCCTCCCAAGTGCTGGGATTAAAGGCATGTGCCACCACACCCAGCTTAAGGTTTTTTTTTTTTTTTAATTTTTCAAGACAAGGTTTCTGTGTAGCCCCTAGCTGTCCATGTTCAGCTTTTAACATGGGTGTTGGCATAGGAATTTTTGTCCTTGTACTTGCACAGAAAACATTCTAACTCATTGATCCAGCTTTCCAGCCTCTGAATGTAATTTTGGTATGTAATGATATGTGCTAACATTAGGAGGACCTGCCATAACCCTGTGACCTAGTGTTTTCCAAATGATGAAAAGTGTTAAGAGTCATAGATGGGAAAATAAAGGAAAGGCTTCTGGCTTTCTTTTTTCTGATGTAAATATTTTTGCCTGTATTATATTAATTTGTTATTATTTTGCAATGGTGAGATCAAATGCTATCACTCTATCACTGAACTATAACCCTAACTCCACTGGTTTTATTGCTACATGGGTTACGTGGCTTGGATATAGGCATACTATGGTCCTGGACAAATCCTGTCCATCCTACAGGCATAAACTAAGAATAGCCTCCTCCCCCAACCCCCCCAACCACACTGGGTGGGGGGCACTGAACTCAGGCCTTGAACATGCTAGGAAAGCACTCTAAAAATGAAAAGAGGAATATTTTGTGGCACATGGAAAATTATATGAAATTCAAATTTCAGTTAAGTAAAACATGGCTGGAATACTGTCATGTTTACTATTTCATGGCTTTCTATGGTTGCTTTACAATGTACTAATTGATCAGTCACAATAGAAACCGTGTGTGACACTGTCATCACTTTATGCTATTGCAACAAGGCAAGTATGGAGAGTAATCAAGTGGAATTTTATAAACACACTGCAGAGTCCAACTAAAAGCACTTGCTCTAGACACTCGAGAGGCAGAGAGAGGATCTTTGAGAGTGGAGGCCAGTAGCCAGGGCTAGACAGTAAACTGGAATCATTTACCTTGGGATCGCCATCAGCCTTTGGCGGCACCAGTCTGCGCAGACAGTCATTCTCAGAGCAAACTTATGCAAGTTTTCCTGGTGAGCAACCTTGACACATGAATATTTGCAAAAGATTTTGATGACAGGAAACAAAACTTTGAACCCCAATTAAGTAAATTATCTCCTTTGGAAAAAAAAATCCTACTTTCAGTTCAGTACGGTACACACACCTTTAATGCCAATGCTCAAGAGGCAAAGGGAGGCTGATCTATGGTTCAAGGCCAGCCTGGTTTACACAGTGAGTTTCAGGCCAGACAGGGCTACATAGTGAAAACTTGTATCAAAAAGAAAACAACATATTACTGGCTTTTTGCCACAGGGCTGTATAGCCCTGGCCTCAGAGATCTGCCTGCCTCTGCATCCTAGAGTGCTGGGATAAAGGTGTGTGCCACCACCTCCAGGCTCAAAATGTTTTAAAATAATATTTGTATGTGTGTGTACATGCATTCAGGTGCATGTACACACCAATGGTACAGGTGTGGAGTTAGCCCAGCTGAGTTTGAACTTCATGTCCTCCTGTCTCAATCTCTCCAGTGTTGGGATTACTGATCTGAGCAAACACATCTGATTTCCAAACCATTCTATGGCAGCCTTTGTCCAGGATCCTATTCCTCCCAGCCAATGGGAGCCCTTTGGCTAACTGACACCTTGAGATTTTGTTTGCAGTATGTTTACTATCATGAATGTAATCACATCCGAGTTAAACAACACTGAGACAAGCATGATGTACCAGAACGATTGTTCTCCTGGGATCACATGAAGCAAACCTGGCTCTGAACAGATACTGAGACACAGATATTATTGTTAGAGCCTCCCTTACTTATTTCTGCCTAGTATATGGGCACAATATCTAAGGGCAAAAACAATTAGCTCAAGTTTGGACACATGAATCAAATGAAACATGCCTCTTGTAGTTGGAATGATAACCACTTTAAAAAGAAAAAACCAAAGCACATAACTTTTAAAATAGATTTTTATTATGAAATATAAAAATTGGAAAATATTTTTTCAATTGTTATATTGTTAATATTTATAATAGAGAAAGCACCACATTTAAAATACATTGATAAAACAATCTAATTACAACACTGGTAAATCATGAAGTCTAACTATAGAACTACATCTTTAGAGTATTTAGGGTTAAGTGGGAAATATAGAGAGGTATTATATATAAGAAGTCCAGTGGCAGAACTGGGAATGCACACCCATTATGTACACCAAATAAAATTAGGTCAAACTGGCTTGTGAAGACTAGCTCTTTGCAATTCTGTTCTGAATGAATCTGTAGTATTTTATAGACCTAATCCACAAAGTGGCAGGAAAATGGCAGGCAGGAATTCATTGAGAATGTATTAACTTCTCATAGCATATATATACAACTTGTACTTGTATCCACATGTGTGTGTTTATGTATGTGTTAGGGTTTGCAGAGCTCAGGGTAGGAGGCAGGGTATGCCAACCAGGTAAGGGCTGAGGGACGCTGGGAGAACCTGGTGGCCAGATTCCTTTTGATATGTTAAATGGGCACCTCAGCCATTTGCTCCAGGGTTTGAGACTTTAGAAAACATAAGCTACTATTTTGTAGAGTGGGTTTAAAGAAATGTGAGTAAAGGTATTTTCTTCTCTGAATTTATCAGTTTAGGTAGCTTTGTGAATGCTGTCTTAAAACAGTCACTCAAAGGATGAAATATATTTATTTATTTGAGACAGGTAGCCCTGTTGTTCTGGAACATACTATGTGGGCCACAGTGGCCTGGAACTTGTGGTTGATTGATTCTCTGCCACTGCCTCCTGGTAGAATTACAGGCATGTACTATTAGTAACACCTAGTGTAGCCCTAGTTGTCCTGGAACTCTTTTGTAGCCCAACCTGGCCTTGAACTCTGTCTCCCAGTGGTGGGATTAAGTGGGGGTGTGCTACCATGCCTGGCTTTGCACCCAGTTCTTTTGTTTGTTTGTTTGTTTGCTTGATTTGGAGACAGGGTTTCTCTGTGTAGCTGAGCTGTCCTGGAATTCAATGTGGAGACCAGGCTGGCTTCCAACTCAGAGATCTGCCTTCCTTTGCCTCCCCAGTGTTCGGATTAAAGGCACGCACCAACACCACCCAGCCACATTTTACTCTTAAACATTTTGTACTTGCAGCCAAAAGTAAATCTCAAGTCTGAATATAAAACTTGCTGTAGCTCTAACAGCTGTACTGTAATGTGTTACTTGAAAGTAGTGTCCAAGAAGCTACTGCTGTGCCATCAGTGACTTCACAGGAAAAATGTTTAAATAGCTGTTAGAAATTTTAGTGACAGAGACATTGGAGCGGCACAATATCTTTTAAAAAAGCTGCTGAAGGCATGTTACAATTCACATATGCTCACTAGACTAGCATTATCTAGTTTAAATTTAAGAATAATATAAATTTCAAACATAAAATTTTAGCTCAGAGAAGTTTAACATCAGCACCAAGTATCTATCCATATAATTCTCATTTAAAAAGTTAGCAGTGTATAAAACCTCATGTGTTTATGTGCAATAGTTTAATTTCATATGTGGCTATTAAATTCTGAAATTAACAAGCCAAAGCTGTTAAGTCAGTGTTTAAGCAACTGAAGAACAGGTGTATAAGAAATGCCCAACACAACCTACCATCTAGTGCAAAGTTCTTCCATCATTTTCATTTTCCAAAACAAAACTCTCAGAAGTAGAGAACACATGCTTTTCTTTTTGTTCAGCAGTCCTGGAGACTGGCCTCAGAGACCACAGAGGCTTGGCAAGCACAGCCCCAGTCCTGGCACTTTTTTTTTTACTTAATCTTCAGTAAAAATTTAAGCTACCCTAGTCTAATTAGTCTCATTTGTACAGTTCACCACTCAGTTTAATTATTAAAGACACTTATCTAGAAAGGAGCCATGTTTTTTGTTTTGCACTGTTTTGTTATTTTTTGAGACTGAGTCTCATCATGTAGCTTTGGCAGGCCTGCAACTTGATATATAGACCAGACTGGCCTTGAATTCAACAGAGGTCTCCCTGCCTCTGCCTTCTACCTGCTGGGATTAATGGTGTGAGCTACCATTTCAGGCAAATTTTTTTGAGACAGGGTCTCATGTAGCTCAGGCTGGCCTCAAATTTGCTATGTAAAGGACAATGACTAGACTCCTGACCTGCCTGGCTCTACTTCTCAAGTGCTGGGTTACAAGTGTGTACCCACATGGAGTGCAACTCAGCAGTCAGGTTGTCTCCATAATTCAAAGCTAACATTGATTTACACATCTTAGGTACTTCTATGGCAGTAAATTACCTGAAGTTGAAAAGTAGATTATAAATCCACTACACAGACAAAAATGATGGAAAAGGTTTTTAAAATCAAGTTAATAGCAAAATGACATATAACAGTATACAGTACATGTGATGTTACAAACTTAGTTTCAACAAATTCTATTAAAAACCAAATTAGTTTCTATTTATTCTGAATCAATAAATTATTCATAATTACAATGTTTTCATAAATAGTAACAACAGATGTCATATTAGGTATATGAGATTTTAAAAAGACTAACAAATATTTCAAGATTGTATGCTTCAAGTACTGCTTTTACATTACTGAAATGTCTACAGTTGGTAACTGACCCGTAACACTGGCATACAGACTAATTTGGCAACAATCAGGTATATAGTACCGTCTGCTTGTTTTTCACATCATCATAGGGTAAACTTTTAGTAGGAAATAGGATGTTATGCAATACCTCGATCCAATTAGTTGGCATACTTATGAAGGAAACGTTCAAAGGCATCGTAGATGGCTTGTCTAAAATGAAATGTAAAGAAATAAACAGTCATTAACAAATATGGGGAAGGACAGATAATTATTGTATATCTAAAATTATTTCTGGTTAAAACTATATGATAAACTGTTTTTCTGATAGCCTATATCCATCATTCCCTAAAGGAAAAAATAAGATGATCATACAGGGAGAAATACTTAAATGAAGGATATAAAATATTATGTATTTTTGTTATATGTTCTAGTCCTCTTACTTCCTCGTTGGCCTTCATATATTTAAGTTAAAAAAAAAAAAAGTTTCCAGAAACAAGCAGCAAATAAATACCTGGTTAGACAAATCATCTCACCTGAACAGTCCTTGTTTAAACAGATAAGCACTGATGTGACCCCCTTCTAGGTACCGGATTTCACAACCAGGCCAAATTTCTTGTAGGCTTCGAACTCCCGTTCGTGGAATATAGGCATCCTCTTTGGCTTGTACCACTATAATGAGGCTTGGGTCAACTGGAACTAAGTATAGGATTTTGAGGCATTAAAAAGCTCTTTGATTTTTGTATAAATACCTAAAATCATATTTCCAAACAAAATGCACCACACATGAGCCTGTAATCCTAGCTACTTGGGGGGGGGGGCTACAAGTTTAAGACCAGTTTAGACAACCTAGACCCTGTCTTAGACCTGAGGAGATGGCTTCCTTAGTAAAGTGTTTGCTACACAAGCATGGAAACATGAGTTTACATTCCCAATATAGACATTGGCCAAGCCAGTCACTGGAATTATTAAGCTTCAGGGTTAGTGAGAGAACCTGTCTCAAGAAATTAGGGTGGAGAGTGACTGAGGAAGACACCTATGTTGAATTCTGTTTCCACATGCATGTCTACGTACAGATGAACATACATACACAAAAAAGAAAAACAATATCCTATGGTACCATAATAATCATCTAATAAAATTTAATTTTCACGTAGTCTAGGCTGGTTTCAAATTCACTTTGCAGCCAAGGAGAACTCTGAACTTCTGATCTTGTCTTCACCTCCTGTGGACTAATGCTAATATTACAGGCATGCACCACCATTCCCAGTTTATGAAGTGCTGGGGGTTGAACCCAGATGCTGTGCATGCTATATTCCCAGTCCTTAAATGAATACCCTAAAGATACACACACAAACAAGAACAAAAACAAACAAACACAAGATTGTTAGAGAGACGGCTCAAACAGTTAAGAACAGTGGCTGCTATTTCTGAGGAACTGTGTTTGATTCCAAGCTCCCACATGGTGGCTCACAATAACCTGTAACTCCAGTTCCAGCACGTCTGATGCCCTCTTCTGGCCTATGGGTACCAGGAACATATGTGGTGTACATACACATGTATGCAGGCAAAACACCCATCCACACATGAAATGCATATAACAAACACTTATACACTACAAATGTTCCCAGTTTCCTATGAAAATTAGTACCTGAGAAGTTTGCTACGTGAGTGCATTCATCCATCACTCCTTTCATGAATTTTAAAGATTCTTTTTGAAGATTGCTTCTTCTTTGTTCTCTGCTCAGCAGGTGAAATGACTGAGAGTTGTAACTTGGATAATGACTTTTGTTAGTTGCAAGTGTTTGATTCAAACAATCCATCTTCGAGGTATCTTGCAACGGGTGTCCTTTGGAAGCAGCACTGATAGATGTTTTACCAGAACTGTGGCACTCAGCACGCTTTGGGGACACAATGTGGTCTGTCATATCTAAATTTAACGTTCTGGGAACCAGATTCAGGTTAGTCAGCTTGTCTGCATGGCTAGGGAAGTGTTTCATGAACTCATGTCCCATTTTGAAAGAATCAGTCTGAATAGATGATAAAAAGGAAAACATTCAATATATACTAGAGCCTTATGAAACATTTTAAAAACAGAAAGGTAAGAAGTATCAGTAGGTAAAATATGGTATGGCATACATCAATGGACTAGTCTTAGAAATTAACAAAAAGCTAGGGGCAGTGGCACACACCTGTAACACTTAAGAGGCTGAGACAGGAGAACAGGGTGTTCTAGGTTAGTCTGGGCTACCTAGTAAGAACTTGTTACAGAAATCCACCACCACCACCACCACCACCCACACACAGAGTAATGGAAGCATTTTTTTTTTTGTTCTCTTTTTTTCTGGCATAGGGTCCCACTACATAGGCTCCCTTCCCATTCTTGTTCCTCATAGCTCTAAAGTCCCTTCCCTTTTACATCACATGGATGAACATGGAAGACAATATCTTATATGAATAAACCAGGTGCAAAGGGAAAATGTGTACTCTGCTTATAAAAGATCTTCCATGGTGTATATGAGGCAAGTTCCACTTCGTAGAAGTAAACATGAGCCACAGGACACCTGGAGTTGAAGCTCAGTAAACTATGTACCACTGGAAGCTGCTACACAGAAAAAGACAACCACAGATTGTGACTTTTATTTTAAGTGATAAAACTTTTAGATCTAATTATTTGATCATAAGCAGTATGGAGCATAAGCAGACCTGGAGCGTTGCTATCATTTGGATTTGAAATGACGCCCATGAAGATCCACCTGTAATCCAGATCTTTTAAGTTGGGAGGACCCACTTTCAATCTGGGTAACACTGCTGGCAGTCTATATAAAGGACAGGAAGAAGGAAGCTTTCGGTTTTTTGCTTGTTTCTTCTTGTTCTCGATAGCAATCCATTCCTACACTGGTATAAGAGCCTACTTCTTCAAGATTCCAGCATAAGCTGGGCGGTGGTGGCACACGCCTTTAATCCTAGCAGGTAAATCTCTGAATTCGAGGGTAGCCTGGTCTACAGAGCCTAGGACAGCCAGGACTACACAGAGAGACCCTATCCAAAAAAATAAAATAAAATAAATTCTAGCATACACTGAAGACCAGCTAAGATATCCAACCTCATGTGTGCTTCCCCCTCAAGATATCCAGGCTCTTTGTGCACTGGGACCGACTAGAGGGAGTGAAGCTTAGCCGGGGTGAGTGGGTGCAATGCACGATCTAAGCTTTCTTAGGAGGTAGCTCATTTAATTGGGGGGGGGGAACAAAAGCTATTTAAACCTTTGGGGAGTGGGTAGAGGCTTTTGGAGTGAGTGTATGTCACTATAGGGTCAAGGTGATAGGAATGTCTTATTTGCAGGAAGCGAAATTCCAGGTGCTTGCTGGACAGGACCTTTTTTTTTTTTTCTTTTTTTTTTCCGAGACAGGATTTTTCTGTTTATCTCTGGCTGTCCTGGACTCACTCTGTCTACCAGGTGGTCTCGAACTCACAGAGACCATCTGCCTCTTGCCTCCCCAGTGCTGGGATTAAAGGCGTGCACCACCATGCCTGGCCAAGGTGATTTTTTTTCCCAGCTTATTTTTTAATTTAATACTTTAAGTTGGTTCACACAAAAGCCCAGCCTTTAAGAAGCTAAAAGGATTTTGTTCCAGTTCGAGGCCAGCCTCATCTGCAGAGTGAACTCTGGGATAGTCAAAGCTGCAGAGACACCCTGTCTCAAAAACAAACAAAAAAAAAAAACAAAAAGATTTTGTTGATTAAAAGTGGTGGCACACGCCTTTAATCCCAGCACTGGGGAGGCAGAGGCAGATGGATTTCTGTGAGTTTGAAGCCAGACTGGTCTACATAGTGAGTCTAGGACAGCCAGGGATACACAGAAAAACCCTGTATCAAAAAATCAAAAACAAAACAAACAAACAAAAAAAACCCAAACAACAGGCTTCAGTGTCTAGTGATACACACCTTATTTTTCTTTTTTGAAGCAAGGTTTCACTATAAAGCTGTGGTGCATGACTTTGATCCCAGCACTTGGGTGGCAGAGGCAGGCAGATCTCTGAGAGTTCGAGGCCAGTCTGGAGTCTGGTCTATAAAGAGAGGTTCAGGACAGTCAGAACTGTTACACAGTGAAATCCTGTCTCAAAAAACAATAAATAAATAAAAGTTTTTTGAAATTAGGCATAGAGATACATTCCTGCAATCAGGCATTAAGAAGTCAGAGGCCAGCCTAGACTATATAGTGAGACAGTCTCAAAAACAAAAAAAAAACCAAAAAGATTTTGTTGATTAAAAGTGGTGGCACACGCCTTTAATCCCAGCACTAGGGAGGCCGAGGCAGGTGGATCGTTGTGAGTTTGAGGCCAGCCTGGTCTACAGAGTGAGTCCAGGACAGTCAAGGATACACAGAGAAACCCTGTCTCGAAAAACCTAAAAATAAAATAAATAAAATAAACAAGGAGAAAATGTTTTCTCCCTATATAATCTTGTTGCTGAATAGCTGATCACCTTGTGAGCCCCGAGATTGTGAATTAGAACACCTGTTTCTATTGTGGGATGACTCAGCCTTTAATCCTAGAGCTGTTTATTGTAAACAAGTACTTGTGGTATGGATCTGCTCTAGCACAGACCTGCAATCTAAGAGCTTTCTGTTTACTGTAAACCAGTGGCTATGGTGTGGCTCAGCCCTAGCACACACCTTTAATCCAAGAGCTTTCTGTACACAACCATCTGACAGGGATTAAATAGAAAGGAGGGACTTTGAGGTGATAGATATCCAAGACAGCATAGTTTTTTAGCTCTGGGCTTTTTTCTCTAGGGTTTTCAGCTGAACAGAAAGATCAGCTGGGTGCTTTCTCTGCTTCTCTGAGCTAGCAGGTTTTCACCCCAGCATCTGGTTCCTAAGTCTTCATTGGTAAAACCAAATGACTGGGAAATTTTAGTTCTTTAACACAACATAGTCCATGCCAGCCTCAAACCTGTGATCCTTCTGCTACTTAATATGAAGAATCAATTTCTTAACTTTCTTGCCTGAGCCTCTAAACTGCTTTGATTATAGGCATGCATCACCATGCTTAGACAAAAGTAGAATAATTTTGAAAAGTTCAAAAGTGTGTACATTTTAAAAAAAATTGCTATTTTCTTTATGTAAGTAAATATGCAATCAACTTCTACTCTAATGTTACATGAATATTAAAATACTCCAGAGCTGGGAGAGATGGCTCAGTAGTTAGCACTGAGCTGGGCGTCATGGTGCATGCCTTTAAGCCTTTAATCCCAGCACTGGGGAGGCAGACGCAGGCAGATCTCTGTGAGTTCAAGTCTAGCTTGGTCTACAAAGTGAATCCAGGACAGCCAGGGCTATACAGAGAAACCCTATCTCAAAAAAACTAAAAAAAAAAAAAAAAAAAAAAAAGAAAAGAGCACTGACTGCTCTTCCAGAGGACCTGGGTTCAATTCCCAGCACCCACATGGCAGCTCACAACTGTCTGTAACTTAAGTTCCAGAGTATCCACACATTCATGCAGACGTACATGCAGTGAAAACACCAATGTACATAAAATATTCCAGCTGGGTGTGGTAGCTCACGCCTTTAACCTCAGCACTTGGGAGGGAGAGGCAGGCAGATCTCTGTGAGTTTCAGACCAGTCTGGTCTACAGAGTGAGTTCCAGGAACCCTATCTTTTTTTTTTTAGGTTTTTCGAGACAGGGTTTTGTCTTGGACTTACTTTGTAGACCTGGCTGGCCTTGAACTCACAGAGATCCACTTGCCTCTGCCTCCCGAGTGCTGGGATCAAAGGTGTGTACCACCACACCTAGCAATTATAGACAGCTGTGAACTGTCATGTGGGTGCTGGGATTTGAACCTGGGTCCTTTGGAAGAACAGCCAGTGCTCTTAACCGCTGAGTCATCTCTCCAGCCCCCAGGAACCCTATCTTGAGAAAACAAAAAAACCAAAACAAAACAAACTTACCCCACAGTATTCAAGCATATGAGTAATTTCTTCTTCATAAACTGTCTGTGTATAATACTGCTTTTCCAGCTCTCGCCAATTGACTGATTTACTCAATACACCCTGAAATAAAGAAAGATCAAATCATGACATAGCTTGCCCAGTACTCTTTTTTAAAATTAGTGTATAAGAGAGAATAAGTGCAATTGTACAATTGGACTTGAGATTATTATTATTATTTTGGTTTTTTAAGACAGTGTTTCTCTGTGTATCCTTTGCTGTCCTGGACTCACTTTGTAGACCAGGTTGGCCTTGAACTCACAGAGATCCACCTGCCTCTGCCTCCCGAGTGCTGGGATTAAGGCGTGTGCCACCACCCCGGCCAAGGACTTGAGATTATTTATTTTTTTGAAAGGCTTGTTTATATCCTTGCATGGAATCTGGGAATTTGATCAATAAGTAGCTTTTACATTTTATCATTAGCAGCTTTGCCTAACTGATAAGAGTGGACCATTGTAGTCATATTATCTATACAAGTCTGTGCTCTGATTAACACTGAAATTCCTTTTGAACTTGTGGTACACTGGAGACAGTGGCCTTCTAACTCACTGACTCCAGAATCTTGCTCTGCTAGATTCAGTGAAGAGCAGTATTTTACCATTTGTTACAAGTGACTGCTGGAGGAATTAAGCATAAACTGTGAGATTCAGCTGAGCAAGGACCCTTGGAAACCTGTACCAGTTTTGCCTCATGTGCCTTTTCCTTTTGTTGGTTTTCTGTCATATTCTTTTGCTAAAGTTAAGCTGTGTGTGTGTGTGTGTGTGTGTGTGTGTGTGTGTATTCTTTATTCTTCTCGGCAGTCACTAAACCTAGGAGTGATTTTAGGGCCCCCAAGGTAGCTATTTTAAGTACATGTTATCAAGTATCAGCTGCAATCCATTTACCGTAGTGAAGACCCCAGATGCTGTGGACCAAGACAGGCATGGAATCAATGGCATGGGCTTGGGCCAATTGGACACTGCTAAGGACGCCATCTGAAATATGACAACAGCAAGTTTAAAGACCTTCTGTTCACTAATGTGAAAATTACATAATGCTAAAAAGTACTTTGTGGGGAATGGGTGAGATAACAAGAACACAAGGGCTGTGACATTTATAAAATGCATCTAAATTATAAATTCAACAGCATAAATTTCCTGGTTTGTGGTTTTTTGGGTTTTTTTTTTTTTTTTTGGTTTTCGAGACAGGGTTTCTCTGTGTATCCCTGGTTGTCCTGGTCTTGCTTTGTAGACCAGGCTGGCCTTGAACTCACAGAGATCCACCTGCCTCTGCCTCCTAAGTGCTGGGATTAAAGGCATGCACCATCATCACCCAGCTACATAAATTTCCTTTTAGGAAGCAAGAAACTATAAAGGCTTTATTTCAAATTCTCTGGGATAGTCTTGCTTCGTGCACAGGCTGCTTGTGCCTCACGTGTGCTTTCTCCCTAGTACTGGGTTTATAAGCATGCACTGCCACAGTTGGCTTTGAGTAACATTTCTGATTTAAGTTTTTATAATTCAAATGATCAGCTACAGCCAACTTCACATACATTTCTAAATATATAAAATACACCCCCCACACACAATAATGACAAATACATGATACGTAATCAATCAGAGCTCACTTCAAGTACTCATTGCACTAAGTATGCAATGGAGAAATCAGTGCAGCAAGCAATTATGGTATAGTACTGTGGAAATGTACTGAGAGATGAAGCACAATTTGCAGGTGAAGCTGGGACTCAAAAAAGGGCTTCTGTTAGGAAGGGAGCTGTAAAGCTGTTGCTCAACTAGGAGATGGCACAAAGGGGCACTAAAGAGGCATTAGTGCCCAACACAGCTAGAGCCCTGTGAAACCACCTAGCATACTTTGAGCAGGAGAAAGCAAAGACCTGATTTAGGTTCATTCAAGTTATAACAGAGAGGAAAAACTTAAAGAAACCAGGCTGGGACTCAGACCAGTGCCTCACTTAGCACTTATCAGAGAGGCTTCTAGAGGTAAATGAGAACTAACAGAGGACCCACAACTGGACAATGGGGGTGGGTGGTGGGGCACAGATCTTGGAGACTGAGGCCAGCCTGGTCTACAGAGCTAGTTCTAGGATAGCCAGGGCTACAGAGAGAAGCCCTGTCTTTAAAAACGTTAAAAAACAAAAACAAAAACAAACAAAAAAGGCTTTAGAACACTAGGCCTTACATGGGATGTTTTCATCAACCCTCTCCTCAGCACTCAGGGACCTTATGCAGAGGAAGAAGAAGCAAAGAGGAGGTGGAAAGATTAAGAGCCAGGGGTAGTGGATGACTCCAAGGGAACTGTGTTCTAGACAGCAGAAGTGATAACACATGATCTCACAGATTCTGGAAGCACACAGGGCCTGCACAGGTTCAAACCAGATTGGCTGCCAGTTCTCAGTGGGCTGTCTTCAATTGGTACCCACTTGAAGAGGAAACAAATAAGTCTTTTCCAACAGAGTCTCACTGGACATATTAAACACAGTTCAGGTTTGGTCCCATGCCCAGTAGTAGATAGCATCACAAAACAAATTCAACGGTATCTTTGTAGACTTTTCATCTCAGCTAGCCTTTTTGTCTTATAGGCCTTAAGACAATTAATTGGTCTTTGATTTCCAATTTTTTGGGGTTTTTTTGGGGTGATGGTATATATGTACACTTCTTGTTTTTCTTTCTAAACTTTTCCTTAGTTTTATTTTTGTTTGTTTGTTCTTTGAGCAGGGTTTCCTCTGTGTAGCCTTAGCTGTCCTGTCCTGGAACTCTGTAGACCAGGCTGCAGATCTGCCAGCTTCTGCCTCCAGAGTGCTGTGATCAAAGGTGTGCATCACCACCACCCAGGATTTTGCCGCTTATATTTCAAGAAAAACAAGAGAAAGGGTCCTGGAGAGATGGCTCAGCGGTTAAGCTCACTGGCTGCTCTTCCAATGGACTCGGGTTCAAATCCCATCACCCACATGGCAGTTCACAGCTGGGCGTGCCAGCACTTGGGAGGTAGAAGCAGGTGGATCTCTGTGAATTCAAGGCCAGTCTGGTCTACAGAGTGAGTTCAGGACAGTCTGCACAGAGAAACCCTGTCTCAAAAAACCAGAGAGAGAGAGAGAGAGAGAGAGAGAGAGAGAGAGAGAGAGAGAAAGGATGTGGGTTGGATGGGGAGGGAGGTAGTTGGGAACAATTATTTTTTCAATAATAACAATAAAAATAAAGAATAGGAAAAAAGACTGGACACAGAAAACCAATTATGGGTCTCTTTAGTGTAGTCTAACAGACAAAGCATAGGTTCATGGTACTAGGGATGGAGAAAGGTAATAAATGAAAAGTAAAAACAATCAGAATACATCTATGCACAATGAAAATGTCACAATGAAACCTCTTATCTTGGACAATTAGTATGCACTAAAAAAAGATAAAAAGCACCTTCCAATTCATTTCTCTTCTGACCAGTAACAAAAGCAAGGATATACTTTGAATACATTGAAAAGATCCTTGAGAATTCTACCACGGAACCACCCATGTCTTGTGTTGAAAAGATCCTTGAAAAGACAGATTTTTGTATCAACTTTTTTTTTTCTTCAAGACAGGGTTTCTCTGTGTAGACCTGGCTGTCCTAGAAATTGTTCTGTAGACCAGGCTAGCCTTCAACTCACAGAGATCCACCTGCCTCTGCCTCCAAAGGGCTGGGATTAAAAGCATGCACAGGGTTTCACTGTGTCCTGGAACTCACCCTGGAGACCAGACTAGTCTCAAACTCAGATAAGAGATCTGCCTGCAGCTGCAGCCCAAGTGCTGGGACTAAAGGTGTGCGCCACCATTGCTCAGCTGTAGTCAATCTATCTTTCTTTCTTTCTTTCTTTCTTTCTTTCTTTCTTTCTTTCTTTCT
>CAJQZJ010004856.1:5008631-5027094 GCA_907164525.1 Lophiomys imhausi | reverse complement strand
ACACACACACACACACACACACACACACACACACACACACACACACACCTTTAAAAAAAAGAAACTGGAGAGATAGCTCAGCAGTTAAGAGCACTTCCTAGTTATCCACAGAACCCAAGTTCGGACCTAGCAAGCATAAACATCAGATTGGGTAGTGGATAGCTCAAAAACACCAGGATCTCCAGCTCCAGGGGTTCTGAAAACCTCTCCTGGCTTCCATTAGCACTTCCAAACACATGGCATACTCTCACACAAACAAATACATAGACACACTTAAAAATTCTTTCTAAAAAGGAAGAAACTGAACAGTTGCTCTGAGGATATAGCAGGGCATTTGTTTGCCTGGCATGTGCAAGGCCTCAGTTTCAATCTGTTGGGCCTGCTTCTTTAGCATAACCACAGCCATTTTTGTCTTCAGTCTTCATAAGATGAAATTGCTTATCTTCGTTACCTTGACACTCTGAAGAGTCCTCAACTACAGCTCTGCTTGGAACCAATCAAATTAAACGTAGCCTGGCGGCTTTTAATGTATTTGTTTTATACTTCACTCTAATTATTTTATTTATTTATTTATTTATTTATTTATTTATTTATTTATTTTTGGTTTTTCGAGACAGGGTTTCTCTGAATATCTCTGGCTGTCCTGGACTCGCTTTGTAGACCAGGCTGGCCTCGAACTCACAAAGATCCGCCTGCCTCTGCCTCCCAAGTGCTGGGATTAAAGGCGTGCGCCACCACCGCCCGGCTATTTTATTATTCTTAATATCTCTTCCTTCCTTTCCACCCTTGTTCCTTCTAACCCCCCAACACTCAGTAGGAGAGAAAGGTTAAAGGTGAAATGGACATACGTCCCTTTTGTGTTACTTCCTGCTGATTAGGGTTGCTGGGTTCTTTGGGGCAATAGCAATCTCAGTCACAATATGTAGAAGTCCAGCAAATCAGGAAACAGCCGCAGAAAGAACTAGCAACAGTTTGGGAGAGCAGCAGCCTCTTTCTTCTTTGTAGCTCCTTCTCTTTCTTCTCCTCCTCCTCCTCCTCCTCCTTTTTTTTTTTTTTTTAGGTTTTTCTAGACAAGGTTTCTCTGTGTAACAGCCCTGGCTCTCCGGGAACTCACTTTGTAGACCAGGCTGGCCTTAAACTCACAGAGACCCACCGGCCTTTGCCTCCCAGGTGCTGAGTGCTCGGATTAGAGGTGTGCCACCACACCTGGCCATTAGAGTTTTTCAACTGCCATGTGGTGCTGGGATTTGAACTCTGGTCCTTTGGAAGAACAGCCAGTCTTAACCACTGAGCCATCTCTCCAGCCCTCTTATCTTTCATCTTTATAGTGCCCTCTTTATCTTCTTTGTAGCCCCTCTTCTGGGTGCTCTGGCTTTCCCTCCTCTTTGTAGCACCCCATCTCTCCGCAGAGCTCCGACTTTTCTTTTTCCTTTGTTATGCCCTGCTTCTCTTTCTTCTTTGTAGCTCCCCCTCTTTCTTCTGTTTAGCGCCCCCTTCTTCCTGGGGCTCTGGCTATCTATCCCTCAGTCCTCAGAATTCACCTGCTGCAGGTGGCTAAGACACACCCCTGCCAGGTCACAAGGCAGTTAATAGTTTACACCTGTGGTCTTAACTGAAGCAGCCTCACACCTGGGATTAAACAAAAACATTCACACACACACATATTTTCTTTTGACAAAACTCCTTCCACAAAAGGTCAGTTAGAAATGCTTTGTCTAGCTAGTCAAAATGAGGGAATGCTGCCATCGCCTTGCTTCCTACATGTGGTTACCTGGTTGTTACCTGGATGCGATTTGTTTTATACATGGACTTGATTGTTATCTTAATGACTGGTTGAAAAGGCTGAAAAGTAGTGTTTTTGAGTTTCAAACTGTATTTCAAAGGCAAACACTGCCATGTTTTCTTATTTGTTGTTTGTTTTTGAGACAGCAACAAACTCTTTCCATGTAACCTTGGCTAGCCTGGAACTCAATATACAGAATAGGCTGGCCTCTCCTCCTGAGTGCTGGTATTAAAGACATGAGCCACCACATCTGTTCCAGTGCTATTTGGAAGCTAGCAGGAAAGCTTAGCAGGGAAGCCCTACATTCTATCATATGAAATGAGTAATGTTTTTCCTTTCCCTTAAAATTCCTTTCTGGTTCTGCATAGTTCTTTGGAAATGCACGCTTTAACTATCATTGCACAGCCTGATTTCCTGAGTACTGATAGAGTGGGCTTAAGAGATTAAAAGGCAAGAGGATGCTGAAGTAGCAGCATGTGGCTTTGGTGAGGCATTCCACAGGTTTTTATAAAGGATTCCCAGCACACATAAATAGATGTGACACCTCTTACTGCTTCTCTCTATTAATAGTTTCCAATCAACATCAGCTTTATTACTGTCCACATCCTTCCAGCAAACTCTGACTCAAAACAGCACAGCACCATGAAGTAAATACTAAGGGAGATGATTGGCATAATCATGTGCTGTGTCCCATTCCTCCCCCACCTTCTGCTTCCAGAAGAAGCACTAGCTCTGGCACAGCTTTTATAGGCTGGGAGAATTCTCACACTACTACTTTTCACCTTGTTACAATGAGTAGAAAGTTGGTAGGTAGCATATTAGCAAGGCAAGAATGGTTTAAAAACATATCTACATTTAAAACCACATATAAGCTGGGCGGTGGTGGCGCACGCCTTTAATCCCAGCACTCGGGAGGCAGAGGCAGGTGGATCTTTGTGAGTTCGAGGCCAGCCTGGTCTACAAAAGTGAGTCCAGGACAGCCAGGGCTACACAGAGAAACCCTGTCTCGAAAAAACAAACAAAAAAAAAACCCACATATAAATTCATATTTATTACTGCTAAAAATTTTTAGAATAAAAATATACTATTAATTTTCTAAATGTGTTTTACTGCCATTCATTATTACTTAACTTAAAATATTATAAAACATGGCTGGAGAGATGGCTCAGAGGTTAAGAGCATGGGTTGATCTTCCTCTGCAAGATCAAAAAGTGCTCCTAACCACTGAGCCAACTCTCCAGCCCCTCTAGCCATTTTCTTTTTTTGGTGTGGAGTAGGATTCAAGACAGAGTTTCTCTTTGTGATAGCCCTGGCTGTCCTGGATTCACTTTGTGGAACAGGCTGACCTCACTGAGATCTGCCTGCCTCTGCCTCCTGAGTGCTGGGATTAAAGTTGTGCAGCATCATGCCATGCTATTTGCTCTTTTCTTTAAGCCAATACCTTTAATACCTTAAGCTAATACAATTTTCTAGCTAAGGCTGAAAAGCTACAAAAGCACACAGATCCAAGGAGTATAATTACATTATGCGGGAAGCAATTCCTTTACAATATACTATATAGTCTAAAAAGCTACATGTTTAGTTAGTGTCTTTTATAGTCACTGAATACAATTATCTTTCCTCATATCACTTAGCCCTTTTATCAACCACATGAGATGAGGTGTTGTCATCTCTACTCTACAATATATGGTTCAGAGAAGTACCTGGTCCTAAGGTCACTGGATTAATAAATAGTGGAGCCAGAGTCCAGTCCAGATCTATTTTAATGCCAAAGTCCTTGTTTTTTGCTCTACACAACACTGCCTGCATTTTATTTTGACATTATTGAAAGAAAACAAAACAAAACAAAAACCAAACCAAATCCAAAAAACCAAACAAGCCAAAAAAGAAAACAAAAACAAACAAACCAACAAAACAAAACAAAACACCCAAACAGGTCTGGCAGAACAGCTCAACAGCTCAGAGCACTGGTTGCTCTTCTGAAGGATCCAAATCACAACATACAGCCACCCATAACTTTTGGCCTTCTGGGTACCAGGTGCATTCATGCGGCAGACACACATGAAAGTAAAGCATCCACACATATAAATAAATAAATGAATAAAATTTAAAATAATAATCTTAGAACAAAGAAATAATACTAACTGCAAAAGGTAAATTCAATTATGTTGGTTTTTTATTTTTATTTTTTGCTTTTGAGACAGGGTTTCTCTATGTAGCCCTGTTCATCCTGGAACTTGCTCTATAGGCCAGGCTGGCCTTGAATTTAGAGACCCACCTGCCTCCTGAGTGCTGGGATTAAAGGTGTGTGCCATCCATCTGAAGCAGAAATTAATTTATTGTCAACAATATTAAAAAAAAAAGCCAGATGTGGTCACACACACCTTTAATCCCCACATTTAGGAGGCAGAGGCAGATAGATCTCTGTGAGTTTGAGTCCAGTGTACTCTACATGATGAATTCCAGGACAGCCAAGACTACATAAAGATCCTTCAGCAAAGAAACCAAGATACACACACAGACAGACAGGAGGGGAAGACTTGAGTTTGGACCCTAACACCATGTAAGAACCAGGGGTGACTTATAAACTCCAAATAATCTCAGTATTTGGGATGTAGAGAGGATTGCTAGAGCTTGCTAACAGTCAAACTAGCCAAAATTGTGAGTTGGCTGGGTCCAGTGAGAGACCTTATCTTGATAAAGTTAGGTGGAGAACAAGAGATTAGAGGTATATTTATCGTTCTAGTTGGCAGCGTGAATCTGGGAGGGAGGGGTCTAAAAATGAGGTGGACTAAAGTCTCATGCAATAGTCAACTTTATTCAGAGCACCAGACAATTTATATTCTGAGGGTTAAGAAAAGTCACACAAGTAATGTACAATCACAAGGACAAGCCACAGATGGCAAAAACATGTTTTTCATAGAGGCATATGACTAACAACAGCTGAAGTAATCTCACGCCTATCCAATCCACCTAGGAAGAGCATGGAAATACATTCCAAGAACAATTCAGTGTTCTGAAGAAACTGGGGTCACAAGTGGGTTTATTTTCTTGGAGTTTTCTGGAAAGCACTCAAATTTTTCACACGACTCCATTCTTGGACTGTGTTCCCACAGAGGTAGATAGACATCCAACATTGATCTCTGGCTTTCACACGAAAAGTTCACAAACAGATATATAACACACACAACAATGGGTTACAATGAACAACTAACTCCACTATGAGTAATAAACATTTCAAATAAGCAAATTAGTGGTCTAAAGATCCAAAACCGGGAGTGGTGGTGGGAATCTTTAAAATCATCATCCTGGATGCAGCAGGATCAGGGTCACTTGGAAAGACTGTCTCAAACAATCCAAAAAGTCAAGTATTAATAATGAATTGACATTTTAGAAAACATAGATTTGGGGCTGGAGAGATGGAGGTCCTGAGTTCAATTCCCAGCAACCACATGGTGGCTCCCAACCATCCATAATGAAGTCTGGTGCCCTCCTCTGGTCTGCAGGCATACCTGCAGACAGAACATTGTGTAAATAAATAAATCTAAAAAAAAAAAAAGAAAACCTAGATTTGCTGGGTGGTGGTGGCACACCCCTTTAATCCCAGCACTTGGGAGGCAGAGGCAGGCAGATCTCTGAGTTTGAGGCCAGCCTGGTCTACAAAAGTGAGTCCAGGACAGCCAGAGCTCTTACACAGAGAAACCCTGTCTCGAAAAAAACAAAAAAAGAAAAAAGAAAAAAAGAGAAAATTTAGATTTACACCTGATATAGTAATTATAAATCACACTGAGGAACTTTGCTGAGAAAAATCTGTATAGTCTACATAGTCCAAATTATTGACACTATTTCATTCCTTCACTTAAAAATACCCTTTTCTTTCTATTATAGAAAATGTATATGCACACTGGAAATTTAGACAAGTGCTTTTTGAGATTTAATTAATTAATTTTTCTTTTTTTGAGAAAGGGTCTTACTGAATGTACAGGCTTGTCTGACCTGGAACTCAGTATGCAGGACATGCTGGACTTGAACTCATGAACAACCTGGCTCTGCCTCTTGAGGCTTGGGATTAAAGGCATGTGCCATCACATCTGACTTGAGATTTTTTTTGTTTTGTTTTGTTTTTTAGAGACAGGGTTTCTCTGTGCAATAGCTCTGGTTATCCTGGACTCACTTTGTATGGTGACCAGGCTGGCCTTGAACTCACAGAGATCTGCCTAACTCTGCCTCCCAGTGCTGGGATTAAAGACATGTGCTACCACACCCAGCTCTTAGTTGAGATTTTTATTTTATGTGTCTGTGCACCAAATGAATGCAGTTCCATGAAGGTCAGAAGAGAGTATCTATCTCCTGGTTGTAGAGTTACAGACAGTTTCAAGCCATCATGTTAATGCTGGATATTAAACCTGGGTCCTATGGAAGAGGAGCCAGAGTTCTTAACCATTGATTTATTTCTCCTGCTCCAGCATTACAAATAAAAAACACACACACATATATATTTATTTATATTAATTTTATCTGTATGGGTGTTTGGCCAGCATTGGTGTCTCGCACTATGTTCATGCAATGCTTACAAAGCTGAGAAGAGAGCATTGGATTCTCCAGAACTGAACTTCTGGAGGTTTGAGTGGCGTGGGTGATGAAAAGTCGACCCAGCTCCTCTAAAAGAACAGCCATTGCTCCTAACTGCTGAGCCATGTCTACAGCCCCGTCATCACAGAAAATTAAAAAATGACATTTTATTAATTTTGTGTACATGTGCATGTGTGGGCACACGTGTAGAAATCGGAGGACAACCTGTGGGAACTGTCTCCATCTACCATCTAGGTCCTGGGAATTGTTCATCAGGCTTGGGCAGGTGTCTTTACCCTGGAAGTTATCGTTCTACCCCTCAAAGTGAAAATTTAAAAGGCAAACTCTTTACTCAGAGATGAGCAGAACTGGCATATGACTAAAATCCTTTTGGAAGCAATTCTATGTGAGCATGCATATCTGAATTTTTAGGAAAATTTTAGAAAAAAAGTGTTGACTTCTTAAGCTTTCACACAGTGTGACCTCATTTGGCTATTGGTAACAATATGCATGAGAGGGTAATTGGTCTCCTGGTGTGGACATCTAGGGCACCATGCACACTGTGAGCACAATCAGTACTTACGTGCACTCAAGCATCTTTGGACACTGTAGTGCTAGGCCCAACTCACTCATCTTGCTTGCTGAACAGATCCTTACCTTGCAATAACTGACTCAACCGGCATGATATCAGGCACATAGTGGGCCATGGGGGAAACAAAGTGTCCATCTAGGATCTTACAATCTGACTGCTCTTCAACCTGAAAGAAAAGAAAACCCAGGTGTATGCAAAGTAGACTAAGATACAGGTCTATAATGGACTTTTTTTCTGAAAAAAAAAAAAAAATCGATTCAACTAAAAACTAAATTCTAAACTAAAAACTACTATTCTCTCCCAGTTCTTTCACATGAGCCTCGTTTTTTACCTGAGCTCCATTCTTACAAGCACCAAGCTTTTTTCAGTATTTACTAGGTTTCCTTTTTGTTGCACTGGTTTTTTTTTTCAAATGAAACATATGTTTTTATTCAAGACTATAAAATTTCATATTTATTTAGAGAATATCATGTAACTGATACCGTCTGAAATATTTCATGCTTTTCTTTTAAACTCCTCCATTTATATTTACCTAACAGGGAATTATCCATTGTGCCTCTTTAAAGACAGCTTCTACTTACAAATATTTATTTTCCTTTTATACTACAGTACGGTTGGAAAATAATAAATTTAATTCACACACTAGCAGGCAATGTCTCAAAATAAAATACAAGTTAAAAA
The DNA here is from genome assembly GCA_907164525.1 of Lophiomys imhausi. Classification (NCBI taxonomy): domain Eukaryota; kingdom Metazoa; phylum Chordata; class Mammalia; order Rodentia; family Muridae; genus Lophiomys; species Lophiomys imhausi. The sequence continues at coordinate 5,019,466 of CAJQZJ010004856.1, read as the reverse complement.
AATTTAGTACCATTCAACAGGGCTAGGAGTATGGCTTGGTATAGAAGATGTGGCAAGCAGGAGACCCTAGATTCAACTCTAGGTATCACAAAAAAACCAGTACAATCAAAAGCATTCAACAATAATATACAAGCAATCAAAAGTAAAACTTAGAAGCAGCATTAATTCTGTGCAGTCTAAGCTGCTATCAAGTTTTCAGAGTGGTTTAATATCACACTACCTGCTGGTGCATTATGTAAGAAGAAAAGAGGATTTTCATCTATAGTAAAGGCAACTTGTAGGCAGTTTGGTAACACATGCTTAAAATCACTACAGCTCTGAAGCTGAGTCAGGAGGCTCATAAGTTCAAAACTAGCTTGGGTGACATAACAAGACGTTGTCTCAAAAAAATTCAACCAATAACAAAAAAGGCAATTTTGCAAATATTCAATATCTAAGCTTACTTCTTAAGAAATCATTTTTTAATATAAAAAATCCTATTTCAGGTCAAAGGTTAAAATTAAAGCAGAAATTCATACATTTTCACTCTAATAAAACAAAAACTAAAAAATACCCAATCCATGTCAGTGGCCGCAGCTGTTCAAATCCAGTATTTGTGTCTGTGAATTTACATTAGTAAACTGTCTTTCTTCCATGCAGTAGGCACTCTACCAATGAACTAGATTCCTTATTCCCATCACCTACATAAGGTGGCTCACAACTGCATGTAACTCTAGCTCAAGGAGGATCTCACACCTCTGACCTTCATGGCCACTTGCATTCATGTGCACACACCATCTCCACACATACACAACATTAAAATAATAAAAAATAAATCTCAAAAAAAAAAAACCTAAAACAAGTTGGGTGTTGGGGGAAGGCTTTCAATCTCAGCACTCACAGGTGAGTTTGAGGCCAGCCTGGTCTACAGAGTGAGTTAGTTTCAGGACAGCCATGGCTATATAGAGAAACTGTCAAAAATGAAAACAAAAACCAACCAAAACCAACAACAACAACAAAACCCTACCAGGGGGTGGAGAGGGGGCTCGGTGGTTAAGAGCATTGGCTGCTCTTCCAGAGCACACGGTTCAATTCCCAGCACCCATATGGCAGCTCATAACTGTCTATAATCCAGTTCCATGTGATTTGACATCCTCACACAAACATATATGCAGGCAAAACACCAGTGCACAACAACAACAACAAAACAAACCCAAAACAAACTACAAATTATAGCTGGTTGGGCGAATATCTATTTAACAATCAAAAAAAAAAAAAAAGAAAAAAGACTAAAATGCAATTTTACCACTCATTTTGCCACCAAACCTTGCTTATCAGATTCCCAGTCAGCATAAATGTTTGCACCAGCAGCTTATACAAGTGCAAGTTTGTAACACTCATTTATATGTGACTACATTAATCCCCTTGTCATCTTTCCTTTTTAGAGTATACCTGATCTGACTGTACCTTCCTATATTTCCCCAAAACAGAAATGACTTCAAAGTTGAACTTTAGGTATCTTTTGTGTTTGTGTGTGTGACCTGACTGTATCGTCAAGGGTGCCTTTCAATCCTGAGCCTCTGCCTCCACTTTCCACGTGCTAGAACTAAGGTGTGGGTGAGCACAAGCTTTATGAAGAGCTGGGTATCACACGGCAAGCTCTGTGCAAACCAGGCAAACATCCCATCCACACATCTATATCCTCAGCTCCCCAAATTCCACACTCATTAATTGCCTGGGACAAGCACCAGTGATAGCATCTGATCAGACAGAGACAATGCTGGTGGGATGTAAAATGGCGGATGCTGGAGATCTGAGCTCAGGTGCTCAGCACTGAGCTGAGCAATAAGCTCAGCAATAATTATTATTGCACAATAAACACTGTACCCACTGAGCCATTCCCTCACTCTGTAAAAGCCTGCCCTGGAACTCACAGAGATCCTCCTGCTTCTGCCTCCCAAGAGCCACTACATTTGGCTAAAAGCATACATATATAGTTTTGATTTTTGAGATAAGGTTTCTCTGTGTAGCCCTGGCTGTCCAGGAACTCACTCTGTAGACCGCGCTAGCCTTGAACTCACGGAGATCTGCCTGCCTCTGCTGGGAGTAAAGGCAAGTGCCACTACCACCTGGCCCAAAAGCCTATGATTTTTAAAAGAAAAAAAAAAAAAGCCAGAGAAAAACAGAAATAGTCACCAAAATTTGAATCACAAAGAAAATTTAAAATCTAGACCAGATGTAACATTTATGGTGTAGAGAAGGTTTTCATTTACAAATTTCTGGTTTTTAACAGGCAGACTCTTATGATGAATGAAATATAAATATATCCAATATATAAAAGATGCAAGCATACTTACTTCAGCTGAAGGTTAGGGATAAATTGTGAAACCCATCCATCTGTCCCCTTCTATAATTTCAAAGTATTCAATCATATACATTTAGATTTTACATTAGAGCAGCTGACTGCTGTGAAACAAAACAATTTAAAAAGTATTCTCTCCTCTCTAAGTTCAGAGCACTTTCTTTCTAGCATTCTCTGAGCAGTGTACTCTAGTATAGCTCCTTGGTACTTCTTGATAGCTGCTTTTACAAAACTGCCTAGTGTGCTGATCCTCCAAGTAGATTGCTGCCTTTTAATACTTACTAGTCAGTCATCTTTAATATTCTTCTTTAATGTTGAATAACTGAACCCTCAGGAGCCTAAGGATACAAAAGGAAACTCAGAAAAATATAGCCTAAATACTGTGTATTCAGGCAAATGCTAAACATATGTTCCCCACTACTTATGAATAAAATTATTAAAACCTGGTTGGAGCAGAACAGCATTTAATTATGCATACACAATCCTCTGAACTGTCTCAGGGTGACTGCTATAGGACTTCAGCACTCAGTTCTTGCATACCTTATCAATATGTACTGGATAGTCGCTTGAAACCAGGTTTTGACACCTTTCTCGATTTCCAATCATTTTTCTGAATTCAAAGAGTCTATTAGGAGACAAAAAGGGTTTTTTTAAATAAAAAAACACCACTGTTTATATTAGATCTACTGTGTTATGAGTGATGAATTGTGATTAAAATTAGCAAATTCAATTAAGAGGCCATGCTCAATTTGACATTTATCACTGATAGAAAAGAGTATTTTCTATCTTTTAGAAGATGGAAAACTTTTCTTAAAAAATATGAGAAACAAAATTGTTTAGAAGTGGCAAACACATTTAAGATTCAAAATGAAAGGGGCCAATCCTGAAAATAATTTTCCTTAGGTCCAGGTTTTCCCATGGGTTCCTGTGTATTCCAGTTTCATAGTCACTGAAAATTGAGGTTTCACAAGAAAGTTAGTGCCTGGAAACTATAAACGACTTCAACCGGCCTAGTGGTAACCGATGATAAAAACTAGTTTGCACACAAGTCATGATATTATAAGCTAAAATGTATAAAAATAACTAAGAGGATAAAAGGAAAACTTTATGAAGTTCAATATTTAATTTTCTCAGTAATCTACTCTAGAGTTGAAGGTACAATATTTTATAACTAAATTAAAAATTTAAATGTGTATTAAAACAACACATTCAAAATAAGAATTCAGGGACTAGAGCTGGTTCAGTAACTAAGAGCATTGTTGCTCTTGCAGAAGACACAGGTTTGGTTCCCATCACCTACATGATTTACAATTATTCACAATTCTAGTTCCAGGAGATCTTCTGCCCTCTAAAAAGAACAAGGCACACACATGGTACACACACACACACACACACACACACACACACACACACACACACACTCTCTCTCTCTCTACCTTTTGAGATCTTCTGGCCTTCCCCATCCTCTGATGAAAAGTTTTGTGAGGAGAAGTCTCCGATATAGAATATCTAACTTGCTTACACCCATGGGTGCCAAACAGCATCTAGAAGTAAAATTTAAAATAACTTCAAAATATTTTACTTGTTATCATAGCAGCAGGTCAACTTTCTAATCATTTATTTAATTACAAGGTAAAAATCAAAGACTGAAGAGTAAATTCTTCAATCTGCCCCTATAAAAACACAGTAGGAGCCAGGCATGGTGGTGCACACCTTTAATCCCAGCACTGGGAGGCAGAGGCAGGTGGATCTCTGTTAATTCACAGCTGTCCTGGTCTACAGAGAGAGTCCAGGACAGCCAGGGCTACACAGAGAAACCCTGTCTCCAGAAAAAAAAAAAAAAGCCAGTGAAGATTTAGAAAAAACTGGGATGGAAAGTAGAGCCTAAGCCTAAGCCCTCACTAAAAATGAATCTTCTCGGACAAATGCTTCCATCTTGAGTACAGGGACCAACTTAAGTACCTAATGTGTCCGAAAGCAAGATTAAGTAATGATAGTCACATAGTACTGTAGTATCAGCCAGCACTACATAAATTACAACATAACCACATGTTCTCATTTAAGCTATCCAAGGACCCTTGATGATTACCTGTGTTATACAGAGGAAACTGAGGCACAGAGAAAACATTTATCCTAGGCTACATAGCTAGTGGGGTAGATGGCGAAGTTTCAACTTCAGGGATGATATAATGTCCAAAATGTACAGGTTTACCACACCAACAACTAGTGCTTCTATTGGTTACTATCTATTTTCTCTTTTTTCCTCTTTCCTATATTTTCTTTCTTTCTTTAGTTTTTTTTTTGTTGTTGTTTTGTTTTGTTTTTCTAGACAGAGTTTCTCTGTGTAGCCCTGGCCATCCTGGAACTCGTTCTGTAAATAAGGTGGCCTCAAACTCAAAAGCATCTGCCTGCATCTGCCTCCTGAGTGCTGGGATTAGAGATGTGTGCCAATACGTCAGGCTATAAGAAAATTTTAATATGTACCTCAACCTTTCCCAAATAAAAGGTATTGTTCTGGGCTTGACATGTAGCTTAGGCAGTGTGCTTGCTTAACAGGCATGAAACCCTAGGTTCAATCCCCAATACTACAAAATGAAAGATACAGTTCTGATTTAAGGGCAAAACTTGATTCAGATTCAACTTTAACTACACAAATATATGAGAAATTACATTTCCATCAACTAACTTTAATAAATATTTATTGCTTGAAATTTTTTGAACAAGGCTGGGCGGTGGTGGCACATGCCTTTAATTCCAGCACTCGGGAGGCAGAGGCAGGTGGATCTCTGTGGGTTTGAGGCGAGGCCAACCTGGTCTACAAATCAAGTTCAGGAGAGCCAGGGCTGTTACACAGAGAAACCCTCTTAAACAAACAACTACAACAAAACTTCTGTAGGACTTTTTACCTATACTTTGATTTTTGATATATTACAAGTTTAGTTTAATGTTTTTCTTCCTTAGGGGAGGGGTTCCACAAAGTAATCTGTTCTTCAACTCATTATTATGTAGCGGAGGTTACTTCTGAATGCCTGATCCTCTGTCTCTGCCTCCCAAGCTCTGGGATTATAGGTATGAACCACCACTCCCAGTTTTGTTTTCTGTTTTTTTTTTTTTTTTGTTTTTTTTTTTTTTTGCAATAGTATCTAGCTCTGTAGTTCAGGGCTGGCCTCAGACTGTGGCATCTTTTGCTTCAGGTCTCCAAATGTTAGAATTTCAGGTGTGTAACATTCTTGGCTGCCTTAACATTTTTCTTTGTACAGTATACAGTTTAACCCACAATCAACTGGACTGGCCCTTTACCTTCTTCTTAGATCTGGACCAGCAAAGCAAATTGTTCACATTGCTTCACAATTCTTACGGCCAGGAATATTTACTAGATAGTGTTACATCTTAGGCCATCATAAAAACTTGTCAAGCCCACAGCTTAGCATTAAGCCTACTTTTATGAACATCTTTCCAGTAATAGAAATAGGTGATTAGTTGCAGTTGTCTGAACCAGAGTCTTGCAATCAGAATCATTTTTGTGAAGACCCTCTTTCCAAACAAACTGGCTGCAGCAAGCTGCTGTAACCAGTGAATTTTTGTTTCAAAATAACCTACATGTACTCCTTTTTGCCTTAAAAGTTTTCACTTGTAAGTTGATATGCCATGTTTGTTTGATATCCATGAGAGGCCTACCCTTTTCTGAAGAGAAACAGAAGTGCTGGATGGGGAGGTGGGGTGGGGGTGTGTTCATTCAGGATGAAATATTTTAGAGAATAAATTTAAAAGTTTCACTTGTCACAGTCTCCTTAGATGTATTCACCTAAGTACACATAAATATCCTGGGTTGTAATCATCTGCACAGTCCCAAATGAATCCCTTCTTTAAGAGTGTCTCTGTTGTTAAAACACAAAGAAGCAACACTTTTTTGTTGTTGTTGTTGTTTGGTTGATTTTTGTGTGTGCGTGTGTGTGGTTTTTTCGAGACAGGATTTCTCTGTGTAGCCCTGACTGTCCTGGAACTTGCTCTGTAGACCAGGCTGGCCCTGAACTTACAGAGATCCACCAAAGCAACAATTCTAATGTGAAACCATTCATTTGAATTTTCTGTAAAATGTTTCCAGATGAATGTATATGGGATTCATAGTAATACCTTCAATTTCATTTTTCAAAAACTTAGTTGCACTTAACAAATCTCATTTGAATATTCAATTGAAATCCATTTTCTTTTGCAAATCTTCCAATTATTATTTATAATATACTTTTCCAGTGCTCTGCACACAAGCAATCAGATGAATTTTAGCCTTTTCTGTGTTTTAGGACACGCAAGGATTTGGTAAAGGCCAAGGTGGCTTTGTGACGCAGCTGAAGATGGGGAAAAGCTGAGGCGCGCACGCGCTCCATCTGCCCTCTTCCGCCGCGGCTGTGAGAATGGACACACCTGCCCACGTGCAGAAAACCAGCTGACCATGACAACGACTACCACCACCACCACCTCAAAGGCGAAACGCTCCACTTCCTGCCCTGCCGACCCTCTGCGCTTGTCTTCTAGAAACCAGGTCACAGCGATGGCCTCGAGCAGTCAAGGACACTTTAATGGTTATGAGGCACTGGATCTTACAGAATTTGCCAAAAATCAGCCTTGGTGGCGCAAACTTTTCGGACAGGAGACACGGCCTTCAGGTGACAAGCACAGTGTGGCAACCCAGCTCCTGATTGGCGGCGTCACAGGCTGGTGTACTGGCTTCATATTCCAGAAAGTCGGGAAGCTGGCTGCCACAGCGGTGGGAGGGGGCTTTTTTCTCCTCCAGCTTGCAAACCATACGGGCTACATCAAAGTTGACTGGAAGCAAGTAGAGAAGGACATGAAAAAGGCTAAGGAGCAGCTGAAGATTCGGAGGAGCACCCACTTACCAACCGAAGTCAAGAGCAAAGCTGAGGAGGTGGTCTCCTTCGTAAAGAGGAATGTTTTAGTAACTGGAGGATTTTTTGGAGGCTTTCTGCTCGGTATGGCATCCTAAGGGGTATTGCTTCACTTCCACTTTTCAGCAGCCTCTACACTCCATCGTAGGTCAATCCAGACTCTTCTTCCTCCTCTCCAGGCCCTACTCCCTGCTTTAAATCCGAACCGCTTCCTTAGGCATCTTGCCCAAGCCAAGTTTAACAGTGGCCCTCCCATAGGCTTGACAAGCCAGGGGGAAGCACGCGCTTTCCATCTGGAGAACAACAAGAATGGTCCTTTTCCTGTGTGTAAAATTTGCCCCAGACCATCTTTTAAGACCTATCCCTAACAGTCGAGCTGGAGAAGCGCCGCACAATTACCTTACTATGCCTTCATAGTAAGGAACTGAATTGAATATATCTGACTTTGAGCTTGGGAAGAAAGCAAACACAGCAGGGACAGTTGTGGGAGTACCGCACCAGCCAGCTATTTTAGGAGGACAGTCTCCTTACAGAATTTCACAAGTAAATTGAGGCTTTCTTTTCTTCTTGGGAACTACCCCAGTAAACTATAACTATCATAGTTTCCTTAGTTAAGCACTCAGAAGTATGACACTTCAAAAAGGGCCATTATTTAAATACCTGAAAGCATCACCAGGACCTTTTTTTTTTTTGCTTTTTGGAGGGGGCTGGTTGGGGTGGACCTAGGGTCTTGCTCAAACTAGACAAGGGCTACCCCTGAGCTATATTCCCAGCCTTTTGGGTACTTTTCATTTTGAGAAAAGGTCTCACTCACTAAATTGCTGTAGCTGGTCTGGTACTTGACATTCTCATGTCTCAGTTTCGAGGAGGGGTTACAGGCCCCAGCCTGGGGGAACAGCTTCAGTAAGACCTTAAGGAAGAACTGAAGAACACATCTCTGAGTCTACTTTGCCCCTTCTCAATCTTCTCACTTGCCTTTTCCTACAGGATTAGTTTACAAGAACCCAACTAGTTGGGTTTTGTGCTTCAGGGGCTTGTCTACTGCAATCAAACGTCAGCTGGGTGAAATTTGCTTCTAGAAGCTTCAGTGGAGAAGAATCTGCTTTTGGACTCTTAGGTTTGGAGCACAATTTATTAGTTGCAACTATAGGATTTATTCATATATTGTCCTTTGTCATCTAGAGGACAAGCTCAGCTCTGAGAGGCTATTCACAGTTCATCTTACAGACTTTGTTCTCTCCATACAAGTCAAAAACAGTAGCTGACTTCTTTTCTTCATGGCCAGGTGGAGAGAAACAGTGGCCCTGGGGTCTAACACCTCTGAAGAAAGGGCAAGTGTGTGAGTGCAATCAGTGTCTCCATTTCCTGATGTTTAGACAGTAAAATTCATGGGTACTGCCTAAACTCAACACTGTGAATATCAGAAAACAATGATCTTAAGGACAACCTTGGAAACTATATGCTACGAGGGAAGAAGAAACTAACTGTACTTCTCAGCCTTTGAGTATGGGTTTACACTTTTAATAACAGGATTAGTCTTCATATTTCCACCAATAAGGGAAAAAAGAATCCACACAAAAATAACAAAAAAACCCCACACTAAAACCGTAAACGCCATAGACTTGAGCAATCACTTGTTTATAAGTCAATTGGCTTATTTAAATCATGTTTATATTCTTCCATTCACTTAAAACTCTTAAAAATAATACTCTCCTGCAAAGTAAAATTTCCCAATTAGTATTTTGTCTTTTCATCATTAAACAAATGGTAAATGGAAATTGGCTTCTTTGATTTTCTTTTTGAAATAGGATCTCATGTAATTCAGGCTGACCTCAAATCAACTTGTAGTCAAGAATGACCTTGAACTCCTGATCCACCTACCTCCACCTCAAGCAAGAACTAAAGGCATGCACCACCACATGTAACTGGAAGATTGACTTTTTTTGTGTGCATATTTGATTGGTTTTTGTTTGTTTTTCGAGACAGGGTTTTTCTGTGCACATCTGGCTGTCCTGGACTCACTTTGTAGACCAGGCTGGCCTCGAACTCACAGAGATCCACCTGCCTCTGCCTCTCCAGTGCTGGGATTAAAGGTGTGTGCCACCACGCCCAGCTTTAGAAAACTTTTAAACTTCTAGCCAAGTCAGAAATTATCTTTCTGGAGGCCTGGAGACTGGCATCTATGGCAGTGGTGTCTGTTGATCTACAGCCTTAATTGGTGGGGGTGGGGGAAATTGCACTAAATGGATTATAACCATTAGAGGTGAACTAAATTAGAAACAGATCAGCCAGTGTATTCTTTACCCAATTAACAAAAATCTAGGGCTGGTGAAAAAGCTCAGTAGGTAAAAGCACTTGCCACCATGCTCCATGTCTTTGATCCCTAGGACCCACACAGTTGGAAGGAGAGAAGTGGCTTCTGTAAGTTTTCCTCTGGCCTCCACGTGCACACCACAACTTTATGTAATAATGTGTATGTATATGTGTGTGTGTAAAACAACCCCCCTCCCTCCAAAAAGTTTAAAAAATAATGTTCCATACTCCCAATGAGGTCAGCTCTTTGGATACATGGGGTAGGATGGAGATACAGTTTAAGGAAATATAATTCTAAGTGATGAACAGTTATTGTTATGGTTTGGATATGAAATGTCCTCTGGATGTGCTAAAGGCTTGGTGTTCAGCTTATAGGGTTGGTGGTAAAACCTTATGAGTGGTTTGGTTCCTGGGTATGTGTAATGAGTCTGTGAGCAGGCCTCTGGTGCATGCCTGCAGGAGTATAGATAAGAGGGTGTGGAGCCCCTAGGTGGAGGGCGGAAAGCCCCTAAGTATCTTAAGAAGCCAACTTGGAGCGTGCCTTAGTAGATATTATAATGAGTATATTGGGTGTAACATAAGAATAGTATATAAGCTACGACCAAGTGACAGATGACGGCGCAGTTCTATTCACGGTACTGTTAGCCCATTACTCTGCTGGAAGGAACCTCGAGCTCCCCCTGAGGACTTCCTACCAGGTCGTATAAATGTTTGCTGTGGAGAATTAGAAAATGTGGTGGATTTATATTGTTGCTATAATAGTGATAGCCCTGTTTGCCTTGCAGTGTGTGTGTGTAGTTCAATATAAGGAAAATAGACAGGAAGGTACTTATGAGTTGTGATAGGTGGATTTATGTTATTGCTATAACAGTAATAGTTAGTTAATAAAATATAATATAATTATACTCTGCTTGTCTCCTGCCAATTATTTACCATTTGACTGTGTAGGGTTACGAGTGCCGTAACCTTGTCACACAACTCCCTTCCGAGAGAAGGAGGTGTCGGGATTTGGACTTAGACCGCGCTCTCGACAGTATGTATGCTTTAGGTATATCAAGAGCCTGGTTCCTTCTCTTATCTCTGTCTTTTATATGTCTCCTTAACAGTGCATGACTGGAAAGGATCTTTCTGTCACATGTTCCATGTCATGATGCTCTTCCTTAGCACAGGCCTAAAAGCAAAGTAGTCAAATAAACAATGACTCTGAAACCATGAGCCCAAATAAACTTTCTGGGGCTGCTTTGAATGAGATCGGTGCCCACAGGCCCATACATTTG
>CAJQZJ010004856.1:4991599-5008621 GCA_907164525.1 Lophiomys imhausi | reverse complement strand
ACCTGGTCCTAGCTGGGGCTGCTTTGAATGAGAACGGTGCCCACAGGTCCATACATTTGAATACCTGGTCCTAGCTGGGGCTGCTTTGAATGAGAACGGTGCCCACAGGCCCATACATTTGAATACCTGGTCCTAGCTGGGGCTGCTTTTAATGAGAATGGTGCCCACAGGCCCATACATTTGAATACCTGGTCCTAGCTGGGGCTGCTTTGAATGAGAACGGTGCCCACAGGCCCATACATTTGAATACCTGGTCCTAGCTGGTGGAACTCTTAGGGAAGATTAGGAGGTATGCATGGCCTTTTTGAAGGTATGTCACTAGGGATAGGCTTTGAAGTTCCAAAATCCTACACCATTTCTAGTTCTCTCTGCCTCATGCTTGTGGATCAAAATGTGAGCTCGTAGCCAGTGCTCCAGTACCATGCTTGCCTGCTGCCACAGTCTCACCACAATGGTCATTAACTCACCTGAAACTGTATGTCCCAAATAAACTCCTAGAGAAGTTGCCTTGGTCATGGTGTTTCCATAGCAATAGAAAACAAGACAGTGTTTAGGTTGGTCTTTTTAGGTATTTTTGTCACAGAGACCAGAAGCTAGCAATGATTTAAACACTTGGATCTTTCAGTAATGGTTCACATATTTATTACTCATATTTTTTTGTATATATTTATTAATAGTAGAACAGTTTTACGCTACTGTAATACAGGTCTTTCTCTAGTATCATACACTATGATCAACATTCTCCTTTGGAATATCTGTACATCATGACACTAAGTCATTTCTATATGAAAAAAAACAAACAAAACCCAAATACTCTGCAACAAGAAACAGTATGCCATTCAAGAACTATTTCACTTCTACTTTTTTTCCCCTTGGGTTTTTTTTTTTGAGACAAGGTATCCCTACATAGCCCTGGCTGTCCTGGAACTCACTGTAGACCAGGATAGCCTCAAACTCACAGAGATCTATTTCTGGCCCATGTGTGCTGGGATTAAAGGCAAACACCAATATGCTCAGAGCACTTTTTAAAAATTACATTAATTTTTGCATATGTGTCAAAGCACTTAATGACAATGAACTTTCAAATATTTTGTAATGAATATTCATTACATACCAAATTGTTCAGTCCTTTGCTTTTCAACCCCACATTATAAAAATCTCCTAAATCACTTTGCTTTTCTATGCAATAGACCACACCAACCCTAAAGGCAGCATATTTCATTGCTTTATTTAGCGACTAGCAACCAATTCACAGGTGCAGAACAGAAAACAAATCAAACACACATAGAGCTTATTATGTATTTGGTTCTGAAATCTGGTATTATACAGATCTTCTCAAATCCCCTTTCAGTCCCAAAGCAGTATAAAATGAAGGCTTTTCTGAATCTGAAGGCTTTTCTGAATCTCTAAATGATATAATTTTTCTCTTTTGTGGTGTATGTGTGTGTGTGTAGATTTATATACCAGTGAAGACGCAGTGGCCAGCGGCCATTGGGTGTTCTGCTATATCACTCTCTGTCTTTTTTTTTTTTTGGTTTTTCGAGACAGGGTTTTTCTGTGTATCCTTGGCTGTCCTGGACTTGATTTGTAGACCAGGCTGGCCTTGAGCTCACAGGGATCTGCCTGCCTCTGCCTCCCGAGGAGTGCTGGGACTAAAGGCGTGCGCCACCATGCCCAGCTCATTCTCTTGCTCACTGAATCCAGAGTTAGGGTTGGCAGCCAGTAAGCCTAGCAACCCTAGTTACAGACACATGCTGCAATGCCCAGCCTTTAACAAAAGTGTTGTGTAGAGGGATTTTAATCCAGCAACATGGCTACTCAGGCTGGAATACAGACACGCCCTTATAAACACCTTTAATCCTAATGAAGGTAAAGTTAGCTTTAGAAGGAAGCACCATGTTTGAAAGTGATGTGTAACTGAGAGGCAGACAAAGTGACAAATCAGAGAAAGATTTGACAGAATAGGATATTCCCAACTCTCATGAGGAGAGGATTTAAGAGAGAGCAGTACAAAAAGAAAGGAGGCAGTTTTACTGGGAGAGTTTTATAGAGACAGGCAAAGACAAAACAAGCCAGAAAATGCGAAGGAGCTAGATGATTAGAACAGATTGCTAGAGTTAGTTTGAGTCCAAGCAGAACAAAAAGTCAGAAGCTGAGAGAAGCCAGATTGAGTCAGTCAGCATGGAGAGGAGTTTGAGCCAGAACAGCTGAGTTGAACCAGCCAGCCAGAGTTCAGAAAGAACTAAAAAGGGTGAGCTTATTTAGAAATAAGTCTCAGAGACTGAAAACATTCTACGCCTAGATTAGATTGTACGGACACTAGAAGCTTCCAGGGCTAGGCCTAGGTTTGCAGATGGAGGCAGTAAGTCTCCAAGACAACAATTACAACGGGCCAACACTGTGTTGGGGACTTCAACTCAGATCCTCCTGCTTGTGTAGAAAGTGTACTTTCTTGATGTTCACTTACCCACTGAGTCATCTTCCCATCTTTTAAAACTGTGTCTTTCTAGGTAGAGCTGGCTATATTCAAGATATTCAGACTATGAATGTTCTAAGTTGGGATAAAGACAATACCAATTTACAATAAAGAAGTGCCATCTAGAGCTATTCCAGGTACTAAAAGGGCTCAGGTCAAGCAAGATACCATTGAGATCCTGCAGAAGTAGCAGACACTTTTGAAGTACCAAGCAAAATGGATACATCTGCCATCTATGTTTTAAAATAGCAACTATGAAGGGGGAAAACAAAGTAGAACAAAAATAGTATGATCACAGTGCCAAGGAATGAGATGTCTTTCCTAGAAATGAGTTTTATTCCTAACTTGACACAATATATTAATATTACTCCCATCTAGTACTTTTTAATTTATTATTCTGATATCTAGGTTTTTAAACAAACATTACTTTTTCTCCCTAGACCTTTTATTTTTATTTTTTTTTCCAGATAGGATTTCTCTGTGTAACCCTGGCTGTCCTGGAAACTCACTCTGTACAACAGACTGCCCTCGAACTCAGAGATCCACCTGCCTCTGCCTCCTGAGTGCTGGAATTAAAGGTGTGTGCCCCTACTGTCTGGCTCTTCTTAGACTTTTTTTTTTTTTTTTTTTTTTTTTTTGGTTTTTCGAGACAGGGTTTCTCTGAATATCTCTGGCTGTCCTGGACTCGCTTTGTAGACCAGGCTGGCCTCGAACTCACAAAGATCCGCCTGCCTCTGCCTCCCAAGTGCTGGGATTAAAGGCGTGCGCCACCACCGCCCGGCTTCTTCTTAGACTTTTATCATGTGTATGTATCTCAAAGGCCTAAGTAGAGTTTCTAAAAATGTCATGGTGAGAAACCTACATATGCAAGCTGTCCTCTGACCTCCTCACATGCTGTGTAGCACATGTGCACTTGTACACAAAATAAATTTTTAAATGTAATAATTTAAAAAAAGTATAACTTCCATTTATTTGTCCAAAGTGTTTTCCTTCTGCCCTCAAAGCCTTCTGTCTTTACATGGACTTTGGTGGAGGTCCTGGTGCTGTACCAGCAGGTATAAATCTAGGTGGGGGTGTTTGGTCTTTCTGGGTTTCACAAGACTGACTCCTGACCACCTTGCTATGAATGAAACAGCTCACAGAGTAGTAAAATGTAATAATTTTTAATTCACCAGGTACAATAACTTTTCTCTTACCTCTCCCAAGATACCTAATTTTCATTTGATTTTTTTAAAGCTTATTTTATATGTACAAGCATTTGCCTGCCTGTATGTATGTGCACCATGTATGTGCCTGGTGCCTGTTGTGGTCTGAGAGGGCATCGATCCCTTAGAATTGGATGACAGTTACCATGTGAGTCCTGGGAATTGAATTTTGGTCCTCTGCAAGAGTAACTAGTGCTTTGAGTCCCTGAACATCTCACTTTTAAATCACAAAAAAAGGTCAACTCTGTTAAAATCCACTACTCTTAGGCAACCGATTAAATTACTTTTACACTGAAGAGTAGAAAAATAAGTGTTTGGGAAGGATGTAGCTATATATTCTGAACAACCATTCCAGAAAACCCAACAAGGGTTTGGATATATAGCTCAGTTGATGACTTCCCTGTAGAACATTTGCAGGGTTTATTTAATCCCTATCCTCACCAAAAAAGAAAGGGGGGGGAAGAATACCCAACAAGTCCCACATCTTTGTGTAATACATTCAGGAAGACATTTAATCTTTTCAACTTTTGCTCCTCTTTTTGATGGACTATTTAAAAAAGGGGGGGGGGGCTCAGGCACTGAAGAGATGGCTCACCAGTTAAGAGCACAGGTAGCTCTTCCAAAGGACTGGGTTCAATTCCCAGCACCCAACATGGCAACTCACATCTGTTTGTAACTCCAGTTCCAGGGTTTCTGACACTCTCACACAGATAGATATACATGCAGTGAAAACACCAATGAACATAAAATAAAAATAATAATTAAAATAAAAACCAACCCCCCCCCAAAATCCAACAACCCACGGTTGTCCTCCCCATGTTTGCTTTGATTGCTACTTATGTTTCCAAGTTTATTTAGATTTCAGCAGTTGTCTACTACTCACTAGATGTGTTTTTGTAGTGTGAAGTCATCATTTGGAAGCAGTACTGGAAAGACCTGAGTTTCTCCACTAGGTGTTTGACCTTGAGTGAGCCACTTCAAGTTGAAAGTTGGAAACTACACTTGGCCTAATTCAGAGCAACAAATTACTTCATTTAAATAAACACTGGATGCTTGTTTTGCTATTAGGAAATATGAAAAGATATTATTGGTATTCTGTTTACAGAAAACCTGGTAGTAAACAGCCCAGGTTTTACTGTCAGGTGTCCTGTTTCTCGAATTCAAGCCACTGTAGGTTAGTTGTGCAACCCTCAGCAATTTACCTACTCTTTCTGCCTTTCACTTCTTTGATTACTTGAGACAATCTCTCTCTTTAGAAAAATCATTGTAAGAATGAAATAAGGGAACTGAATAAGCAATCTTTCAACACACACCACATTCTGATTGGTGCTAGGCTAGTGAAAATTTTCTTCTTCCAGTATATAGGCGCTACAAATCGTGCCACCGTCCAGGGATTAGAAAAGACAACTATGACACAGGAAGCAATACCGTGGTTGGAACATAATTCATTTTCTACCCATCTATATTCTTGGAACCATTCACAAAAATTTGCATGTTTGTTACTATAAATGAATCTTCAAGACTGAATACAATCAAGTATCACATAATCACAGCCGGATTCAGAAAATAATTAAGAGAAGACACATTTTAAGTTTAGCTGTTCTCTAATGGAGTATGCCTAATTGGCTGCACATGAAATGATCATAAATGAAAGATCACACAGGTGAGTCATATCAGGCAGGACAAAGGCTAAGCGCTAATAATAATTCAACTATTGAAACTGGGTCCCAACTCTGCCACTTCCCACTAAGAGAATCCCGGTAACTTATCTTGACCTCAGGTAAGATAAAACTGTGTCTGCTTTACACATCTCCTAGGATAGATGTGATCCAATGAAGTCACAGGACAGTGTTATCTAGAGCTAGCAAAACGTTAATTTATGAGACACACAATGACTTCTGGCACTGATTAGCTGACGAGCCCAATGGCAGGGACCAGGAAGTAAACAGCATCTGAGACTGTTGAGTATACGTTCTTGATGAAAGTAGCCGGTTGGAGCTAAGCAGGCTCTGCTGAAGGGCTTCTTGCAAAGCTGAGGCCCGGGGGCGGGGAGCCAGCGAGACAGCAGCAGCTGGGTGCCATCTCAGTGCCGTCCCTCAGTCCCTTCAGGTGAGGAGCTGCGGGTCAGCAGAGTTGGGAAGCAGGGGTCGTCAACGCCCTCCCTCAGACCCGGACCCGGCTGCGCGCATGCCGCCTTGCACGTACGCAGCAGAAGCCAGGGGCGAACCGGCTGCTACTTACAGGCCGCTCGCGGACGCACACCTAAAAGGGAGCCCGCCGATCCTCCTGGCACCGCCGCTCTCCGCGCTCTAGGGACCGGACTTTCGCCTCACTCGGACAGCCAAGCGCTGAATCTCCCCAGTTACCAGGCAGCAAGCTCGCTGGCAGCCCGGCGGGCAAGGAGGACAAACTTGGGGCGGGGCGCCCGCGGGACACGCCCCGAGCGGCCGGTTCTGCCCTCGCTCCACCCCTTCCGGCCTGCTGAGCCCCCACCCCCGCCGCCGCCGCCGGTGCGGCCCCTGCCTCACACTTCCCCTGGACAGCAGGTCCACTTCCGGCCTCGCGGCGTGCACGCGCACGCGCAGGAGTGTTTTGACAACTCCGGAAGAGGAGAAGGAGGAGGAGCAGGAGCAGGTGTCGCCGGTAGTTGGCGGCGCGCCTCCTAGTGAGGGCTGTTATTATGGCGAGCCTAGGAAGCGAGGCGGAGCGGGAGCCCCTCCTGGGCCTCGGCTCGCCCGGAAGCAGGTGAGCAGACGGGTGGGATTGGCTGGGTTCTGCGTGTCCACCGCCCCGGCCTAAAATCCGGCTGCGTACGCGCAGGACTACCTGCGCGTGCCCAGCGGTTCCCCCCACCCCTATCCCCCGGGGCGGCTCAGGCTCCCGGATAATCGCGTTTACTTGGGAGTAGTGAAGAATCGTAACCCGGGTCCCAAGTTTGGTACTTGGAGAACTTGGGTACCCAGGAAGCTGGGGAGGGGGATGATTCACCTGGGTCATAGGTCCCAGCAACTTCACATTGTAGCCTGTGTGGACTCTAGAACACTCCAGTCTTGAGGCTCCTGCCTGATGCCTTGTTAATGGGAGTTCCTTCCTGCTTGAGAGCGTTGTTTTCTCCACTTTTGATTTTTCTTTAATTTTGTATAAAATAAAGAAACCTAGGCTGCCCCTTTTACAGCAGACAGTGCATTCTGTTGACCCTCTGTAGCTGACCACTGTCCACATGTCACAAAAGTTCCAAATGATGGTTTTAACAGATACTCGAGGGTACTGGGCTTTTCCTGACTTGCCTAATAGATTGATAACTTCTTCATATTTTGCAAATAAACCCCTTTAAAATGGCTCATCTTTTGCCAAATATCACAGGCAAAAAAATAAAGACTAATCTTTAAGTGTTTCACTAGTATTTTGATCCTTGTAATCGCCTCATTTTGATCTTAATTTCTGAGCTCTGATTTAGAAGTCTGGATTTGTCTCACTGCACCGGTATGTACCTTTACCTTTAGGAAACAGTAAGTATTATTTTAATGAGTCTTTTATTTGAAGCATAGTGTTTTTTATTAATTTGTTTTTGAGGGGTGGCACATGTGTCATGCCTGTGTAGAGAGAGGCAAGAGGACAGCTTGGGGTGCTGAGTTCTCTCTGTCTACCATGTAGGTTCTCAGGCATGGAGGCAAGCACCCTACCTTGACCCACTCAACCATTTCCACCTCTGTTTGCTTTATATTGTGAGACAGGGTCTTCTGAAACCTGGGCTGGTGTCAACCTCAGTATATAGCCAAATGTGATTTGAATTCCTGACCCTCCTGCCACCACCTCTCAAGTGCTGGAATTGCAGGGATGTGCGCACCACACCCAGCAACACATAGTAACTATATTAAGTACATTTTAAAAATTGACAGTTCTACTTCAATCTAAATCTTTTTGTTGTGTGTTCATTTGATTGTTTTTTTGGTTTTTTTTTTTTTTTTTTTTTTGGAGACAGGGTTTCTCATTGTATTCCTGGTTGTTCTAGAACTCCCTCTGTAGACCAGGCAGGCCTTGAACTCACAGAGATCTGCCTGCCTCTGTCTCCTGAGTGCTGAGTTTAAAGGGGAGCACCACCACCACCCAGCTTAAATCTTTTTTTTTTTGCATGTTTTATCTGTCTTCAGCAACAAACATTTATTTTAACCACAGTGAAATGCCATGGTCTTTAATTTACTAAGTAGAGTTTATAGATTACAATTTTATGCTGCTTGATTTTTATCTTGAGGTGATTAAAATTAGTAGCAATGCTGAAATCTGTTTTAAAAGAGCAGTGTCTCCCAGGCTTGTTGAGACCTTTGGAGCTGATGGCTTCTGCAGTATATTTTGCTGTTCTGTTACCCTTTTGGAGTTCATACAGCTTTGTAGTTATTCTGCCTGTACTGCTCCTAGAAGACCATCCCTTATCTCCTTTTTGAAATCTGTCAGCAACCCTTGTTTATGTTACTGTCAGAAACTTCTTTTCTTTCAGACTTATTATTTGTTGTGACCCTGAAAACCCAATTATTTATACTTAATGGAAGTATATACTTAAAATTAATTGAATTGCCGGGTGGTGGTGGCTCATACCTTTATTTAATCCCAGCACTTGGGAGGCAGAGGCAGGCGGATCTTTGCGAGTTCGAGGCCAGCCTGGTCTACAAAGTGAGTCCAGGACTGCCAGGGCTTCACAGAGAAACCATGTCTCGAAAAACCAAAAAAAAAAAAAAAAAAAATTAATGGAATTTTGTGCTTACAATGCACAGGCTCTAACAGGGCTAGAGAGCTCCCCTTGTTAGTAAAGTGTGTAAGTCTGTGACATTCCCACTTCTTAACATTCTTTTTGCTGCTTGTTTCTTTTCTGTTATATTTCATGTTAGATGTTTTTCAGACAGATCATAGGATCCTTGAATCATAGGTATACAGTTAACCATATAAACAAGATTTTATGATTGTACATGTTGTAACTTTATCCAAATAAGCCTACTTAAACATTTTTCTTACTCTTATCTTTCTTTTAAAAAAGTGATTGTGTTAGGATTTATCTATATTCAAATGTTCCTGTCCATAAAGAGTTCATTAGATTGAGGTTCTATATTTAGCATAATAAAGCTGTAATATATATATAAATAGCAAAATAAAGAGGAAGTGTTTCAGAACAATTCAACAAATGTGCTGTCTTTAAAAATCTAAATTGGCTGGGCATGGTGGCGCATGCCTTTAGTCCCAGCACTTGGTAGGCAGAGGCAGGCGGATCTCTGCGAGTTTAAGGCCAGCCTGGTCTACAAAGTGAGTCCAGGACAGCCAGGGATGGACAGAGAAACCCTGTCTCGAAAAACAAAAAACAAACCAAAAAAACCAAAAAATAAAATCATAAATTGATTCCCTAGTTATGACTGACAGGTTTTGTTCACACTTACTTTACTGTACAAAAATAATTAGCCAACAGCCTTTCGTAGATAACAAGAATATTGATTGATTATGATTTTTTGATCTAATTGGTCCTTTTTTTTTTTCTTGAGTGCTTAGTGCTCTCAATTGACCTACTTTATGAGTTTCATTTAAGAGAACAAAGATTTATGAAGTTGTTTTATAATGGTCCCATTGGTAGATAGTTTAGGTTTGTTTAGGTCAAAAGGTTCTTGTTCTGTGATTAGAGTTTGGGCAGTTGGGGTAATCCTCAAATAGCCCTTCAACCAAATACTTGAGCATTTTTGTTTTCATCCATTATTATATAGAAGTAACCATTAAATTCTAACGTTAAATCTTCTCATCCCTTCAGTGTTTAAGAGATATCATTATAAGAAGATAGTTAGGGGCTGGAAAGATTGCTTAGCAGTTATGAGCAGTTGCTCTTGCAGAAGACCCTGGTTTGCTTCTTAGCATTCATATGGCAGCTCATAAGCATCTGTGACTCTGTGGCCTTCATGGCTACTGCATACACAACATACACTACATACATTACATACACTACATACATACATTACATACACTACATTCGTTACACTACATATGTTACCTACACTACATACATTACATACACTACATACATTACATTTGTTGCATACACTACATACATTACATACATTTGGTGGAGTCCACAGACATGCATGCATGCAAAACATCTATGCACATAACATAAAAGTAAATAAAGAAAACTTTTTAAAAATTGAGGCAGAGTCTTATTATTTATCCCAGGTTGATGTTGATCTTGATACGGCATGCGCCACAACACCTGGCTTTGCCTCAGCTTCCTAAGGCAAGGAATATGGACTTTGGCAAGAAAAGCTTGTTTTTGTTTTCTTCATCGAACTTGTAATTGCCTTTTGGCTAGGAAAGCTTTTGCTTTTTTGTTGTTGTTGTTATTGTTTTTTGAGGTAGGATTTTACTATGTAGCCCTGGCTGTCTTGGAACTTTCTCTGTAGACCAGGCTGGCCTTGACTCACAGAGATCTGCCTGTCCCTTCTATCCCCAAACTCACAGAGATCTGCTTGCCTCTGCTTCTGGAGTGCTGGGATTAAAGGTGCTGCCCTGGTACTTCTTATAAAGTGATCATATATTTAATTTCTAATCAACAGAGAATAATAATTGACTACTGAAAATATAATACTAACCAAGTATTAAATTGATGCAGGGGTCCATACTCTGGGATTCAGTGATGCATGCTTTCCCCAGAATGTAATTAACTGCAAGGGTATATATAAATTGAGGTATATTGATTTTGTAATACACATATCTTGAGTTCTAATCTTTTTTAAACATTTATTTAGCTTTATTTCATGTGCATTGGTGTCTTGCCTGCATGTATGACTATGAGAGAGTGTCAGATCTTAGAGTTGCAGACAGTTGCAGTTACAGACAGTTGTGAGCTGCCATGTGGGTGCTGGGATTTGAACCCGGGTCCTCTGGAATAGCAGTCAGTGTCCTTAACCACTGAGTCATCTCTTCAGCCCAGTTCTAGTGTTTTTCAGGTATTTTCTTTCTTTTTTTTTTTTTTGGTTTTTCGAGACAGGGTTTCTCTGTGTATCCTTGGCTGTCCTGGACTCACTTTGAAGACCAGGCTGGCCTCGAACTCACAGTGATCCACCTGCCTCTGCCTCCCAAGTGCTGGGATTAAAGGCGTGCGCCACCACCGCCCGGCTTTTCAGGTATTTTCTAGCACCATTAAAAGGTTTCTCTGTGTAGGTCACTATGTTATATATTCAGTGTTTTAAACACTTAAAATCTATCAGTAAGGGGGGTTGGAAAGATGGCTTAGTGGCTGAGGGAGCTTGCTTCTGAGCTTGATGACCTTATCTTTTTTTTTTTTTTTTTGGTTTTTCGAGACAGGGTTTCTCTGAATATCTCTGGCTGTCCTGGACTCGCTTTGTAGACCAGGCTGGCCTCGAACTCACAAAGATCCGCCTGCCTCTGCCTCCCAAGTGCTGGGATTAAAGGCGTGCGCCACCACCGCCCGGCATGACCTTATCTTTGATTCCTGGATCTACAGGGTAGAAAGAGAGAACTGACTCCCAGTTTATACTTTGACCTCCACATTCATGCTGCAGCACTCAAACACATTATACATAATAAATAAAAAATGAGCAAATGTAATAAAGATAAGGCACACATTAATAATGAATATCTTTGGCAAATAGTAAATCTAAACATGCTTCTCGTCTTCTTTTGTGACTTTCTTTTTTCTTTTTTTGATTTTTGACACATGACTTCTTTGTGTATCCCTGGCTGTCCTGGAACTCGCACTGTAGACCAGACTGGCCTCAAACTCACAGAAGTCACCTGCCTCTGCCCAGTGCTGGATTAAAAGGTGTGCGCCACCATACCCACCTCTTTGTGCTTTTCTAAACACATTACACTTGAAAAAAGAAAGCTCTTTATTGATGATTAAATTTGACAACATCAAGGTCTATTCTATAAAACACTGTTGGACCACAGACATTGTGGTATAGACTTTAATACCAGAACTTTACTGAGGCTAGAGGATTTACACTCTGGCCAGCCTGGGCTACATGGAAAGACTTCTGCCAACAAAACAACAGCAACAACAACATCAAATCAACCAAGCCCTTTCTCCAAAAGAAAAAAAACTCTTGAAATGTAGTTAGGCATTTTGTCTGTTAATTGTGGCTTGAATTTTGGAAAGAGTACTCTTCCCATCAAGGTAAGTTTGGCAGCTCTGTTACCTGTGTGATCATTTAATGAGCATAAACACTCAGGTGTCACCTAACAGAGGTAGGACGTCAATTAATATACTCACTGTTAGTCTACTTTGTTGATTTATCCTGAAGACAGAAACCAGTCTGTTGTATCACCTTAAGCTCTTTGGCCCACAGGTAGAGTTTATTTGGCAGGTCATGTCAGTGCTCCAGGAAGCTGCAGGTTGGGACTCTCTTAGGTTACATCATTCCAGTCAGAACAGCTCACAGCAAAAGCAATATGCTTCCATCAAGTATGGCATGCCAGAAAGAGTAATTATAGAAAAATATATCTTCACGTGTTTATCGGTTCATTTTTGTGTATATGCAGGCACGTATGTACCGTGGTATACCTGTAGAGGTCAGTCTACAATTTGGGGGAGTCAGTTTTCTCTTTCCACCATGTGGGTCCTAGGGAGGGAATTAAGATCATTGCACATCTTTACCCATCCTACCATCCCTGATAGTAATTTGTTTCAGTATATCCCATTTTGAAAAATCTATTTCTTGTAGCTATTTTATATAACTTTTCTTAGAGAAGTTTACTTATTTATCATATTAGATTAACAAATTTCTGTTGCATTCAGCAATAGAAAAGTAGAGCTGGCACTTGGGAGGCAGAGACAGGCAGATCTCTGTGAGTTCAAGGCCAGCCTGGTCTACAGAGTGAGTTCAGGACAGCCAGAGATACACAAAGAAACCCTGTCTCAAAAAACCAAAAAAAAAAAAAAAAGTAGAGCTGGGTAAATACTCAGTAGATAACATGCTTCAGGAACTCATGGAAGTGTCATTTGGGTGTGACAGCCCACTTGTAACTCCAGCACTACAGGAAGTCAGGGACAGGGATCCCAAAACAGCCTGGCTAGCCAGACTACCATATCTGCCATCAGGCCTCCATATGCACTTGCACACCATATAAACATGAAAACTTGGAAAAAATAATAAATAATTGCTTTTTAAAGGTATCTTATATCTTCAAATGTCTATATACAGTGGTGCATTAATACAGTCCTATAATCCAGTGACATATAAAATGCTTTCTCAGAGGTAAATTAGTGTAACCAGCCAATATTAATAAATTTTACTTATTATATAACATTTCTTTCTTCTTTTTTGTTTGTTTGTTTTTGTTTTTCTTGATAGGGTTTCTCTGTGTAGCCTTGGCTATCCTGTCTCCCTCTGTAGACTGAGCTGGTCTTGAACCCAGAGATCCACCAGCTTCTGCCTCCCTAGTGCTTGGATTAAAGGTGTGTGCCACCACCTCCGGGCCCATAATTTTCCTATCTTAGATAAGATAATGTAAAAATTATTGATGCTCCTAATGAGGTCCAGCCCTTGTGCATTACTTGAAATGCTTGGGAGTTTCCAGTTCTTGGATTTTTGGAGGAGATGGTACAGAATATCTTCCTTGCATGTGCATTTTTTGCTGTAATTCACCGAGTGAAGTCAGGTGGTGGAATAAATCTCCACACCCTGTTACTGTAACATTTTGGACTTGGAGTTTTGAGATTAGGGACACTCAACTCTCTTAACCTTTTTCTTCTTTCTGCTTAGAGAATGGGGCATAATAGAAACTCAGGAGCATTACAAGAGCAGATGGAGATCTGTCAGAATTCTCTACCTCACTATGTTCCTCAGCAGTGTGGGTAAGTGCTGGAAATTGCAGTTCTACCATTTTCAGAATAAAATGCTTTAGTTTTGTGGTAATTTTAAGATTAGTTACTTATCTGTTTACTTGGTGTTTTCATTTTGTTTTTTGAGACAAAGTTTTTTTGTGCAGCCTTGGCTGTCTTGGAAATTTATCTGTAGACTAGGCTAGCCTCAGAGATCTGCCTGCCTCTACCTCACAAGTGCTGGGATTAAAGGTGTGCCTGGCTTACTTATCTATTTAGAAAAGGCCTCACTATGTAGCCCAGGCTGGCCTTGAACTCTGTCACAGGGTTCTGCTGTCTCAGTCTCCCTAATGCTGAGATTATAGGTGTTTGCCACCATACCAGACTGTATTTTTCTTCTTTTAAAACACTTAATTTAAGCCGGGCGGTGGTGGCGCACGCCTTTAATCCCAGCACTTGGGAGGCAGAGGCAGGCGGATCTTTGTGAGTTCGAGGCCAGCCTGGTCTACAAAGCGAGTCCAGGACAGCCAGAGATATTCAGAGAAACCCTATCTCGAAAAACCAAAAAAAAAAAAAATAAAACACTTAATTTCTCAGCCATCTAAGAAACAATTTCAAGTTTGATAACAGAAAAAAATTAATTAAGATGTTAATTGGCATGTTAAACATTTTATTTGATGTAGCTTTCTTTATTGTAAAGTGTACTTTTTTTATGCTGTGGATGGGAGAGATTTTGAGAAAGTTTCCCTGTGTGTCCTGCATGGTTGATCATCCTGTTTCAGCCTCCTAGCTGCTGAGGTTGCAGGTGTGAGTCACCAGGTCTGCCTAAGAACTGGTTCTTCAGCTCTTCTAGTCACCAGGTCACACCCAGGCCAGACCCACAGAGAGCGTGATGCCTGGCGTGGCCAGGGTCCAGGGTTCCCAACATTGCAAAGTAAAAAATACCAAAAGTACTTGGGAGGCAGAGGCAGGCGGATCTTTGTGAGTTCGAGGCCAGCCTGGTCTACAAAGTGAGTCCAGGACAGCCAGGGCTACACAGAGAAACCCTGTCTCGAAAAACCAAAAAAACAAAAAAATACCCAAAGTAAACCAAAAACACGAAGATGAAACTAATAATGAAACCTGTTACATTCAAAACAGCTGTTAGGGTCATCAGGATGACTCAGTGGATAAAACACTTGCCTTTCAAGCTTGGTGACTGAGTTCAACTGAGTGACCTGAGTCAATCTCTGGAACCTTTAGGGTTCTGCAAGTTTTCCTCTGTCCTCCACATGTGTGCCTGCACTCATAACATGCAAGTGTCACTCACACACAGTAATAATGGAGTTACAACAAGAAAATAGATTTTAGCAGCCAAGGCTACCTAGTGAGACCCTATCTCAAGAAGATAGACTTAAATTTTTTTGTATTTATGTTTATCTGTGTGAGTGTTTTACCTGTATGTGTGTACATGAGGAAGTCAGAAGAAACTGTTGGATCCCTTGGTACTTGGGATCCAGAGTTACAGATGACTGTGAGCCACCATTGGGTACTGGGAACTGAATTCAGGTCCTCTAAAAGAACAAGTGCTCCTAACCACTGAGCAATCCTTCCAGCCCAAGCAACTAGACTTTGTAAAAGAAAGAAGTACTTACTGATAGATGCTGCCAGATACATGAATTTTAGGGGATTATGTGAGAGAAGCCAGGCCTATTTGACTCTTCCCTCTCTCCTCAGCACTGGGTTATGGATGATGACCTCTGCACCCAGATTTTATGTAATCCTGGGTTTTCAAACTAAGTTTTCCATGCTTGTGTGGCAAGCATTTTTCAGGCTGAACCATCTTCTCAGACCTATAGTGTACTTTGAGTACAATTACCCTCCTGTTGCCCTCTCCTATCCGCCTATATGAATTGTATGCTTTAAAGGGGTGAGTCATGTGACACATGAATCATATCTCAATAAATTATTTATGTAAAGCAGGGTCTCAAGCTGGTTTGAAATTCTTTATCTCCCTGCCTCAGCCTCTGAGTGCTGAGATTACGGAGATGGCCACTGCACCCAGCAATAAAGCTAAACACTGAAGAATAGGCCTTCCATAACTTCTGACTGAATTTGCCTAACATTTAGAATGGACAAGAGTTTTCCATTGTAATTTTCAAGTGGGAAAACCTATCAGAAATCAAGAATTTGCCTTGATAGTATGGCCATCTTCAAGTATCGTAGTTCATATCACTACCCCTGAGATGGCATTCGTCTTCCTCATCTTCCCTGCAGTGAATTGCTTTCAAATAGTGTGAAAGACAAGCACTCCCCTCTGGCAAAGTGGCCTTTCCTCCACTCATGTCTGCTGTGAAGACTCAAAGCTTTCAGTAATGTCCACTGAATGGCAAAGGAATATTAGAGAACAGAAACAAATTCTTTGCTCTTGCTGTATCTAGTTAGCATAGTCAGGGATTATAATTACCTTGTTTCTAGTTTATTGTAAAAATGTTTGCTCTATTTCCAAAAGCTATGCCTGTAATAGTGATTAAATTCTTATAATGCAAGTAAACATGTCTGCCTCTTTGCAGGTTTTTCTATTGTGATAATGTCAATCTGGCCATATCTTCAAAAGGTTTGTGCATTTCAATCTGTTCTTTGAAGTAATAGTAGCAATAACTCTGATGATAAGCATTATCTAAAGAGTGCCTTTAGTGCCTATTCTGTAGTTTAATCTGTTCCAGAATAACTTAAAATAATAGCTCCTCAGAGGAGGTGTTAGTTGGTCATATGCTTTATTGTACAAACAAAAGGAAGTGAAGCAGAAATGGTACTGTGCCAAGAAATAGACTTATGCCTGGAGAGTGGCAGTCAGAGCAAAGTGTGCTACCAACATGTTCAGCCATGATCACATCGTGTCACTACCTCCCTAGTGAAAAGGAGCTCAAGTAGACCAAATGAATTCTTAAAACGTACATATGATATTTCTGGAGAATAATTTCATGATTGTCCTGTGGAATTAATTTGGATTTTTCAGGAAAAACGTTGTGAAAAGGATAGGCAATATGGCTGTCTCTTGATATTCCTGGGAGATTGGCTTTCAGGTCCCTGCAAAGTGTCCCAAAATGTGTGGATATGCAGGTCTATTACATAAAGTAATGTATTTGCATATAATCTGTGCACATTCTCCTGTATGCTGTAATCATCTCTGGATTACGTATGGTGCCTAGGACAATGCCAGCATTATGTTGTTGTTAAGCTGCTGTGTTCTAGAGCATGACAAGAAAGCAGAGTCTCTGTTCTGTTCATTTTCATCCTTCATGTGAAGATCAGAGCTTACACTGTCCTCTCGTACACCTGGAAGAGAGGTACTTCTTTGTGCCAACTTTTGTCTTAACTCTTGATTTCTTAGTCTTAAGTTCTCTGTGTCTCTATCAGCTCACTCCTTTCTTACTGATTTTCCAAGAATCTATGTGTATTAATGTAAATGAAAATTTTATTTATCCAAATTTATTAATACCTATCTTGAAACCGAACTTTTAAATTATTATTTAACACTTATTTATTAC
>CAJQZJ010004856.1:4976549-4991199 GCA_907164525.1 Lophiomys imhausi | reverse complement strand
ATTCACTAAATCTAACTTATATTAACCTATCAGCCCCTTCACTATCTAAACACTTAAACAATCTTACCCTAACTGTTTTGAAAGGATGTCAAACTGTGGGTCCTTAGGGCAATTCATGAGCCTTCTATCTGCAGGCATATCTCAAACAGCAGTCACTTATCAATCTGACTCTGGCATAGTTTTGGCAGTCCAATTTCAACTTAGGTTTTAGCTTTTTCCTCAGGCTCAGGGCCTAGCATCACTCACTGGCTTGTGTGGCCAGCCTGCTTCAACCATACAACTTGGAGCCGGCTTCAGTGAGCCAAGTCTGTCCACAGACACCTCAGGCCACTGTCTGAACTAGTTGAACCCTTCAGGCCAGCTGCTGCTTTGGCTTCAAGGCCTTGCCAGGGCTTCGCACACTCCCACCTGGCTCAAGGCCTCTAACAGGTCCCTGGCTTCCTCAGCAGGGACCCGTTAGAGGTCTCTGCAGTCTCTTGGAGCTGCAGCCTCTGTCTCTGCGGTCTGGTCTCCTCACAGTCAGTTTGCTGTGGCTTCAGAATGTGTACTCCAGTGCTGTCGCTGCCCACCGGCCGCTGCAGTTACTCTGCCCCTGCTGCTGTGGCATCAGCCAGCCCTGGCTTTCCTTAGGAGTTCGTAAGGTTTCCTGGTGTTCCTGTCATTTCCTCAGTCTCCTCAGCCCATACACACCTAGCACTTCACTCACCCACTGTTGTACCTTAGGCCACTCTGCTCCTGCCATCATCCATCTTTGTCGCTTCTCTCAGCCTTTGCCTCCCACCTTCTGGGCTTATGTCAGTTTAGAGGCTTAAGCTCAGGGCTTGTGTTATATTAGTGTGCCCTCAGGGCTGGCAGATGGCATAGGTCTCTGTACACCTTGTCCTCTCTCAGGTATTGTCTCTCCCTCTTGAGCTCCTCTCTCAGGATTAATAGGGCATGGTTCTTAGGTAACACAGCTCTCAAGCTTTCTTGAGATCTTTTCAAGGTCCTTTCTTGTGTTCTTTGGAGGCTCTGGAGGCTTCTGTGGCTTTGCAGCCACACCCCCTCAGTAAGGCACTATCCCTGTCTCTTATGGAGCCATGGCTTCAACTTATCTCCACCCATTTTGGCTCTTCTCAACGTCTTTTGAAGAGAGGCCCCATCCAAAAGCCCTTTCTCTTAGTTTCCTGGGCATTGAAAAGGTCCATATGCTGCCAGGTGCCAGGCTGATCTACCTGACCCTTAAGAGTCTGCATTTCAGAAGCACTTACTAATTCACTAAAGAAAACTAACTCCCATTACATATTAGCCTTTGGCTATAGCAGATAAGTAGATAGCAATGTGTTATACCTTCCTACTTCAGTGACCCAGGCTATGCAGAGCTGTACAGTCATGCTAACTCCTTGCTAGCTCCTTTCTTCCTTCCTGTGTTTTCCTTCCTCTCCTTCTCTTCCTGATTTCTACCTTTTATTCACCCTTCAAGCCTCTGCTCCTCTCATGATCTCCAGAAAGCTTTCTGTGATTGTCATCATCCAGTTTGGGCCAGGTTTTCTGTGTATAGTTGGTCCTCCTTATCCCTGAGTTCTGCATCCAAAATGTCAAGTAACTGTGGTTTGGAAATATTTTTTTAAAAAATAACCTGTACTCTTTTTCTTGTTATTACTCCCTAAACTGTACTGTACAAACTATAGTTGTACTGTATGACAACTATAGTTACAGACTTTACATTGTAGTAGGTATTATTGTGATCAGAGATGACTTACACCTGTAGAGGGGATGTGTAGTTGGCATGCAAACATGTTCTATATGAAGGGCTGGTGTGTGCACTCATTCTGGTGTCCTTGGGAGTTCTGGAGTCAATTCTGAGGACACTAAGGGATGGATGCACAGTGATGGACTTCCCCAAGACTGTTGCATGTTTAGGAGTTCTCCACAGAAACACTAACCCACAAAGGTTCTGCTGGAGTGCAGCTAGTTCAGCCACTCTGGAATACAACCTGGATATTGTCACAAAGCTAAACATCATTTACTAAGTGACCTAGCAGCCATGTTCCCAGGTACTTAGTTACCAGTGTCTGAAGACTTACATGCATACAAAAGTCTGCCTTGGGATGGTTGTGACTGTCAGAAGCCGAGGACTGCTGTTGTGTAATGACTCTTAAAGCGTTTACTTCTCTCTGCAGATTGATCAGACAGCTGATGAAAGTTTTTTGGGCTGGGTTATTGCTTCATATAGTCTTGGCCAAATGGTAGCTTCACCTCTCTTTGGCCTATGGTCTAATTATAGGCCAAGAAAAGAACCTCTTATCGTCTCCATCTTTATTTCGGTGGCAGCCAACTGCTTATACGCGTATGTCCACGTGCCAGCTGCTCATAATAAATACTACATGTTGGTTGCTCGTGGATTGGTGGGATTTGGAGCAGGTAATTGTGTGTGTGTGTGTTTGTGTATGAGATCACATTCTTCCTACTTTTCATAGCCATATCCCCTTGGTGTCATCCCTTCTCAGTCTCACATCCCACAGTTCAGTAAACTCCTCTTAGGAAGTGGCATATGCCTTCCTATTGTTCTGTCTTTGTGCATGGCCCTCCAATTATGTACCTGTCCTCTCGCTTATCCCCACTAGTCTTCAACTTCAGGGTACACATTACATGCTGTATCTAGTGTGGAGTCCTCTCAGGCATCTTGAATGGATCATTTTCTGTTTTTGGCCTTACTTGCCCTATTGTACAGGTTCCAATTGGCAAAAAAGCTTGCCAAGTATAGTAAGTTTTTTTTTTTTCGTTAGAAGCAGTAAATGATATTTTTAAATGCTGTGTGGCTCCTAGAAGAGTCTATTCTATAAAATAAGTGATCAATAAATTAAAAAAACTTTTGATTTTTATTATGTATGTGTGTGGAGATATGCAAGTGAGAACAGTACCCTCAGAAGCCACAAGATGGCATTGAATCCCCTGGAACTGTAGGTGCTCGTGAGCTGATATGGGTGCTAGGACTGAACTCAAGTGTGCTTAACCACTGAGTCCTCTCCACTCAAAAAATATTTTAAATTATTAGTGGACTTTTTCTGTTTCTGTATTATGTATCAATGCATGTAGTTTGTGACACATTTCCTTATAACATGACACTCTGCTGTTAATGTGCAGGTCTCTATTATTTGATAAGAAAATCTTGGTCTTATAATGCTGTTTTACATTATCTAAAACTAGGGGGGGTGATTTTTTGTATCTTTTTCTTTATTGTTTGTTTGTTTGTTTTTTATTTTAAACACAGGATTTCTCTGTGTAATAGCCCTGGCTGTCCTGGACTTGCTTTGTAGACCAGGCTGGCCTGGAACTCACACATATCTGTCTGCTTCTGCCTCTCGAATGTTGGGATTAAAGGTGTGCACCACCATGCCCCGGCTAAAACTGTCTTTACTCCTGTGGGTGGGCTTGTTTTGTTTTGATTCTTGTTTTGTTGGTGGCGGTTGGTTGAGTCTCTCTATAAACCTTAGACTGGCCTAGAACACTATGCAGCCCTGGCTGGCCACTGCTTCCCAGTTGCTGGGATTACCAGTGTGTAATCCTCTAGCCTAGCTGCACTGTTTGTATATCAGTGACAGTACTGTGTTCCACTAGCTATGTGTTTGTTGAATGAAAATCTTACACAGTTTGTATGGTGGCATAGAGAAAGAAGGGACCATGATATTCATTAGTGTTTCTTGCTCTATGTAAAGCCAGGTGAGGTGAGTATTACAGTTGGAGGGTGATTCTTTCACTCTGGATCACTGTCTCTCTAGGAAATGTAGCTGTTGTCCGATCATACATTGCTGGTGCTACTTCCCTTCAGGAGAGAACAAGTGCCATGGCTAATACAAGCACCTGCCAAGCTTTGGGCTTTATTCTGGGTCCAGGTAGGTGCTCTTTACTTGACTTCTTAAATTTGAGTAGGGATAACCTTTGAGGTTCAAATTTAAATGTGTGAAACTTAGGTGAAAGGAAAAAAAGGGAAACCTTAAAAAGGAGGGAGCCAAGGAAATAAGAGGGGTTAATATGAGTAAAGTACAGTGATACATATGCATAAAAATATTACAATGAAATATTTTATGTTAACTAAAATTATTATAATTGTAAATAAAACACTAATCTCCCCAAAGTATATTTGTGTGTGTGCTTGTGTGTGTGTGATTCTGACTGAACACAAGGCTACATGAATGCTAAGCAAGCACTCTACCACTAAGTTATAGCCTTAGCAGAGAGGGACAGTAGTAGTTTTAATATACTAGTATTTGCCCCGACAGCAGAGCTTTTACTTAAGTGCTATTTGCCTCATTTCACAGATATAGTATGGTATATAGATGGTATAGAGTCTGTCCAGAATCACCAAAGTTGGTGGGAAGTCTGGGCTCAGAACTGATGTTTTTGTGGGTGCTTGTACCCAGTACTGTTGTAATCACAGCATCTGCTTTTGTCCTTAGCTGGGGTTAGATCCCAGTTACTGGTAGGGCCCATGGAAATCCTCTCAACCAGGAGTAGAAACCAGAACTGAGCTGGGCGGTGGTGGCGCACGCCTTTAATCCCAGCACTTGGGAGGCAGAGGCAGGTGGATCTCTGTGAGTTCGAGGCCAGCCTGGTCTACAAAGCAAGTCCAGGACAGCCAGGGCTACAAAGAGAGACCCTGTCTCGAAAAACCAAAAAAAAAAAAAAAAAACAAAAAACAACAACAAAAAAAAAAAGAAACCAGAACTGTTCCATCCAAGTTTCACCACAGATTTAATATTGTGATAGTAAATATGTATAATTTAGGGACCACATACACAGAAACATTCAAAAATTTTGACTTGAAAATGTTATGTTTTCTTTCCTGTAATGAAGTTGATTAAAGTTCTAATTAGTTGCGCCAACAAGATTGTTCAGTGTGCCTTTACCTTTTCGAGGCTGCCGAGGCTGGCAGACTGAGTGGAAGAAGGGTCAGCCTCTGGAGCGTTGTCCTCTGACCTTCACAGCTGTATGCTGGCAGCTGCAAGCCCTCCCACTCCACATGCATACATGAACAGAAGTCAGTATGATTTAAATTTATAATTTATTTACTGAATACATGCATAACTTAACTTTCATATAGAGTAGCTTTCTTTTTATTTTTTTAGAAAAGTAGACACTGGGGTTTAGAGTGGAGCTCAGGGATAGGGTACATGCTTGGCATACCTAAGGCCCCATCCCTAGCACTCCTCTTCCCTCAGCAGAAATGAAGATACTAAATGAGTGGTAACTATGATAAGAACACATTACAGATGCATGAAAATATTATAAATCTAATTGTTATGTAAAAGTAGTATATCCTAGTAAAAACAAAGATGAAGAGATGTACTGAGTTGATTGAGTTATGTGACCCACACATCTGTCTCATCTGTTCGACACTGTCTCCCTAAAGAGCCTTCTGAGATTTTTTTCCTATTTATTCCATCCTGCATGAATATTAATGCCACATATCTATCACATATACTAATATATGCATATGTAAATATGTATATATGTATGTTTGTGATTTATATAAGAAAAGAATAAATTATTTCTACCAAGAGTCAATTTTCTCACTGCGTTTGAGATTCCTTAATATACACAAGTGGCTCCATACAGACTCTAGCAGTTCCGTAGTAAGCATCTTTTACAGTTTTTAGCTTTTGCCTCCCATATCAAAACTTACTTGTACACATATTTCTTTATTAGTTTTTCAGACTTGCTTTGCACTCATTGGAGAAAAGGGTGTGACATGGGACACCATCAAGCTGCAGATCAACATGTACACT
Source organism: Lophiomys imhausi (assembly GCA_907164525.1). Classification (NCBI taxonomy): domain Eukaryota; kingdom Metazoa; phylum Chordata; class Mammalia; order Rodentia; family Muridae; genus Lophiomys; species Lophiomys imhausi. The sequence continues at coordinate 4,985,431 of CAJQZJ010004856.1, read as the reverse complement.
GCACCAGTTTTACTTGGAGCTTTCCTGGGAATTCTAAACATTATTCTTATTCTTTTTATATTAAGGTAACTACATAGAAATGATAAGCTATGTTTGTAGTTTCTAAAAGTTAGCAAGCCATGTTATTACTGAAGGATAATTATTCCCATGAAGTCTTTGTGTGTGTGTAGTACTTGAACCTTGGCCCTCATACATGCTAAGCTAGCCCTTTACCACTGCTCTGTATCCCCCAGGCCATAGCCCCCTTTTATAAAGATTTATTTTTGTTTTTAAGTGTTTGCCTACACTTATATATGTGAACCACAAGCATGCAGTGCCTTCAGGAACCAGAAGGGAGAATTGGGTCCTCTGGAACTGGAGTTATACAGTTTGGGTTTCAGGAACCAAACCTGGGTTCTCTGCAAGAGCAGCAAGCTCTCTTAGCTGCTGAAGCCCCTCTCCAGCCTTTTTAAATCTTTCCTTTTTATTTTGATAATAGGCTTCCTGTTAAACTGCTTAAATGCCCTGAGTACCAGGCAGGCGTTCAGTTTGTGATCTTCTGCCTTCGCCTCCACACAGCTGATTATAGGCCTGAGCTGTGAGGCCTGGCCCTGGGAATTCTTTCTGTTTTGCTGTCTATAGATGGGTTCATATTTTTTCATCAGATAAAGTGTGTTATACTGGCAACTGCAGTAATAAGACAGATTAGAAATGAACATAAATTAGAAAAATCTACTCTTGATTTACTAACCATAAATTTCTAAGTATGGAAATAGTATTTCATTTGCTAAAACTAGTATCATTACTTTGTATGTCTTGTTTTATTTTGTTTTTAGAAAAAGTCTTACTCAAAAGCCAGGGCTTCCTGAGAACTCAGGTTTCTCTTGCCTTAGCCTCTGAAGTGTTGGGATTATAGGTGTATGCTACCAAACCTAGCATTGTTACGTTATATTTTTTAGAGCACTTCTTTCAGTTTTCCAAAACTGACTGGCTAATTTTTACAACAGTGGAAACTTCAAATATGTACTAAGGTAAATCATGTATGCTTCTAAATAAATTTTGAAAAAGTTGTATATGATGATATGAGGTCTTCCCAATGAGCAGAGAATTTCTTGATCTCAGGTGTTTGGGCCTTGTCTCACTGAAGCTTACCCTGCAGTTATAGGTCAAGGTTTGGGGCTCACTCTTCCAACATGTATAAGGCCCTACGCTTCATGCCCACTTAAAAATTAATTTTAGATCTATTGGTTATATTTATTAGCAATTCATTAATAGCTCTATATTCCAGAAGCCAATAAGAGAAACTATGTCTGACTGTGGGAAAGATAGGGTGCTAATAATAAGCAAACTGCTTCTAAATTACATTCTTATTAATACTTGTGTTATTCTTTTTAAGAGAACATCGTGTGGATGACTTGGGACGGCAGTGCAAGAATGTGAATTTTCAAGAAGGTACTGACAGCCTGTGTACCCTGGGTACCCTGACCCTGTGTGGTTGGTGTTTACATGGCCTTTGCCCTTAAGCACGGTACAGTGGGTGACAGGGGAATATTTTCACAGGTAAAAGAAATCTACATTAATTTCCTTTTTGTTTTTCCAGACAGGATTTCTCTGTGTAGTCTTAGCTGTCCTGGACTCGCTTTGTAGACTAGACTGACCTCAAACTCACAGCAATCCACCTGTTTCTGCCTCCCGAGTGCTGGGACTAGGTGTGCGCTACCACACCTGGTTTACATTGATTTCCTTAAACAAACGTCTGCTTATCTGTTATGTAGTGTTTATGATCAGCAAGGCTAAAGCCATTGCTAAAGATCACTTGTCTTTTTTCAAAGAGCCCTGACTATAACCCTTGCATTCCTTGCTGTGCTTCTGGTAACGGCGGTACAGGGAGTCCTTTGTGTCTCACTGTGTGTTGTTGTTTTGAAACAGTGTCTCAGAATATAGCTCAGACTGACCTTGAAAATGACATGTTTGAGAGCAAGGCTAGCTTAGAACTTGAGATCCTTCTGCCTTAGCTTTGTGAGTCCTCGGGTCACAGCTGTACTGCACCTTGCTTCCAGCAGTTCCCAGTACCTTAATTATGATAGTAGGTATTTTATTATTTTACAAATGTGCATTTTCATCTTTTAAATTATTTTGTGCTTGTGGTATATGCATGTGTGCATATGTGTGCAGGTAGGGTATATTTGTGTACACAGAGGTCACATCAGATGCTTTCCTTGTTGGCTGTCCACCTTACTTCCTGAGGCAGGGTCTCTTACTGACCTGGACTTGCCATTTCTGATAGAGTGAATACCTGGCTAGTGAGCCCCCAAATCCATGTGTCTCTGTTCCTAGTGCTGGGTTCAGTGGTTAGCACCCCAACACCTGAGTTTCACATGGACTCTGGGGCCTGAACTCAGACCTTCCTGCTCACACAGCAGGCCCTTTACATTGCTAGCTGTCTTGTTTGTAAGTTCGAAGTCTGCTAAGTAGGATTATTCTACTTAGTAAATTACTGGTTCTGGCCTTCAACCATATGAAAAAATGCAAGCTGGTACTTGCGCAGTGACTTTATAAGAATATACAAAACCGCTGGGCGGTGGTGGCGCACGCCTTTAATCCCAGCACTTGGGAGGCAGAGATAGGCGGATCTCTGTGAGTTCGAGGCCAGCCTGGTCTACAAAGCGAGTCCAGGACAGCCAGAGCTGTTATACGGAGAAACCCTGTCTCGAAAAAAAACAACAACAAAAAAAGAATATACAAAACCAAAGTGTAATTTTGCTAAATAACTTTCATATAAAATAATTTTTATAATTCAATAAATATCTTGATAAAATGCAAATGGTAAAAACTCATGATTTTTAAAAATTTAAAGATAGTCAAGTTTAGGTGGGCGTGGTGTTGCATACCTTTAATCCCATATCCGGGAGTCAGAGGCAGGTGGATCTCTGTGAGTTCAAAGCCAGCCTCAGCCTGGTGTACATAGCAAGTTCAGGATAGCCAAGGCTACACAGAGAAACCCTGTCTCTAAAAACCAAAATATACGTGTGTGTGTGTGTGTGTGTGTGTGTGTGTGTGTGTGTGTGTGTGTGTGTGTGTGTGTGTGTGTATAGTCAATTTTAAAGAGGTTTTCATTGAGTGGGATTGTAATTTATAATTACATAAAATTGGGGAGTGCCTAGTGATGGCTCAGCAGTTAAGACCACTTACTGTTCTTGCAGGGGACCTGGGTTCAGTTCCCAGAACCTACATGGTGGCTCAAAACTTTCTGTAACTCCAGTTTCAGGGGATCTGAAGCCCTCTTGTAACCTCTATAAGCACTAAGTATATACATGTATGCAGGCAAAACACTAATACACATAAAAAATCATTCAATCAGTTTAATTTAAAAATTGGATCAATATATTAAAGTAGTCTTTCTTTAAAATTCTTGTAATTTAGGGCATTTAGTCAACTTCCTCAGCCTGGGATACATTTTTGAGATTCCTTACAGCAACCAGCACTGAGTAGAGGCTGCAGGAAACTAACCATGTTGGAAATTTCAGTCTGACTTGGAGAAGTCGAGACAGGCTGTAGATAGTTACCAAGAGATAGGACGGTGTTCCCCAGGCAGTCAAAGGATCATAAGAGCTAGGGCCCGCTTCTGAGAAAGGATCCAGATGAGGGGACCAGTATTCTTGGTGTGACTGGAAAGAACAGTCAGAAGCCACTGCTGCAAATACTACAGACCATCTAAACCTTTCTTTCTCTTGAGGTGGGAAGGTGGGCACCATCACAGAAATGTGCACAAGCTTTCTATGTCAGGGGAAACCATACAATGCTTCTCCCTTGCCAACACACACACCACACACACACACACACAGCATACATCTTCATTCTTGTGTTATTTACACCAAATAACACGAGAAATGGGTGTTAGTTGATGTATATGGCTGTGTATGTATGTATATATATATATATATATATATATATATATATATATATATATATATATATATATGTATATACCTTTGACGTTATATCAGGAAAGGTCTGTACTGAATACACAATTTAATGCCATAGTTTAAGGTGGGAAGTTATGCTTTGCCTTCTTAAATCACTGGTATGCAAAGATACAAATAATTTTTATTTTATTTATTTATTTTTAGGTTATTTTTGAGACAGGGTTTCTCTGTGTAGCCTTGACTGTCCTGGACTCATTTTGTAGACCAGACTGGTCTTGAACTCACAGAGATCTGCCTGCCTCTGCCTCCCGAGTGCTGGTATTAAAGGCGAGCACCACCACGCCCAGCAATTACAGACAGCTGTGAACTGCCATGTGGGTGCTGGGATTTGAACCTGGGTCCTTTGGAAGAACAGTCAGTGCTCTTAACTGCTGAGCCATCTCTCCAGCCCCTAATGTTTATTTTTGAGATAGGTCTTGTTATAGCTCAGGCTGACCTTCAACTCACAATTCTACTGCCTAAGCCTCCTGAGTACAAGGGTAACTGTATATCACCAATCCCAGCATTAACATAACTTTTAACTAATATATTCTTAGACGGTTGGTACATGTACACAATTCATACTGACCACCCTCGTTCCCACTACTTCTGACCTGCCTGCCACCCCTACTCACCTCCTTCCTTCTGACAGATCTAACATAACTTTTTTTAATGAGAGGGAAATAAAATTAAACATTTAAAAATTATGTTTATTTTGTGTGTATGACATGCTGTGCTTTGGGAGTCCACTCTCATCACATAAGCCTAGGAGTTCAAACACTGATCCCTACTTGGTGGCAAATGCCTTTTGTCATTGAGCCATCTCACTGGACCCAAAAGAAATATTTTTACTAACACTAATTTTATATAGTGTTGAAATAAAAAAAGAGCCATTGAAATGAACTGGGAACTTGTTTAATGAACGATTGATAGAACTTAATAAAATCATTGTAAATTTAAAATTTAGGTAAGGTAGAAAATTGTGTACATGGAACTGAAAGCAAATGTGTTTTCCATGAATTCTATAAAATGCACTCACTCTTTTGGACTGGAAGCCACCAACATAAGCTAACCAAGTTACTCCTGTAGACAATGGGACTCAAAAGCACTTCCTGGAAGAGTGGCCACTGTACTTTAAATACCCTTAGAAGACTACTTACCCTCTGAATCTGTTACTTCTTTTCCTTTCTCTCCCTCCCTCCCTCCCTTTCCAGACTCTTTCCTTTTTTTGTTACTTACAGCCCAGGCTTGCCTCAGACTTGCAGTGACCATCCACCCACAGCCTCCCAAGTGCTGAGATTACAGGTCTGTACCCATATTACTTTATCATCATATGAAAAACTAGATTTACAGGTAATATTACTTTTCTCCTATTTGTAGAAAATACAGATGAACTTCAGATTCCTGAAGGAAGTATTGATCAAGTTGCTGTTGTGGCTACCAATATTCTGTTTTTTGTGGTTTTGTTTATCTTTGCCATTTTTGAAACGTAAGTTTTATTCTGTCTTTATTTAAATCAGATTATTTAGTAAACCTTGTTTCTTAATGCAGTGTTAATTATGCATACAGATTTTGTTTTTAAAAACTTACGTAAGAGCCAGGCAGTGATGGCACATACCTTTAATTTCAGTACTCGGGAAGCAGAGGCAGGAAGATCTCTTGAGTTTGAGGCCAGTCTGGTCTACAGAGTAAGTATCAGGACAGCCACAGCTACACATAGAAACCCTGTCTGGAAAAGCTAAAACCAATCAACCAACCAAATAAGCAAAATTATTTAAGGCACATTTTTAAGTAAAATTTTTTTCTTTTTTGTTTTGTTTTTGTTTTTGAGACAGAGTCTATGTAACCTGGATGTCCTGAAACTCTTGAAGAAGACTAGATTGGTATTGAGAGATCTGGGATTAAGTGGGTGTGCCACCATGGCCAATTTAAATAAAAATCTATGTAGATTTAGTATCTTATAATTAACTAAATTATAAAGATAATTAATACTAAATCTGGTAATACTAGGTATATTTAATTTTTAATCAAGAATTATATAATTTACAACTATATAGGTTTCATTCATCCTCTTTTAAAATCACATGACCCTTTCAAGAGGAAAAAAAGTATATAAAACTAGATACTGTAAATAATTCATTTCCAAATGTATTATACACAAACACAAATATACATACTACAAAAAGCCACTTTTATATTTTCTCAGAGGGGAAGGGAAGAATGTATTAAACTCTCATCAGCTGTAATATTACCATTTGGTTTATTCCCATATACTGTAACATTTTTTCAATACATATAGATGTGCTTGGTGCGTGTATTTTTAAAATTATTCATCCACACGAAAATCATAATATATCTTAGGGAAAGTTTTTTTTTTTTTTTTGGTTTTTCGAGACAGGGTTTCTCTGTGTGTCTCTGGCTGTCCTGGACTCACTTTGTAGACCAGGCTGGCCTCGAACTCACAGAGATCCGCCTGCCTCTGCCTCCCAAGTGCTGGAATTAAAGGCGTGCGTCACCACCGCCCGGCATTAGGGAAAGTTTTTAATGCAGAACACACAGCACATAAAATTTACCACATTAACCTTTTCCCCCCTAATATTGGGGATTGGATTTAGAGTCTCCAGCATGCTAAGTAAATGCTTTACTACTGAGCTATACCCCCAACCTGCTCACTTTTTGAGACAAGTTCTCACTAAGTTGTCCAGACTGGCCTTGAACTCACTCTGTAGCTCAGACAGACTTTAAATTTGTGATTCTTCTGTTTTAGCCTCCTGGAATTGGACTTACAGACCTGTGCAACCTAGATCAATATTTTAACTGGCTTAAAAAAATGGTTTTAGATTTATTTTTATTTTTCTTAATGTGTTATGAGTTTTTTGCCTGCATGTATATACGTGCACCATGTGTGTGCCTCATGCCAGTGGAGGTCAAAAGAGCATCAGGTCCCCTGAAACTGGAATCACAGATGGTCATGAACCACCATGTGGGTGCTGGGAATTGAACCTGGGTCCCCTGTAAGAGCAGCAAGTGCTCTTAACCTCTGAGTCATCTCTCCAGACTTTTTAACTGTTTTTGAAAAGTTGAATACAATGGCATTAAGAATGGTCTCAACTTTTTGAACCATGACAACCTTACTATCATCTTAAACAAGCTGAAAACCCCCTCCCAGCTACTCCCCATGGCTTTCATCAGCTCCTAATGACCTGTATAAGGTATCTCATACAAGTTATATCATACAGTGTTTTGATTTTACATGTCTCATCTAATTGAGTGTGAGGTTTTTTAGGGTTCATGTCAGGGTGTATCAGACTTTCCTAACTTCTTATGGCAGGTGCCAGCCACTTTTAGCTGCCCATTCATCTGCTGATGAGAGCTTTGTTGGCACCATGCTGCTGTGTTGAGTGATGCTACTGTGCGAGTGTCCACTTGAGTTCTGGCCTTCAGTTCTTGTGTTCTGTACCTGGGAGGAACTGCTAGGGCACATGCTAACCATTTAGCCCTTGAGGAAACCATGCATCTGTTTTCTAGGTCAGCTCATCTGATTTCAAGTTTAAGATACTACTATTCTTTTAAATTGAACATTTAAAATATAAATTGTTTTGTTGTCAATCAACAGAAGATGGTAAAATATAGGGATAGACTTGGCAAGAAGAAAGCCATAGAAAGGCAGAAGTATTCATAGGGAGGGAAGGAAACACACAAAGTACTGATGGAAAAAAAAATCCTCTAGGCTCTTAATAATAGTAGGGACTAATAATGTGATAGTGTGACATTGTTGGTAACACTCACTGTAATAGGGGGAAACATCTAGAAAGTACACTTCCAGAAAAACTGAATAAATCTCTGATTTTGAAAAGATGTGAACGTAAAGTTTATCTCTGTAGAGGCTCTTTACAGGGGAACAGTGGTCCTGTAGAGGTAACGCCACCTTAAAGCACAAAGCTCCTTCAAGAATAAAGATCAATTTCAACCACTATGTAACTATGAGTAGTTGCTGGGAGGGTAGAGTTGTAATTGATTTATGCTGTCTGCAATGTAACAGTGTACCCTACATAAACTGAAATCTAAAGGGTTGTATATTCTTTAAAATATTATTAATGTTTACATTTAGTTGTTGGTAATGACTGCATTTAACCAACCCTGGCCTTCTCTTCTCAGAATCCTCACTCCCCTAACCATGGACATGTATGCTTGGACCCAGGAGCAGGCTGTGCTCTATGACGGGATAATTCTCGCTGCTTTTGGAGTTGAGGCAGTTCTTGTTTTCATGGGGGTTAAATTACTTTCCAAAAGGTAAGTTACATGTTTTTAGTTTTATTTTAAATATTAAAGAAGATACATGAATCTGTGCTAATATAAATGAATGTGCTAGTAAAATAATTTTCAAGTTTTTTTCTCATGTGTTACAAGTTTTTGGATTTTTTGTTTTGTTTTGTTTTTGTTTTCTTTCTTGCTAAGACAGGGCCTTAAGTATATAGCCTTGGCTAGCCTGGAACTCACTATTATAGACCTGGCTAGCCTGGTCTCCTGAGTGCAAGGATTAAGGGTTTGGACCACCATGCCTAGCTGTATTATAATTCTTGAAAGTTTGCAAAATAATGCAAACTCTACTGAGAGTGCATGGTATTTTTATATTCTGTGTCATCACTTGATAAAGCAAAATGCCTTACAAAGTAAATAACTGTATACTAATCTTGTTATATATTGTGTTTTAATGTATATTATTAAACGTGTATTTCATAAAACATTGTCTTACTAGATTGAATGATTAAGTTTGGAAAATTCTGGTTAAAGCTCCTACACTGATGGCTGAGACAAGAGGACCATGAGTCCCTGCATACTACATATTGAGACCATGTCTCAAAGAACAAACTAAATTTACTTTGTGTGTGTGTGTGTGTGTGTGTGTGTGTGTGTGTGTGTGTGTGTGTGTGTGTG
>CAJQZJ010004856.1:4955417-4976539 GCA_907164525.1 Lophiomys imhausi | reverse complement strand
TGTGTGTGTGTGTGTGTGTGTGTGTGTGTGTGTGTGTGTGTGTGTGTTGTTTTTATGAGGCAAGGTCTCATGTACCCTGGCTAGCCTTGAATTCCTGATCCTCCTGCCTCTATTTTCCAGGCACTGGGAATATAGGCATACATATTTTAGAACTTTTAGTTCTTCAGCTTTTAAACACTCATCACCATGACAAATACAGTTAAAATCAGTTTTCAAAGTTATTTGACCCAATTACTTTTTGTGTATGAGGTGCTGGGAGTTGAATTTAGGGCTGCAAATATGCTAGGCAAGTGCTCTACCACTATATTCCCAGCCCTGAGATAACTTTTTTAGAATAATTTTATGAAGCCAGGTGTGGTGGTGCATGCCTTTAATCCCAGGACTCGAGAGGCAGAGGCAGGCAGACCTCTGTGAGTTGAACCCAGCCTGGTCTATTACGCAGAAACCCTGTCTCGAAAAACCAAAACTAAAAAACAACAACAGAGTAATTTTATGAAAGTAACTATAAGGAACCCAGTGTGTAGGGAATATGGGAAGGCATTGTATAAATAAACTAAGTTCTGTCCCGTAATTTACTTTTCTCTGCGCGTGCTGGGAATTGAACCAGGGCATCATGCGTGCTAGGCAAACACTCCGCCACTGAGTTATATATCCCCAGTCGATCATACAGGTTAACATAGGCTGTTAGCTGATGAACGGCTTTAATGGTTTATTCTTAAAATATTGGTTGAAACTGAGCATTGGCATGTACAAGCATGATTATTCTTCACACTGGTTCTGAGTTTCTTTCCCTCAGTAGTTACTGACAAGCTCTACTTTGTATAGAAAAAGATAAATACATTTATGTTCTAGAGTCCATTCCCTAATCTGAAATTAGCGGTTTATGAGTCTTTTTTTTTTCTTTTTCCTGAGACAAGGTCTCACTATGTAGCTCAGGCTGGCCTTAACCCCCTCCCAGTCTTCTTGCTCTGTGTCTGGACACTAGGCTACAAGGGTCCACTGCCATGACTGGTGCTGGTTGCTTTTAGTGGGGAATTCAAATTTAGTATTATACTAACTGATAAATAGAATGAATTGTATAACAATTTTATTTACATTTTTTAAGTTATTGTAATGAAATTGTGAATTCACATTTCATTTCAAAATCACAGTTTCTGTTCAACAGGATTGGCGAGCGTGCTATTCTCCTGGGAGGACTCATGGTTATATGGGTCGGCTTCTTTATCTTGTTACCCTGGGGAAATCAGTTTCCCAAAGTACAGTGGGAAGGTATGGTGACTTCAGTTCTATAGCACTAGCCCTGTCACTCTTTAGAAGAATTGAGTGATACCTTATCCTAACTTTATTTTTACAGATTTACACAACAGCTCAATTCCTAATACTACATTTGGGGAAATTATTATTGATCTTTGGAACTCTCCAAGAGAAGATCATAGTGACCAGCCAACTGGGTGCCCAATTGAGCAAGCCTGGTGCCTGTACACCCCAGTGATCCACCTGGCCCAGTTCCTGACAGCTGCTGTGCTGGTTGGAATAGGCTATCCAGCCTGCAATGTCATGTCCTATACTCTATATTCAAAAGTGCTAGGACCCAAACCTCAGGTAAGGCAGCACTGGAACCATGTGAACTGTGCTTCCCATATTTCTCTTTGTACAGTTCTGTTCTTACACAGGCTGGCTTAGTAGACTTGGGAGAGGGAGGATTCTTAGACAGGCTTAAGAACTGGAGCTCACTCATACCCCCTGCAGGCTGACCTGAGCTTTCAGTTCTATCCCTGCCTCCATAATCACAAAACACTGTAATGTGTTTGCTAAGATTTATCTGGTGAAAATAGAACATCGCTAAATCAGTACTCAGATGTCCTCAATTCAATAATTAGGAACTCTAAATTTTCATTGAAAAAATTTTTAGAACTTTAGATTTCTAAAACTGATTCTTAAAGAAAACCAAAATTAGCAGCCAAATTTGGATTTAGGCAGTTAACAAAGAATGAAAACACAAGTCTTAAACATTTTTGGCAGCTATCTATGTATATTTCCTTTTCTGTGTTGTGATGGAGATTATACCCAAGGCCTTGAGCTACTTACTACACTGTAATGTAGAAGCTACACTGAGACCTACCTATATGTATTTTAAGTTTAACTGTTTTATAGTGTTAGAATTGGATCTAAGACTGCACATGCTAGGATAGTTCTCTACCTATGAGGTAAAGAAGTCCTGATCCAAAATTAATTTTTAAGAAAGAATGTCAGGGGCGGGCTGGAGAGATGGCTCAGCGGTTAAGAGCACTGGCTGTTCTTCCAAAGTACCTGAGTTCAAATCCCAGCACCCACATGGCAGTTCAGAGCTGTCTAATTGCCTGCTGTGGTGGCACACACCTTTCTTTAATCCCTGCACTTGGGAGGCAGAGGCAGGTGGATTTCTGTGAGTTCAAGGTCAGGCTGGTCTACCAAGTGAGTCCAGAAGAGCCAAGGATACACAGAAAAACCCTATCTCGAAAAACCAAAAAAAGAAAAAGAATGTCAGGGGCTGAGCTGGGTACGATTACACACATCTCAGTAGTACCCAGGAGGCTGAGGCAGGAATGTCACTGCAAGTTGAAGGCCGGTCTGGCTTACACAGTGAGGCCCAGGACAGCCAGGTATTGTAGTAAGAATCAGTCTCAAAAACAGACACACCCACACAAAATCATAGGCTAGAAGTACACAGCTCAATGCTACAGCTTTATTCTGGAGTGCTGACACCCTAGGTCTGATTCCTAGCACATGCATACACACATTCCCACACCAAGTAATCTCTGTATTCATTATATAAAATTTAAAATACATAGGTGCATTGTGGATAAGTTTCAGAGAAACCGTAACTACTATTTTAATGAAGTTAGACTCCATTTCCAGTCAGTTCTGTGAGTGCAAATGGGTCTATGCACTTCAAGGTGTCTATCATGGATTCTTCAGAGATTTACTTTCAGTGAGATGCTGCACTTCATTTTATATATCTGGTACCACTTATTCATAATTAGATTGTTGTTTACTTATTCTATTGTATGCTTCTAATTCTCCTAACTTTTTAATGGCAGTTATTTAAATGGCTATCAACTATCTTACTCTTTAAAAATTAAACTGAGCTGGCTATTACACATGCTTATAATCCCAGCATTTCTGAGGCAGAAGCAGGGAGATTGCAAATTTGAGGCCAGCCAATGTCACTTGGTGACTCTGTTTTGTTTTGCCAGACAGGGTTTCTCTGTGTAATAGTCCTGGCTGTCCTGGAACTCGCTTTGTAGACCAGGCTGGCCTCGTACTCAGAGAGATCCGCCTGTCTCTGCGTCCCAAGCGCTGGGATTAAAGGTGTGTGCCACTATACCCTGCTCTACTTGGTGACTCTTTTTTTTTTTTTTTTTTTGGTTTTTCGAGACAGGGTTTCTCTGAATATCTCTGGCTGTCCTGGACTCGCTTTGTAGACCAGGCTGGCCTCGAACTCACAAAGATCCGCCTGCCTCTGCCTCCCAAGTGCTGGGATTAAAGGTGTGCGCCACCACCGCCCGGCCGTACTTGGTGACTCTTAAGCAAACCTAGACTATATAGGAAGATCATTTTTAAAAAGCAAACTAAGGGGATGAAGACATGGCTTAGTAATCAAGAGTGTTTTACTGCTCTTCCAGAGAATTTATTCATTTCCCAGCAGCCACATCAGGCTTCTGTGACCTGTGACTCCAGCTGCAAGGGATCCAGTGCCTTCTACAGGACCCCACAACCACCTGCATTCACACGCACACAAATTGAGACTAAGTGAACAGTCATTGTGACTCATGTGCACCCCAACATGCTCAGCTTTTTAACCTCAGTTTGGGGACTGAACTCATGTATTTGAACTTATTTACAAGGTGAACACTACCACTTCATTGAGCCATCTCCTCAGCCTAGATCAATTTTTGAGACAGGGCTTTGTCTGCAGCCTGACTCTGTTGATCCTCAGGCCTCTACTTTCCATGGGCTGGGTGACAGGCCTATGGCACCATACCGGTAGTTTATTATTTGCTGTATTTAGAGATTTCAAAGGGAGAGAGGGTGATTGCTCACAAGTTTGTATTAGCACTGTTCCTATTTTAAAGTAACTAACCCTGAATTAATCTGTTATTCTCTACAGGGTATATACATGGGCTGGTTAACCACTTCTGGAAGTGCAGCACGGATTCTCGGACCCGTGTTCATCAGCCATGTGTACACTTACTTGGGCCCACGATGGGCAATCAGCCTTGTGTGTGGAATACTGGTGCTCACCATCATGCTAATGGGAGCTGTTTACAGAAGACTCATTGCCTTTTCTGTCAGACATGGGACCATCCAGGAGTAAGCCAGCAGTCTCTGCTGGATGCTTGCTGCCTACCATCTCCAACTCTATCTTGAGTAAATTAACTATAAATGGTAGAATAATGTAAAAACATTCTGGGTCATAATCTCCTTATCAAAAGTGAACTATTTTTCATATCATACCTTCCTGGAGTTCTGTGAACTCAACAGTGAATGAATAATGGTCTGCAGGTATGAAAGTACAGTGTAAAAACTGTAGAGCTCGCTCTAAAACAATGGGATTGTGCAGTGGAACTAGAGGGGGAAAGTTCTGTATTAATAAGAACAGAATGAAACTTTTTAAAACTAAACAAAAATACAAAATATTTTTATGAAAGTTTTTTTAAATTTAAATAAAAACACTATTATTCAGCTTCTTAATGAAATAAAACTAAGTCTTAAATTCTTCTAGCCTGCCCACAACCAGATTAAGCTTTAGTTTTTCTTTCTGGCCCAGGGTGACTCCATCACCTACCCCTCGAAACTTGTAATTCGCACATTGCACCGTTGTCTATTTTAATTTAGAATCTGAACCTAAATTAACCTGTGAGCAAGAATAATGCCAATATCTGAGGAGCAAAAAGGACAAAGAGTCAAGGTGTCTCTTCCTACCTTTAAAAGGGTTACCTCCTTTCAAGAGCTAGTAAACTCATATTAGAAACATAAATGTTTTAATATGCTATTAATAAGCAAATGGATTCTTAAAATTATTACTATTTTCCAAGTCCTTTAAACTCTAGTGCAAACTTTAACCTGTTAATGCCCTTGTCAGTAATGACAGAGAGGAACAGCTGTTTCCATCCAGCCTGTCTGCAGACCCATTCAGACCATTCCCAGCAGTAGAACAGCTGTTGGATTTTGGATGCTGTGATAGTCTCATCTGGTCAGGCTGGGATTTGAGGCAGAATGGCCAAAGGTGACTAATAAACTGCATAGTTTTACCTCTGTGTGAGTGGAATACTGATGTGTGTCCAGGAATCACTGCAAGTGTTTTCCCATTCTGTTACCATGGTTTCAAATCTGAGTGTGACATCATACTCTCCACTTCATACTATACAGTCTGCTGAAGCCATCAGCACTAAATGATAGCATTTTTGCTTCAGTTGTTTGTTTCGTCAGGCTTTGGATGTCTTCTTACTTGCTGTTCTGTTCCCTCTTTCATCTTTTGGATCACTTCTGATTTTAAATTCCACCTTTGTGTGGCATGCCCACAGACAAAGTAATGAGAACGAGAGGTCTCCACTTCACTGTGTAGCAGTTTCTCACGCAAGCTTAGGGCTGAAGATAAGATCCCTGATACATATGAATGAATTCAAATTACTTATCTTCAGAGGCTAGCCCATGCTTGCTTCACTTTCTCAGAACAGGAAGACTGCCCAGAAAGTTACACTACCAGTTACTTAACTGTGAAAGAACTGTTTGCACTAGTGACTCAGATTTTCAGAAATATTTGGGAAAAAATTTAATTCCAGAAGGACATAACCTGGCAAATGTGAGTGTATATGCTTTCTTGTACTGAGGCACTCGCCTCCTGGGAAATTAGACTAATACACACCTTATCACCAAAGAAGTGAGGGGGTTAGGGTAAGAGCTGGGAGGTAAAATTAGCACAAGAGAAATCTTGAGTAATTTGTATAATGAAAATGAGTGTAAATTGAAAAGCAGATAGAGTTTAAGGTATGAAAAATGTTAATAGTGTATATTAAAAAGATATTTTTGAAAAACCTAGCCAAGGGTTATTTATTTTGAATGGACTGCAACTTCATAAAGCATCTCTAGTTTGTATGCTTTTTAAAACAAGCTCATTTCTTTGTATTAAAGTGAAATAAACTTGTAATTTTAATTTAATTTAATAAACTTTTTATCTAAGACTAATTTATTTCAAGAGAAAATTCTGGCTACCACTTACTATGGAAGATTTATAACTTTGTTACACTGTGAGTGTTCATTTCAAATAAAGCAAGACTGTAACGATTTGTATCCGTACATATTAAGATGCCCTGAATACATGGCTACTCTCCCATATTATTGTTGAGACCTGAGCAGTAACTGCTAGGTTTACATTCATTCCATCAGGAACCTAAGTAGCTGGTATAGGGTCAGATACTTATGGTTGGCTGTGGGAAGGGTGATAAAGACAAGTATAGAGAGACCAGAGTAGGCTAACCTAAAGAGAAGCATTCGGAGATTTCTCTAAGAAAGTAAGATATGCCAGGACTTGGTGTGAGAGAATGACTGGACTGGGAAAGGGCAGGACAATTGCATTTAGACAGAGGCAGGGCTTGCAAACAACCTAGAGGTAAGACATTGTTTCTCAGAACTCAGTAAGGTCCAAAATGGCTGTAGTACTAATAGGACTGATAAGTCCTATTAGTTTAGTCTAGATTATTTATTAAAAAAAAAAAAAAGGAACAGTAAGTATATCAAAGTACATTTCCAAATGACCATAGTAGGTCAAATCTCAACATAAGGAAATGGCAAACCTCAGCAATGATGTCTGATACTTAACTTACAAGATTAAAACTTCAAGTTTTAATGTCGTCTAGAGGTTCAGAGTGCTTCCTGCTCTTGTAGTAGACTCAAGTAACATGATGGTTTAGAACAGCTGCCTGTACCTCAGCCCCAGAGTATCTGATGTCTTCTTCTGACCTCAGTGGGGGAAATAAAATTTCCTACAAAAGGTGCATACAAAGGTGACAGTAGAAGCTGCTAACAAAGTTCCTCTCTCTTGACCAGTCCCATCCTATCAAGTTAGAGGGGCCTGTGCAGGTTAATAGCCTCACTCTACCCAAATGGATGTTTTGTCTGAGTGCCTAGCAGCCGCAGCAGTCTCTTTATCACCTCAACTCATGTCTGACCAGGACACTCTTCTCTTCTGGGCAGTGCAGGAACTCCCAGGAGAGGGAAGATGAGTGAGGGGAGATGGAAAAGATAGCATGTGGGTTAAACCAATAAAAGCCCAGTCTAAAAAGGGGGTAGGGTACTCTTCCTAAACAGCATACAAAATTTAAGAATGAATGCATAGTAACCCATTTTAAATTTAAAATCAGTATTTAACCAAATAAACCAAAAGTTAAACTGATCACTATGTTTATTTTATAAAATGTATTTGCAGAAATGTTTTGTCAGACACAAGTGCTATAAAAATAAATATAAAATATACATGTTTACATACTGCTTATATATACATTATTTACATATTCAAAACAGCAAAAGTGTAGCATGCTTTGTTCATGATTCTCAGTGTCTTACTAGTACAGAAAACAAAAACACACCATACACAACTCAGTTCAATATAAACAGGAGCACAGAAAGTTCAAAGGATTATGTACTTGGAGCAAATTAGAGGTCCTAGTTTATTTTATAACCACTAAAGAAAGGCTTTCTGAAGTTATAATAAATTTAAAAAAAATTACTTACTTGAAAGCCAACCAAAAAATCATTTATTAAATATAGACATCTGAAAGGACTAATTAATGAAAACTAGGAGTTGGATTAGAAAACATCAGAAGGATGGAAGAAAGACATTGTAGTTTCTGCTTGATGTATTCTGGTAACTTTTCATTTTCTCCATACCTGAATGAAACAGGAAAACAAACAGAACTTTATTCCTTGGACCTTAATACTCAAAAGTACATGCCCCAGTCAGTAATCCTTCAATGACAAGAGGCATCTCAGGAAAATAATACACTTCGTAGAATTCCAAAACCAACTGAGGCACACCCAATTTGTTTCTTTCAAAAACATTTTTCTTTAATAGGTGTGTACAAGCAATATGTGTGTGTGTATGAACGTATGTACATATGTATATTTTTTACAAATATTTTTATCTGGTATTAGTTGAATAGTCAGATAGCACGTGGACTAGGAAGACTAGTGGTTTGCCTTAAATGTCTGTCAGTGCTGGGTTGCCCAGTTCAGTTACAGAAGGCTTGCAAAGCATTCACAAGGCCTGAGGTTCAATGCCTAGCATGTTAAAAAAAAAGTTTCTAACAAGTTTTTTGAAAGCTGGAATACAACTTTTATTTGGGAAAAATAACCATGTTCCGACTATTTTGAGATGGGGACTCATAAGCCTAGGTTGGTTGGCTATGTAGCCATGAATGATCCTGGATGAATGTGTGCACCAGGACATCCATCAGAAGGCAGGCTTATGAGTCCTCTTCTATCACTTCTGCCTTTTATTTACAGAGTTCCTCAGTAAAACTGGAGGTCACCTATTTTGCTAGACTGGGTGGCCACGGTTCCTTTTGTTTCCAGTTCCCCAGCACTTGTCTTAAGGGTGCACATTGTCTTGCCTTGCCTTTGTCATGGGTGCTGGGAGGCTGAACTACTGTCCTCCTGTTTGCAAAGCAAGTACTTAAGCAACTGAGCCATCTGTCCAGCCCTCCTTGTCCTTTTTGTTTGTGTTTGAGATGGAGTCTCACTGTGTAGTCCCCTAGCTGGCCTAGATGAGATTATGTAGATTGAGCTGGCTTTTTTTTGTTTTGTTTTTTGAGACAAGGTCTCTCTCTGTAGTCCTGGCTGTCCTGACTCACTTTGTAGACCAGGCTGGCCTTGAACTCAAGAGATCTGCCTGTCTCTGCCTCCCAAATGCTAGGATCAAAGGCATGTACCATCATGCCCAGCAATTACAGGCAGCTGTGTACTGCCATGTGGGTGCTGGGATTTGAACCCAGGTTCCTTGGAAGAACAGCCAAGTGCTCTTAACTGCTGAGCCATATCTCAAGCCCTTAAGTTGGCTTGTAACTCACAGAAATCCACCTATCTCTGCCTCTCAAGTGCTGGAATTAAAGGTGTACACCACTATCATACCTGGCTCCTCCATGTTCTTTTAAATAAATAATTTATATATATTACTTTTCTAACTCCATCCTGAAAGCCCAACCTAACTAGGTCATTGAATAATAGGGTTGCAAAGAAATCTTAACCACTTGAGTTGATAACGGGTAATCACAACATGAATATTAATGACTACAAGCAGTTAAAAATAATGAACAGTGTAAGTAAATTTATTAATTCACTTATTTCAAAATACAGAAAAAGCAAAATGAGAGCAAGCACTTAAACTCACACAACTTACCTAGTTGTCTGACCATCTGGTGATGTGTAACTGATGGAAGACACTCCTGCTTGCACAACCAGCTGTGATCCATCATTAAACTGAACCCACACAGCTCCGCTAGTTAGCTAGTAAAGCAAACGGCATAGAAAATAACTATATAGAGTGTACTATAGAGTTTTGCTTTATTCATTCATTTACTGTTTTGGGGTCCTCCCACCTTTTTGAAGTGGAGTCTCAATAGATGGCCTTGAACTCAAAAGAGTCCTACCTCTGCCTTAAGAGTTGTTATTAAAGGCACACATCACAGTTAGGTGTTTATTTATTTATTTTGTTTTTTCAGGACATGGTTTCTCCATGTATATCTGGCTGTCCAGGACTCACTTTGTAGACCAGGCTTGCCTTGAACTCACAGAGATTCACCTATCTGCCTCCCGAGTGCTGGGATTAAAGGCGTGCACCACCACGCCTGGCACATGAAAGTTATTTTATTTTTCATGTGTATGGGTGTTCTTCTAAAGCACATGATACTTGTGTACAATTTGCTCACAATACCTGAAGAGACCAGAAGAGGGCATCAGATCCCTAGGACTGGAGATACAGACAGTTGTGAGCCATGTAGGAATAACAAGAGCAAGTGCTCTTAATCAGGGAGCTGTCTCTCTAGCTCCACATTTCATCAGACTCTCACTCACTACACAGCCCATACTGGCACAGACTTCACTCCTGCTTCTGACTCCTAAATATCATGATTCCAGCTGTGTGATCATCCCCAGACCCAATACAGCCTTAAAAACAATCGTCTCTGATGTGGTGGTGTACACCTTTAATCTCAGCACTGGGGAGGCAGGGGCAGGCAGATGTCTGTGAGTTCAAGGACAGCCTCATCTATGAGTGCAGGACAGCCAAGGATAGACAGAGAAACCCTGTCTATTATTAGGTAATAGTTTAATCAAGAGGTTCAGTGAGAAAATTATCTTCTCAGAAATGTCTCACCTGAGTAGCCCAACCAACATTTTTCACAAAAACAGATTTCAAAAGCTGTGCTGATTTAGGAAGACTCGAAGAAGAGAAGCTTGTCCCTGTGGCAGTGGCCATGTGGCCAAGTCCTTCAAGTGTCACAGTCTACAAACAGTAAGGGAGAGAGATTCCTTAGCACATTCTAAGCTGCTTCAGTAAAATACAAGATGGCTTCATGATTTTAAGTTTTCTCAAAACAAAAATTCCATTATTAAAATACCAACCACATTATTCAAAATAAAAATGAAAAAGGCCAAATTATGTCTTCTGTTTTCATTATAATAAATTTCTTTCCTATTCTTTCCCCTTATTTCTCATAGCTAAAATCAGAGAATGTACATATGTATGCGTATATATACACACACTAGTTTCTTACGAACTGTATTCTTGTACATTTACATACAGTCTTTATGGGAAATCTAATAGGCAGCTGACAGCATGTGAAAGGACCTTTGGTTTATTCAAGCAGACATATGGCAAAGTAGCTCAGTGAGGCTGAAACAGTAAGTGATGTCTTATTTTTCTGGGTGGTGCTAGGATCTAACCCACAGACCTGCACATCTCGAGCATGTGTGGATTTTGTAATTGAGCTGTGTCCCCAGCCCCCATCTCCACTCTATATAGAGTACCAGGCACCCCTGCAGGGTCTACAGCATGTGATAGTTACTCACAGGACTGGGTGCTGGCGCCGATGCTGGAAGAGCCTCACTGTTCAGGCTCAGTGTGCTCGATGAAGCGTGTTGTCCCTTCAAGGAGCTTGGCTCCACAGGAGGTGTTAAGAGGGCTTTAGGTGAATCAGGATTACCAGGTTTTCTGAAGGAAGAGAAATGTCCTAATATAGTTCCCTAAAGCTTTTCATTATACAGAGAACCAAACACTTATTTAGGGTTTTTTTGTGTGTGTTTTTGACATAAGGTCTCACTCACTATGTAGATCAGGTTGGCCTTGAACTCAGAGATCCACTTGTTTCTGCCACTCCAGTGTTGAAATTAAAGGTGCATCACCACACCTGGCTACTGAAGTTTTTAAGTTTTAATTTTATTTATTACATGTCTGGGCCAATGGTGTGGGTATACAGGCACATATATGCCCAGGGTGTTTCTGGAGGTCTGAAAAGGAATTTGAGTTAAGTTCTCTCCTTCAATCTTTATGTAGGTTTCAGGGATCAAGTTTAGGTTGTTAAGTTTGTGTGGTAAACACTTCTACCCACTGAGCCATCTCATTGGCCCTTGCAGGTGTCTTGAGATAGAGTGGCCTCCAATTCCTTCTGTCTCTACCTTGCAGGTGCCAGGATTATGGGGGCATCACCATGGTTCAACTCTAAACATCATTTCCAAGTAAGTGATCAAACTGAATCCTATACATTTTAGTCATAGGGATTTTAAGCTTTTACCTTCCTACAATTATTGGGAAGAATGAAGAGCTCCTGTTTCTCCTTTCCTCTTCTGAGATTACAGATTCCAGCGCCAAGCAAACATGGTGACCCTATCAGGGAGAAGATTGCCTCCTGTCAACAGTTCACTGCTTGAACATCACATGATTGGTAACTGGATGAAAACAGGTACATACCTCATTAGCATGGTCCATATATATTTTTATTTCATCTTTCAAGCTGGTAACTTCATTTTCATCTTTTAAAGTGTAAGATTTCCCAGTTTTTTCAATCACATGAATTAAATGTTCTGTTTTATGTATTTTGGCCCCTGAAAATTAAGCGGAAAACCATTCTTTTATCAGTTCTTTTACTATTCCTGCATTTAGCTCATTATTATACTAGTACACAATGGTTGTCAGAAAGGTTATTTACATTCATTTATTCATCATTCGTAAAGCATTAAGCCATCACTTCCCTTTCCGGCATGTACCTGATTTGACCCTCACCTTTGTGCATATCGCTCATACAGAATAGCAGGGCACAGCTGTAGTGACGTGCTGTGATGCGCACATGGGAAGGCTTCATGGAGAGACAGGTAAAGTCAAAGTGACCCTACCGAACTCTCAGAGACTCTGCTAAACTCGACCGCTTGCCGTGTTTTAGTGTCAAAACTTGCGTGTCCATTTGGGTTTCAAGTAAGGTAGGGGGTAAAGTTTTTCATGCAGCGCTTATACCACAGACTGATAAAGAGCTAAGCAGAGAACAAAGACTGGATCACCCACATGTTACAGATGAGCTGCAGGGTTACAGCAGTAACTCTGGATCACATGTAGAATACTCACCATCATAAAACCAAACTTCGAAATCAGCACCAGGAGAATTTTCCATCAAAATACATTTTGCATATCTTGTAAAATAAGTGATTTTGGGAGTTTTAGACCTTACAAGCTGAATAAATCTGGAAGCATACTGATATTTCCGCCAGTATTTTTCTAGAGAGGAAAAATACACTTAATAATTAAGGAAGAAAGAGTCGACTAAACATACAGTTGTATCTATGCTCTAATTCCTGGTAAGGTTAGGTAGGTTTTCTGGTTTCTCAAAGTTACTTCAACTAATTTATAGTGTCTAGAAGCTTATGCAGGACACAGAGTCAGTTACCAACAATTATAAATTATTTATATATATTACTGCAATTATTTCAAATGTGAAAATCTAGACACTTAACGTTGAGAATTCTGATGGTTCTAGAAAGATCATTAATGAAGCAAACCATGGGCTATAGTTCTGATGTTATTAATACTTCAGAGCTAGTTCTTAAGTAAGAGGGTTATGGTAGTATAGCATATGAACAGTAAACTGGAGCAATAAGATATACAAGATCTTCCCAGACACGAAGTACATGAACTTGATTGGCAGCCTGACCGAAGCTAAGGTAGAGTTACAACTTATTACATCTAGACATACAGAATTTATGTGTATGTAAACCTATGATCTCAATCCATCTCCTGATAATGTACACACCTGGCAAATTGTCAAAGCTGTACCTACTGATGTTGTCAGTAGGCAAGGGTGGTCTATCAACGAGAGGAAAGCCTCTTCCATCATTTGGGTAATAAACAGTGATCTAATTTAAAAAATTAAAAATTTTAATTATATGCCATTAAATATTCTTTGTTAGCAAAAATATACAAAACTCTATATCAAACAATAATTTAAACACTAATTTTAAAAAATTAAGTTTTCTAAAATAAAGTATTTTAATCTAAAATTTTAATTTTATTACTAGTTACAATTGCTTTTATTTTTCAGCTTGTGAATTCCAAAGATACAGATTAAATGTCATATTGTAAAAAGAACTGAATACCAAATGTTTAAAGCCACACCTGAAATCACAAATTAATAAAATCAGTACGCTACCGTAGTCCCATCACTAGATATCTGAAGAACTTCTTTCACATGACCTTCAGATGTACCCTCTTTTAGAAGCTCCACACATACTTCCTCTGAATCAAGGATGCTCACCTAGAGAAACAGAAAAATCAATAAAATGTTGTTTTTTAGAACACTTCTGGCACATACTACTTAAGAGGAAGAAGTACTCAACCATAGCAGAAATAACAAAATCCAACTGCTGCTTCACTCTGTCAGTCTAGAACAGAGATGCACTTGGGCGCAGTTGTGAGCCAGAAGGTACAAAGGTGAGAATGTGTAATCAAGTGTGAAAAGCCAACCAATGAGCAAAAGGCAAACAGAAGGTAGGGTGGGGAACAAGGGCCCTGAAGACAATGAGAACCAACAAAGGCAAGGCTGGATGACCTGGGAAACAAAGAACAAGTAGGATCAAGATGGAATCACAAAGAAGTTATTCCATCTTCACATATGCTCATTAAATTCTAAGCCTAGAGAGCATATTGCTTTGATTTTAGGTTTTTTTTTTTAAGCTGTATTTTCTAGTTTATTCTTGACTTGGGATAAATTAAATCTAAACCAAAGGGCTAATATTAAATGTCAATTCACCAGCTGTAGATATAAAGTATTTATGTTTTTTAAATAATAATTTAGGGGCTGGAGAGGTGGTTCAATGGTTAAGAACACTTGTTGCTCTTGCAGAGGGCTTTGGTTCATTTATTAGAACCCACATGGTGGGTTTATTTCCCAGAACCCACATGGTGGCTTATAACTGACGGTAACTGAAATGCCAAGGAACTTAATGTCCTTTTCTGGCTTCTCTGGGTACCAGGCAGTCATGTAGGGCCTACACATACATGCAGGTAAAACACCGAGAAACACAAAATCAAAATAAATACATTAGAAAACATCAGTAACATATCTGAATCAACTTTCCTACATTTATCATAATCAACCTGCCATTCTTTTAAAGCTAGAGGGTGCACCAGGATGGTAGTACACACCTGCAATCACAGCATTCATGAGGCAAGGGCAGAAGGATCACAAGTCCAAGGCCATCCTGGACTACCTACTGGAAACTTTGTCTTGAACACACACACACAAAACCCAAATACTACCTCTCTAAATAAACATATGCTATTTTTTCATGAATATTCAACCCCCCATGTTAAGTTTATATAATACCTCAAATTTCAGAGAAGGTATCATAAAACCCAAAGAGATCATACTCAAGAATTGTATTCCAAAGAAAATGTCAAATGGTAACTTACAAAAATAACTGACATACCACAGCCTTTTTGGTTTTCTGTCTGATTGGTTTTAATCTGTGAGCAATCAAAGGCAATGTAATGCTTCGTAAGGTAGGTTTCTGGTAACCCAATGTTGACTCCATACTCCTCTTCTTGCTTTGTTCAGAATGATGTAGGCCCGGCTCTTGTTGCATAATCTCAGGTTTACTGTGATGTGCAGTCACGTACTTCATGGTACTCAGTTGCTTTACAGGATTAACATTAGCAGAAGTATCAGCATTCTTGCTGGCTCTTGTATCAGTCCAAGTATTTCTTAATGTGTTCTCTGAATCCGAGTAGCCCTGGAAATCTCTGTTAGGGCTACCGGTGCTGTGCTCATTAGTGTCTCCTAAATGAGCTAAAAAATACATTAAAAAAAGCAGTTTACTAAACTGTAGCACAATGTGCTGATTATAATAGCATTTGGGAGAGGGGGGGCCGAAGACATGATTTTTTCTATGTAGCCCTGGCTACCCTGGAATGTATTCTGGGCTGGCCTTGAACTCAAGAGATGAGCCTTCTTCTAAGGCAAGTGTACCACATGCCCAGCCTCTACAATGGCACTTTTAAAACACAACAAAAGTCAATTAAAACATTCGTATATTGTATTTCAAAGTCTATTTAAATCAGTCAATTGTAGCTGTTCTTGCCAAAGGGGAAATGTTTAATTGCATTGATGACAGATATGCTAATTTCTTTTTTTGTTGTTTTTGTTTTGTTTTTTGAGACAGGGTTTCTCTGTGTATCCTTGGCTGTCCTGCACTTACTTTGTAGACCTGGCTAGCCTTGAACTTGCAGAGATCTCCTTGCCTCCGCCTTCCAAGTGTTGGGATTAACTGGGCGCACCACTTGGCCTAGCAATTACAGACAGCTGTGAACTGCCATGTGGGTGCTAGGATTTAAACCCAGGTTCTTTGGAAGAACAGCCAGTGCTCTTAACTGCTGAGCCATCTCTCCAGCCCCAGTTAATTTCTTTCACAGAACTGTTTTACTATACATAACATTATTATAAACGTTATATATATTGGATTTTTTTTTTAAATAAAGAAGCTAACCAGGCATGATGGAGCATGCTTAATCCCAGCACTTGAGAGACAGAGACAGGTGGATCTCTGTGAGTTTGAGGACAACCTGGTCTACAAAGTAAGTCCAGGACAGCCAGGGCTTGTCACACAGAAACCTTATCTTGAACCCCCTCCCCCCCCAAAAAAAAGCTATTAAGAAAATGAGCTCTCAACTTTTTAAATAAATAAGGACAAAAAGTAGTTAAAGAAACATTATTTAAAGTCAGGTTGAAGAAAGCCATTAGTATTCTTATGGCTATAAAAATGAATGTGAAATCAACTTATATTCAAAGCAAAAACAAGTTACTCATCCTAAGGCAAGTTCATCAAAAGTGGTTCGATATGAATTCCCAGCCTATGAAGAAAAACTATGTAAATCTTTTTAAAGTCAAGGATTGTATGTCCCATCTCCACTTAGAAAATAAGCAAGAACACTGTCTTCAGCATCATTAGTAATTAGTATTGCAAATGTATTTGCACCTCCATATTTAAAAGCTCTCTTATTGAATTCTATACATTCACATTTCACATGGTTTAGGGTCCACTTTTTACAAAACTATTTTATTTGTGCATTAGTGTATGTATGTACACTGTGTATATGCAGTGCCTAATCAGGTTTCAGATCTGGAAATGAAGTTTCCAGATGGCTGTGTGCATCACCTGCTGTGGGTCCTGGGAACTGAACTCTGATCTTCTGGGAATAGCAGCAAGTGTTCCTAACCACTGAGCCATCTCTATACCCCCTAGAGTTCCTTTTTTTTTGTTTTTTTTCGAGACAGGGTTTCTCTGTATAACAGCTCTGGCTGTCCTGGACTCGCTTTGTAGACCAGGCTGGCCTCGAACTCACAGAGATCCACCTGCCTCTGCCTCCCAAGTGCTGGGATTAAAGGCGTGCGCCACCACTGCCCAGCCTAGAGTTCCTATTTTTAAAAGTGTCTTAAATAAATAACTTAATTACATAATGGTAAATTTTAATTATCTCATTATTTTTTGAGACAGGGTCTCATGTTGATGAGCTGGTCTTGAAGTCATGACCCCTATGCCTTGGCCTCCCCAGTGGCGTAACTAAGGCATGGGCTGCTATGTCCTGCTGCTATTATTTTTTTAAAGGCCTTAAATGATCAGTTATATAGCTCTCTAGTTTTTCAGTACTAAATAAACTCTCAGAATTTTTATCACAATTTACTCTTAAATGGCTTTGTAAAGCTTCTCATTATAAAGAAAAATATTTGATATCAAGTGAAATACTTTAAAATTAGAGCAGTACTAAATTATTCATATAAAGGTTTTTTTTTCCCTCCATCTCAGAAAAGTTCATATTACCAAATAAAACTAACCTCGGAATAAGTACATGAATACAAGACTAATGTACAGGACAGTTTTATGTGTAAAGAAACAAACCAGTAAGTATAAGGTCAGATTAATTCCCTTTTAAACTTCTGCAAATCATACATCTCTCTTGAGAGGATCTCACAACTCCCTAATGAGAGCACACCTCACAGCCCACAGGCAGCACAATGCTTGGTGAAAGATGATCTCCAGATGCTGCCTTCTAATTCTCTTTTCCCACCACTATTTTCCACCCACCTTCTGCTAGTGTCATTCATTAATAGGAAACACTTAATCTCCACACTATTAATAATGACCAAGGGACACCTGCTTAAAATGTTTAGGTTTCAGTATGAGGAACAATTGGCAGACTAAAATTTTCACATCAGCTTCTTACAAGAAAAGTCAAGCATCTTTTGATTACTTTATGGTTATTAATAATGCTGTTTTTGGCATAGGCATCACCACAACACAAGGCTTCAACATCTAAGCCTGAATGAGGACTACTTGAGAGTCCTGGCTCTCCTACTTAATGATACAGAGGTCTGGTTTTGTGTACAATTTGCTCATATATAGCTTTCTTCTCCATATTTGTAATGAAAACTTTAATCATATGCATTAAATATTAAGGAGAGTAGATAGCTTAAATATTCCAAATGTCAAACAATGGTTTTCTTAGATAAAAGCAAAAATGCATGTTTGGGAGGTTCCAAGTCTATACATTTTAATTAAATATTCCATTAAAAAACTCACCATTCATTTGCAGATTCCCAAACCACTGTTGTACCATTTCCATCTGAGGTGTCTGGTCTGCAAATGGAAAAGGAGTTTTTCCTAGACAATGATGATTGGAACTAAAGAGGGGGAAAAAAAATCCCATAGACCAATTATTGGGGAAGGAAAAGTTGCTGACAGAACCCAGGGCTACAAACACACACACCCACATGAATATGCATTCTATGACAGAGAATTTCTAGTCGCTAAATATTTTAAGGCAGAAACCCTAGAAGAGATTTAAATACCTGAAATTTTAGAATAACCGAAAAAAACCAAAACAGTATCTGTATAATCTCTAAAACTCTTAGGCCAAAATGCCATGGCACTATAATGGCACCACTGTCTACTATCCTTTTATAAGCGTGTAGTTCAAACATTCAAGATCACAAACACAAACCAATTAGGAACTAAAATTACTGATAGCATCAGAAGCAGTCAGTAACACAGCTACTTCTCACTCAGACTCAGCTTCCCTCTACATGCAGCTACTATTAGTCCTTTAATGATCAGACTTGTTCAATAAATGGTATGCTGTGCTAGAGATCTGCCCCAAATAACAAGCTAACCTAAACATTTAAACATACTCATGAACATGAAGACTTTTTTTCCAGTGCTGAATATTGACATGAGGGCACTATTGCATGCTAAGCCAGTATTCGCCCACTGAACTGTATCTAACTTCCTTATACAGACTTAAGAGACCTTAGCCAACATAAACAACACTGAAGCCTCCTCTTTGTTTTGAAAAAAGACTAGCCTAGAACTTGCTGTCATACAGACCGGACTCTGCTGCATGATCCTTCTGTCTGCACCTCCCAAATTCTAGGAGTATAGTTATGTGCCACCATGCCTGGCTCAAAATTGTAATTCTAGTCTGTGAGGAAAACACCTAGATATTTTATACCACCTTATTTAGATGCAGCCATGTACCTGTGCTAATACAATGCTCATCCAAATGCTATGGAAAGAATTATCCTTACACTGCATGGTCATTATCAGGTCTTTCCAAAGATCCACAACTATTGGCTGTTTAGTCTTTAAGGAAGTTAAAAACATTGCTGTTGGTGGGTGAATACCTGTGTTCATTTTCATCCAGTAATCTTCTGGGCTTTGAAAGCATTTCTACTGAGTGACATCGTTCTATGGAGTATGTTTTTGCTCGAGACTGATTAGAAGTGCTGGATCTATCAGAGGAATGAGCTCTTCGAAGGTATCGGGAATGTGGCCTTTCTTCTGCACCTTCGATTACTCTTCCCCGTCCCCTCCTACTAGTTTCTTGCTCTGGGTTTCCCCACTGAGTACAAAAATTACTTCCATCTCCTGAAGAAAAGTCACTCGAATTTTTATTTTTTTGAAATACAGTAATTTTATTTGGAAGTGGTTGAGCAATCAAAAGTCTTCTTCTGTCAAGTAGGCTACCACTCAAACTGGTACCGGAAGAAGCTGTAATTGTTGTGGAAAGTGTGGCATGCCCACTATCCATTGAGTCCTCTACAGTCCCCAGGTCTTTACTTTTTGTTGAAGGATTTCGTGACATAAAAGGATGGTCCAACACAGAAGACAGACTTAACCGATCTGCAGGGTTTCTACGAAGTAACTGGTGAATAAGATCCTGGGCCTCTCGTGACAAAAAGGTTGGCATTTCATAATCCGCCAATACTACTTTATTCAACGTGTTCTTGACTGTATCAGTGTCAAAAGGTGGTCTTCCAATAAGTAATGTATAAAACATACAGCCCAATGACCAAATATCAGATTCAAGTCCATGTGCACTTCGAGTTGCAATTTCTGGTGAAATATAATTAGGAGTTCCACACAGTGTATAGTGCTTCTCATGTGGCATTTTCAATTGTGTTGCTAGTCCAAAGTCAGCAATTTTTATGTTCATATTACGTGTAAGTAAGATGTTAGAGAGTGTGAGGTCTCGGTGTAATATGCCATGCGAATGAAGATACAACATTCCTGTGATGATCTGGTGCATGAAGTGCCTAGCTGTGAAGATGGAAAAAAGAGAACTTAACAATTCAAAAGTTCTGGAAAATCCAGTGTTTAGAACACACAATAAAATCCATTATACATGTTAGAGTATTATACTAAAACCTTAGCTTTCAGCTTAGATTTACCAACTAAAACATCACTCTACTGATATAATGCTAATTCCTCTTAAGAAAACTAGGAACTCCTTTTAATCTTCGCTTTTTCTAACGTATGAGCTAAGGGAAGCCACATTTTATACCAGTTGAAAGTGTTTAGGATAACTAGGTATCAGATACAACAAAAAAAATTATTTAGAATTGTACAAGCAATTCATAAATATATCTATCACTTGTAAAGAACAAAACTCTCCCCTATCAAAATATTTAGTATAAACATATCTTTTTAACATGTGGAGTGCACATGTGTATGCTCTTCCTCGACTGCTTTCCATCTTACATGCTGAAGCAAGGTCTCTTAAACCCAGAAATCATTCATCCACAAGTCGGCTAGCTAGCTGCTTGGGGGAATCGTATTCTAGTTCCTGAGTGCCAAGTACAAAGAGCAGGCTGCCCCATCCACCCATGCACTTGCATGGGTGCTGGGTACCAACCCCAGTTCTCACACTTGCATGATAAGAACTTGACAGCCTCCACTGCAAAAAATTTATATATTTTACAATACGTTTCTGCATGATTGCATATATGTAGAGCTACAGACACATTATAATAAACACTTTTAAAATATTTTAAAAATGGTATAAAAATAGTATTATTACCTTTTTTAGGCTATTTCAAAGTTATTTTTATAACAATGTCATAGATTTTTATTTTACTTAATTGCTGTTGAACATTGGTGTAATTTCTGATGTTTCAAGATTACAAATATAGGACATATTGTGCATGCTTACTTTTTGTGAATGTGTTTATATATATATATATATATATATATATATATATATATATATA
>CAJQZJ010004856.1:4931989-4955407 GCA_907164525.1 Lophiomys imhausi | reverse complement strand
TATATATATATATATATATATATATATATATATATATATATAAAATCATAAAATACAAAAATTTATTAGTTTTGTACCTTGGTAAGTTAGCCTTTAAAAGCCTTAGTAACATTAAATAACCTCAATTCAGTGTGTAAAAATGATCCTTCATTGTTTTAGGTAGGACCCTCATGACCATTAATGAATCTATGCATCTGTTCATGTTTATTGGTTATTTGAGCTTATTCCTTAGTACACTGATTATCTTTTCCCTTTTAGGAACACCTTTAATTTTTCAACATGATTTTTTTTTAGTTATCCATACTACACACACACAAATTTGTCAGTGGAAAACAGGAACTTAGGGCTTTGTGCGTGCATGCCAAATAAACATGCTAACCCTGAATTACAGCCCCAGCCTTACCAGTCACACATTTTGCAGATATTTCTTTTCCACCTTTGTCTTAAACTTTGTTGGTGGGAGGGGAGTATATCTTTTGTTGCATATATGTTTTAAGTTTAAATCAGTCTAACAATTTTTTCTTTATAAATTTTGTCTCAATAAAACCTTCCTACAAAAAGTACAAAGCATTCTGAGAAATACAGTTAACCAGTATCTATGTGTATGGATTTCCCCCCTCCAATTTGTATTATTTCCTTAGGATAATACAATGGAATTTGAGAGAAAGTTTATTGTTTTCCAACAGATTTAAATGTATAAAAAGCTCGATCAGGTCAGTGTGATGGCTGAGCAGGTAAAGGTGCTTGCAGCCAAGTTTGACAACGGGAATTTGGTATCTCAAATCCACATGAGACAAGGAAAGCCAACTCCCTAGAGCTGACCATAACAACACTCAACATACAAATAATGGATATTAAAAACAAAACCAAAAACTTAGCAGCACCCATATTCCTTAGCTGTATCTGCAGTATCAGGGGTAGCTTGCAAAACAAAACAAAACAAACAACAACAACAAAAAAAACGAAACCCACTAGTTTGACAAATTTGACAACATATGGACCTTATCTGTTTGAGAAAATGATGGGGGAAGAATTGAAAGTTGTATTTCACAGAAAACTATTATTAGGTGTGGAAAAAGCTTTGTCGCTATGTTCATTTAAAGGTCTGCAATGTAAAGATATGTTACCTGGGGAGTTCTGCACAACTCTGCATTTCAGACCTTTTATAGTAAATGTTCTCAATGTTTGGAAACTTTAGTCAAATGCATTCTAAGGAGTTTTCCAGATTTGAAAGGATTTATTGTAAATTATTACTGATGATTTAATTTAAAATGTGTTTTGGAAAACAGAATTCCTCTACTTCTGTAATACCTGATCTATAAATACCAGCTTTTGTGGAGACTCTCCTTTTTTGGTGTACACTAGTTTTAATTGTGGCTGTAGAGATGGCTCAGCTGTTATAATAGCCTACTGCTCTTTCAAGGACCCAAGCTCACTTCCCAGGACCTATGTTAACACTCCACGGGCAGAGACACCTACCTGCACTACATTCGTATACCCAGACAGGGACGTACACTCATACACAAGGCTTAAAAAAAGAAAGAAAAATTGTTGAGGCCAAAAGGATGGGCTAGTGTTTAAGAGCCCTGGCTGATCTGCCAAAGGATCTGGATTCCAAACACCCACATGGTGGCTCACAATCAAGTTCCATTGGATCCAATGCCTTCTTCTGAACGCCCTTGGCATCAGGCACACATGTAGTGCACAGACACACATGCAAACAAACAAACAAAAATATAAAATTTAAAAACATGTGTACCTTACTAAGGTGGATATACTGGCTTACACCTTTAATCCCAGCACTCAGGAGGCAGTGGCAGGAGGATCTCTGTGAGTTTGAGGCCAGCCTGGTCTATATAGTGAATTTCAGAGCTACTTTGTAGAGACCTTGTCTCAAAAACACAAAACATTTTTTTTTTTACTAAATATTACAAAATAGCACGTTTCTCAAAACCACACCTTGAAAAGCCAAGTGTTTGCCAAATAAAGATAGAGATATATTCCACCCCCCCCCCAAAAAAAAGATACCTACCTTCACTTTCTGAGAAAGGTTTCATTCTGTTCTTTAGATATCTGTTCATTTCTCCATTATGACACATTTCTAATACCAGGTATACATAATTGTTATCTTCAAAGTAATTATAGAGCTGAAACAGAAAAGGGTGTAGTCAGTTACACAGCCAGCTTTCTTAACTACTTCTACACACCTTGTATCTTACCTCCAAGACAGATGGGTGTTTCAACTGGCAATGTATTTTCACCTCATTCTGGACTCTCTGCACCATTCCAGCTTTGTACATAGCTTTCTTATCTATCTAAAAATAAGAGGCCAGATTTATTTGTTTGATATTTATGGTCCTGAGGTTTGAAGCCATGGCCCT
The DNA here is from genome assembly GCA_907164525.1 of Lophiomys imhausi. NCBI lineage: Eukaryota > Metazoa > Chordata > Mammalia > Rodentia > Muridae > Lophiomys > Lophiomys imhausi. Next base: position 4,953,026 of record CAJQZJ010004856.1, on the reverse strand, counting down.
GTGCATGCTAGAGAAAAGAACTCTACCACCAAGCTATACCCCTAAGTCCAGACAAAAGCTCAAACATCAATCTAAAGTTCTCCAAAGTCTCTTTATGTTTTGAAGTCAATTTACTTTTATGTACGCCCCACCCTTGCACCTAGCAGGGTCCATTCTAAGTATGTCCAATGCATTTATGTTATACCAGCAGCTGGCCTTGGACTTATGATGTTCCTTTTTCCAACTTCAGAGCTGGGATGATAGGCTGACAATAATGGTATTTTTGGATTATTATAGCAACAAATAAGCATATTATTATCATAAAAATTGTTCTGACTTCTCATTACTTTAAGTATTCATAGTAATAAAGTATTCTAGTTTCCTGGACACCAATAATGTATAAACCTTCACCTAAGCAAGGTCAAGTGTCTCTTAAATATATGTAAGTGCAGCTTCTGCACTTAGAAACACTGTCCTTTGTCTATGCAATGTATTTTACACACACACAGCAGAGGTGCACAACCTTTATTAGATAAAAAGTGTGACATTTTAAATAGCAAGCCTCTCTAGTCCCTTGCAAAATACTTGAGAAACAGTCACTAATAATACATTCTTACCATTTTGATTGCAACTTCCAAACCAGTGTGAATGGACTCGGCTCTGTAAACACCAGCAAATGATCCTTTACCGAGTAGATTTCCAACCTTAAAGTCCTTTTTTAAAAAAAATTAAAGATTAGAGGTCACGAATGGCAGAACTAGAAAGTAAGGAAAGCTTGGGTAGGGACTGGAATGTAAAATGGGCCAGAGGGGAAATCTGACAGGTTCTAGCAGCTGCCACACCTCGATGTTGCAGGGGCCTGGGATGGAAGGCATCTCGATGCTCAGAGAGACTAGCTGAGCTTCAACCCGGATGGAGACCGAGGACTCTAATAAGCTGGCTATTTCGGCTCCCTCCTCCTGTCCATCCGGCTCCCGCCGCCGCTCCCGCCACGGTAACCGCCGTCCCCGGGGAGGGGCAGGCGGAGCAGCTCCCCGAGCGCGGAGGTGGAGGCGGGGAGTGCGGATCCGACGCCTGGGGACGGGGACCGGGGCGGGACCCACATCTGGAGACACCCTGCAGGGTACCAGCCCCCTCGCCCCGGGGCTCCGAGGGGCGGGCCACTTCGCCCGCCTCTCCTCGGTCTGCCCGCAGCACCCCCCGCCTTACTTAAGCGTGTCACTGAGCACTACTGAGCGCCGTAGCCAGGCTGTCCCTCAGCTTGCGCCCGCCCGCCCGCCTCGCCTCACCTCACCTGTGTCTGTACCGAGCCATATGCGAATCTTTCCTCAGCACTGCGCTCGCCTCAACTCAGTAGGTCCCCAAATACCAGCGCCCGCCTACACCCGGACCATCCCTCAGCATCTCTCCTGCCCGCCTCACCTCGATCCTCTCCCCGATGCACGCCGCCATGTTCCTGGGCCGCCGGCGCCCCGGACTCGGACGTCTCGCAGTCCCTCCGAGGGAGCGCTCCGAGAAGCCAGCAGGTCTTGGCGCCCATCAGGCTGCCTTTTCTATGCCGCCGCCGCTGGCGAGGCCGCCAACGCCACCGGAAGGTACCCCCGGTACCTCCTGAGGCCTGGGCGGTACCTCCAAGCTTCCATTTTGAAAATTTCCCGCCGGTCTCCGAACCAGCCAGACTGGCAGTGACGTCAGCGCGCTCTCCACTTCCAAGAGGCTGAGAACGACGCGCCTGCGCAGGAGGGACTTCCGGACCTCAGTCCTCTAAGCCGGAGGTGCGTCATAGTTTGAGGGGAAGCGGTCCGTGTGAGACTGACGGAAACGACGGCTTTTGACAGTGAACGTTCGGAGCTAGTAGGTTAGGTCAGAGTTTCAGATCCGGGGACTAAGGGCAACAAGTCCTAATACAAGTCAGTGTTACAATCCAGGTCTAGACTGCTATCCCCAAATGCCGATGACCCCAGGATGAGAAGTGAGGCAAGGAAAAAGATCCATTTGGAAAGTCAGCAAACCAAAGATGATGGCTTTTTTGTTGGCAACAAAGATGGACCATCTTAGGCGGCTCCGTGTCTCAAAGGGCAGTTTAGAGTCAGGAATAGGAACTACTGGAGGCAGTGGGCCCTTTAGAAAGACTGAGTGCTAAGTGAGTGAGGAGGACCTCGTTTGGGGCCTTTTTGTCTTTGGCTGTAATATTCTTGAGATAACCAACTTTAAGCCAGTCTACACTCGTATTTGAGATGAACACATTGTTACCCTGCAAGCTAAGCATTATTTCACAAGTACTTGGCCCATATTTTCAGTTATTGTGAAAAATCTCTGGGGCTGGAGATATGATGCAGTGATTGAGAACTTTTTCTTGGAGAGGACCACAGTTGGTTATCAGTACTCACGCCTGTCAGCTCACCGGTTATCCAAGTCTAGGGGCTCTGGTGCCATCTTCTGGCTTCTGTCGGCATGACACTCAAACCTATGCTCACATACAGTTTATAAAAATAAAATTTAAAAACGAAAAACTATTGATCTCATTATGTGCTAGACATCTTCAAAGCCGCTTGAAAACAAAGATATACATGCCTGTCCTATGGAGCTTTCACTTTTGTGTGAAAGAGACTTTATAATTGACATGTAATTTGCATACAAAGAGGAATGACTGCGTATCAAAAAACAAACCAAAAAATTAAAAAGACCCCAAACCATCTCCCCCGTTCATATGTAGCTTTAAAAATGCTTACATTCATAGAAGCACTCTCTAATTTTCAGCATGACTTAACATCTAGAATTTTAATTTCAAGTATATTGGCATATAGAATTTCTTTTGTAATGTCTTAATAGGTAATTAAAATTATTTTGACACCAGGTCTTGCTATGTACCTCAGGCTGGCTTTGAACTCCAGATCCTCATTCAAGTGTTGGGATTTTAGGTGCTCGGCACCATTTCCGGCTTCATAGGTAAAGTAGTCAAACTGTTGCCTAAAAGTCTGTACAACAGTCGTTGGTATTCCTGGACTTTACTTTGTGGCCCTCACTGGTTCTGTAAATATTCCATGTGTATTTAAAGTTTGTCAGAGTCCATTAAAAAGTCCATGACTGGGGCTGGACAGATGGCTTGGTGGCTAAGAGCACTGGCTGCTCTTCCAGAGGACAGGGGTTCAATTCCCAGCACCCACATGGCAGCTCACAACTGTCTATAATTCCTGTTTCAGGGCATCTGAAGCCTTTACACAGACATACATAGAGTCAAAACACCAATGTACATTTAAAAAGTCCATGACTGTTGATATAAATCCATTACATCCAATCACTTTTTGGAGCTGTTATATTTCTGGGACGTTATCTACAATCAAAGCATATCCTGTTTACATTCTAAATGTTTCATTGATACTATTCATGTAGGGCATAAAAATATTTAAATCAACACTTTTAAATCTGAGTTTCACTTATCTTTTGGTAGGTATTTTGTTAGCATCACTTTCCCTCTATTACATCATTCTTTGGTCTTTCTGTAAATCACAAATAGTCTTCAAGCTGGCAAATGTATGACACCTCTTAAAGTAGTTATTGGTATTTAGGTTCTTATTTTCTTACTGAGACAAGGCTTGTGTAGCCCTGAATGGCCTTGTAGTTATTTGTAATGAGTACCCTCCCTCTGCTTCCCTAGTGCTGAGACAACCAAAACAAGCTTCCCACCTGGCTCCTAGACTTTTGAATGGTATGTGATTTCAGTGTTTTCTTTGCTTCTTTTAGGCATTTAGTAAATTTGTTTTAAGTTATCTCCTATTAATGTTGTTCTTGTCATCTGCAATCACTAAGAAACTCATGTTTGTCCTGCTCTGTTGGTGGTAAGATTAAGTGAGATGGCCAAAAGCATCATCGTGGGAAGCGGGTGCTCACCCTGGTGACATCATACTGCCTTTGAGATTTGTGGGCTGTATGAACCATCTTCAATCTATTTTTTTATTCAGAGGAGGGAAAATTTGAAGATAAATTATGAAAAACACAGATATAAATATGACAGTCCCTCCTTACTTCTAAAATATTCTCTTTCCTCTTGTATTACGTAGCTGGATTTTTTGGGTTTTGTTTTGTTTTTTGAGACAGGGTTTCTCTGTGTAATAGCCCTGGCTGTCCTGGACTCTCTCTGTAGACCAGGCTGGCCTTGAACTCAGAGAGATCTGCCTGGCTCTGCCTCCCGAGTGCTGAGATTAAAGGCGTGTGCCACCATGCCCAGCTGTAGTTTTTTTTTTTTTAAGAAGCCTTTTCAAAATTTCAATTCATGAGCAGCTGAACTGAATAAACGCATATAGTTCACCCATGTAAGACTTTAGAATATATGCATTTCATTGTTTTGAAGTTTTTTTTTTTTTCTCAAGACAAGGGTTTCTCTGTATCCCTTGGCTGTCATGGAACTCTCTAGACCAGAGTGGCCCTGAACTCATCGATCTGCCTGCTGTGCCTCCTGAGTGTTCGGATTAAAGGTGTGTGCCACCACCCTACTGTAGCTGTCCATTATTTGGAAACTTAAAGTTTATGGTATAAATGTCTTTTTAGATTGAGAATACATATCCTTTTTTTTTTTTTTTTTGGTTTTTCAAGACAGGGTTTCTCTGTGTAGCCCTGGCTGTCCTGGACTCAATTTGTAGACCAGGCTGGCCTCGAACTCGCAAAGATCCGCCTGCCTCTGCCTCCCAAGTGCTGGGATTAAAGGCGTGCGCCACCACTGCCCGGCACATATCCTTTTTTTTAAAACAGGCTGTCTGATCTTCCCCAGAGATTAATGTTATATATATGATATATATGTTTTATCAGAAACAGCAATTATTTTTGCACCTGGAACTGGCTTTGTGGAGATCAGGCTGGCCTTGAGCTCACAGAGATCCTCCTTCCACTGCTTCCCAAGTACTGGGATTAAAGATGTATACTACTGTGCCCAGCTTTGAGACATGGTCTCTCATAAACCTGCAGAGGCCAAATGGCTAGGCTAGATGGTCATCAAGCTTTCAGGGATCTTGTTTCCATTTCCTCAGTGCCACTAAGCTCAGGTTTTTGGGGTTTTTTTAAGTGGGAGCTCTGGATCCATATGCTTGTTGTTTAAAGTGGGAGCTCTGGATCAACATGCTTGCACTTATTTTCACAAGACATCTCTCCAGTCTCAGGAGCAGCTGTTCCTTTTTTATAATGTGTACTGTGTGTGTGTGTGTGTGTGCGTGTGTGTGTGTGTGCATGCCTGTGTGCATGCCATAGTCAGGACAAGTTTGTACAGCTGGTATTCCCCCTTCGATCATGGAATCTAGGGAACAGACTCAGATCCACAGGCTGCAGAGCAAGTGCTTTTATTGGTTGAATACTACCTTGCCAGCTCCAGGAGCAGCAAGTCATAAACAGGACCTGGGAAGAAATTCTTCTCAACTTGAGAACTTCCAAAGCCTTCCTTCATTCTCAAGCTTTTGTCCATTAACACCTCTAATGTTCACAAACTACCATGTGAATTTGCAGGATTAACTGTCTGAAAGTTTGCAAATCTTGCCAGGTTATTAAAAAACTCATTATGTAAATTTCTTTAAAATAATTTGGTGACTTGTCCTCAGTGTCTCATGCAGTGAGTAGAGTTCATCGCTTGAAAATTAAACCTTTGGTGTGCAAAACTCATGGTTCAAGGAGCAGGTAGAATATGTATTACATCACTTCTTGACAATGTGCACTGACATCCAAAAATGAATTGCATTTATTAATTTTTACTTGATTGCTAGCATGAGGATGGAATTTACATACATAGGAAATATTTTATATGCTTTGATCATTCCATATGCAAACATTTTGTGGATATATTTGTGAACCAAAATCAAATTCCAAAGTGATATTTGTAGATTATCATCAAGTAACATTGAAAGCCATTCTTATGTCTGTTCATGTCTGTTATGTCAAACAAAATTATCTTCTTAGACATGTCACATTTGATTATAATTTTCTGCATTGTATTGCAAACAGGATTGAGAAATCAAATGTACAGTTCTTCTAAAAGGAAGAAAACTAAAAATAGTTACTAAGAACTGAACTGTCAAAAGTTATTTTACAGTAATGACTCGAGTAGAGTCACTTTGTGCATCGTTACAATGATGTTTGTGAAAATGACTGGAATACTACTTTCCCACAACTGGACAATTTAGTATAGCTTCTTTTAAAATTGTCCTGGCTAGGCAGGGGTAGCAGCACCTTTGATCCCAGCATTTGGGAGGCAGAGACAGGAAGATCACTGTGAGGCCAGCCTGGTCTATATAGTGAGTTCCAGGACAGCCAGAGCTACACCAAAACAAAACAAAACACTTGTGTGGTGTGATGTTATGTAACAGTGGTTTCTTCCTACCAAACCTAAGAGGTGAAGACTTCATGTTAGCACTCTCCTTCCAAGACACTAGCCACAAAAGTTTATTTTAGAGAAAAATGTACACTGTAAAGCTGCTTTTATCTACTTTTTCATTTTTCCATTTACACTCTAAGCAGGCTGACATGATTTTAAATGTGCTTTTGATTAATCTCTCAGAAGGAACAAACTTAGGAAACTTAAAAAAAGATGTAGAGCAATGTATTTGAAAACACTAGCTATTTAAATGACATTTTACATACCACAGTGATTGTGAAAACTAGTTATATTCTACAATACAATCTAAGACATGCCGTATCTCACCCTCTCTTTATAGGGTAAGTAAATTTTTGGGTCTCAATATGCTTTCTTAATAATCATCCTGTCACTTGGGTGATATAGCTTCATACTCCAAGCAAGGGCATTTTATTTTTGTTGGCATGGATCTGACTGAATCATGCATCAGATGGTCATGATTTAGTTACTATCTTTGACTCCTGATTTGAAAGGTCTCAATATATTTTGACAAATATGCCTTTTCTTTTACTATTTACTCTAATATGCTAGATGCATCCTTAGGAACCCAGAAAGCGAGGAAGCCTTTTCAGCTGTGCAATGCTTACCACTTCTACAGAGATTTCAGTTTTTTATTTTCCTTTGAAACAGTTTGATTTTGAACATTCTTAACATTCTAGATGCCCCTTTACTGCTTAAAATAAGTAAGAATTTTGCCATGTTTAGTTAAATAAGAACGCCCCCCCCCCCCCGCACAGGCTCATATATTTGAATGCTTAGTCAAGTGGAAGGGTTTGGAGGAGGATTACAAAGATTAGGAGGTGTGGCCTTGTTGAAGGAAATCACTGGGGTGGGCCTTCAGGTTTCAAAAGCCCATATTAGGTCCAGTCCCCTCCCCCCTTCACTTTCTCTTCCCCCACCCCACCTGCTGCCTATGGATCAGGATGTAGCTCTCAGGTACTTCTCCAGTACCATGCCTGCCTGCCATCCTGCAAATGGACTCACCTCTGAAACTGTAAGAAGAGTCCCCCCACTAAACATTTTATTTGAGTTGTCTTTTGTTGGTGTCTCTTCACAGCAATAGAACAGTGTACTAAGATATCATTTATAAAGATTTTTGGCAGCACTGTAAGCCCAGTGCTATTTTGTTAGGAGACACTGATATATTTTATATAATGTATTTTTTGAGATTTTATTTTTATTTTATGTGTGTGAATGTTTGCCTGAATGTTATGTTTGTGCCTGTTGAGGCTAGCAGATGGCATTGAAACCCCTGGGGATAGAGTTACAGATGGCTATCAGCCATCATGTGGGTGCTGGGAATTGAACCCTGGTCTTCTTTGGAGAGAACAACCAATGCTCTTAACTTTCAAGAACCAAGAATTTAATTTTGTATACTTGAAAGAGATATGATAAAACAGCTACAGTTTTTAGTTAAAATACTGGTCTTGATTTATATTAAATTTGTTACTTTTTAAATCAAAAGAAAACCTTATATGCTTCTTTCTGGTCATTTAAGAATCACCTCTAAACCTACTAAAATATGACACTTTTTTTTTTTTTTGGCTTAGGGATCTACCCTAGTGTTAAGAACTTTAGTGAGGCCCTCTCTGTCAGAGTTAACCCATCCCTAGCCCTGCTACAGAAAATCAGTACATAGGACTTGATTTGTCTGAGCTACCAACCTCTAGCTACCAGAATCACTTGTGAATGTCTCCTGGAATTGTTTCAAGGGTCATCACTACATTTTAAATGCATAAGAATAGAACATTGGCTTTACTTAGTTTAGGTCACAATTATCTGACCAATCATTCTCTTACCTTTTCATCAGGTGGATTTCTCACAAGCCACAAATGTGCTGCTAATTGTGATAAAATGCTTTAACTTTTAACCTTTCTCTCTCTCTCTCACTCTCTCTCTCTCTCTTTCTCTCTCTGAGATAAGGTAGCATTGGTTGGCCTAGAACTCCTTATATGGACCTGACTGACCTAAACTCAGAAATCTGTCTGCCTCTTGCCTCAGAAGTGATAGGATAAAAGGCATTTACCATCATAAAGGCTTAACACTGCCTTTAAATTGATTATTGATTTCTATAATTAAAGATGTCTGATTAGGAAATAATCAGAGACATTAAAACTTGATGCCTCCCTCCAACTCAAATAAAGTTTATTTGTTCACAGCAAAGACCTGGTTACTGTTTTAAAACTGTCATGTTATTCCAGTGCCTGAATTACTTGATGTTTCTAGCTTTTTAGAATTTCAGGATTCTCCACACTGCTAAAGAATCAAAGAAGTATTATTTTCTGAGGTAGGATCTCAGTGTAGCCCAGTCTAGCCATAGAAAGCTCAGACTCCTTCACTCCTGGGTGCTTGCACCACCATCTTGTTCAAGTTTCTCTTTCAGTCTTTTTATAATCACAGTATAATTGGTTATTAGGGGTTGATTTCTTTTTGGAGGGGGCAGAAGACTCAAGACAGGGTTTCTCTGTGTAGCCCTGGCTGTCCTGAACTCACTCTGTAGACCAGGCTGGCCTCGACCTCAGAGATCCACCTGCCTCTGCCTCCTGAGTGCTGGGACTAAAGGTGTGGATCACAGAATTAAACCACACTAACTTATACTTTTAGTTCCTATTCTTTTTTAAATAGTATGGTGAATAGTAACATTACTTTGGCTATGCATACTTTAAAATTGTACCTTTTTGTTTAGAAAACTCTTGAATCTAGCATTACCAATTTCAATACATATTACAGATGAGTTGAATCATGCTGTCTACTCAAAACTACTAAGAAAAATACATACATTTTTTTCTTTAAATCCCATAAATAGCATAGGGTTTTGTTTTTGTTTTTTAAACATTCACATAATATTGATAAAGTATACAAATTATCTTTGGATGTATTTAGCTTATTAAATGAAATATTATATAATTATTGTCTGACTGAAACACTTAACTACTTGGTAGTAACTTAAGAGCAGGATGGAAAATGTGAGGCTCTGCTGCTGGACATTCAGGTGCATAGAGATTTTTCTTGCACTTTCTACAGCTCCTGAGGAATAGCTCCTTACTAAGTGAGTGGAAGCAATAACCAAGAAGTAGTTATAAAATCTCCATGAGCCAGGGCATGGTTCCACACGCCTTTAATCCCAGCACTCCAGAGGCAGAGGCAGGCGGATCTCTGTGAGTCCTGGGGCAGCCTGGTCTACAGAGTGAGTCCAGGACAGTCAGGGCTACACAGAGAAAAACCCTGTCTCAAAAGAACCAGAAAAGTTCTTCGTGTAGTCACATAATCCCTTCACAACCATGATTTTTTTTTTCTGAAATGGACCTATGTATATATTTACCATACAAATGAAAAGTAACTTATAGCTACTTAAAACTGTATTTCTTCATTTATTAAATCTAATTGTTTCATTGTAATAAGAAGATATAGACATTTAAAATATGTTGGGACTATATGATTTTTTTAATAAAATGGGATGACATCTCCCCCCAAAACCTAAATAAAAATTCTTGTGAAATGGCCACGTCACCCTCCTACACTCTCCTTTCAGTGCAGACTACATTGTAGGAACAAAATCTCTATTAGAGAATTCATTTGAGAAATGACTATCCCTGAAGATAATATACTCTCAGTCTTTAGCTACTTAAGAAAAGTCAGTATTTTGTTTAATACTCTTTGGGAAAACAAAGAGCCTTTGAAAATTGTAACTGAAGTCCATCTTCAGTGAACTAGCATTAGGAACACAAGGGCCCATGAATTTTTCTTGCTTCTTTCCCTTGAAGTCTGAAACATCACTCCAGCCTCCTCCATGGTTAAACAAACAGTTCTAAGCCTCAGGACATAGCCGAGTGGTGTGAGCAAGTGTGGTGATAACCACAGACCAGGTCCTTAATATGGCTGGAGTGCACTGTGCCTTTCCCATGCAGAAAGCACCAAACCTGGAGCCAAGTTTTCAAAAGGCAATTAAACAGCAGGAACTATAATTTAATAACGTCATACCATATTACACTATGTAACATGTATTTACCTACTCATGTAACACAGTTAAGTTTATTACAAGCATTATTTCCTAAGACTTATGGTACAGGCACTCCTTTTCAGGAATTACTGCTTATTTACTAGTGTCTATCTACATTGGAACATGAAATCAGTGATAGGTATATATAATGCAATGCACTGTGCAACTTCTCCCTACCCCAGATTAAGGTATTGTTAACAAAAATCAAGAAAACCAACACAACTGTAAAAACTGAACCCAGGCTGTCAGCGTCACAGATGCACATGTGAACGAGCTAACAGTGCGTTCCTTCCCATAACATGAAAGTACAGGCTTAGGCTTAGGGTAGCAGCAGCTGTAGGACAAGTCAATCAACAGTTTGAAGTGAAAAGTCACACTGAGAAAACATCAATCCATGCTACTAACAAAGCAGCAGCAAATGCTGGTGTTATCTGAATGTCAGACTGCACTGTCTCCTTCTGAGTGTCACTTACGTGATGACAAGACTGGAGTCCTTGTGGTGCGTCAGTGAGATGGACTAGTATGTCAGAACCTCCTGTTTGTTTTAATATTTAAATGATAACAATAGGGAAACTAGGAAAGGGTCAGTGCTGGTGGCTCTAAATCACATCAACTTCAGTTTGTTTTCACAATAACAATGTGGCCAACCCCCTGCCTCTGCAACAAAAGAACAATGAAGTATTCCTTCCTGCATAGAGGAGCTGAAGGCTATGCAAACAGACGCTGTAACTAAGATGGATAGTTGCAGAGTACATAGCAGTCCTGCATCCTGACACAAAGTATTTGAAGAGAGCTCAAACTGATTTGTACATCTATATTCAGCTAAAGCTTCACAGCAGCAATGGATTTCAACAGTGCACTCAATATAGACACTTTTCAAAACTACTCCAAAAAACAAATGACAAAAGTAGTTAAGAACAACTGAACATATGTTGTGTGTACCGGGCATAGAGGATGAATGGACCCTGCAGTTATCCCACTGTTTGAATTACATGAAACTTAATCCACTTCCATCTCTCCAGAGTCAGTGTGCTGCAAGCTGCCTTTTGCTGGATCTGGGTTGGTCTCTGTACCACTCTGTCCATCCGTTGGTCCATTGTGTTCACTGTTAGCTTTGTCTTTGTCTTCAGGACTGTCTGTCTTTGGTTTGAGCATGTAAACGATGGGGTTACAGAAATTATCCAATTCCTAAAGACAGAAACAAGCCATGCCAAATATTACACAAAACAGATGTCTGACATTGTTCTCTAACCTCCCAAAACTTTCGTCCTCATACATTTAAATACTTCACTATATTTAACAATTTTATTACTGTACTTTTATTGATTTTTTTTTGTTTTTTTTTTTTCTTGACACAGGGTTTCTGTGTAGCCCTGGTTGTCCTGGATTCACTCTGTAGACCACACTGGCCTCAAACTCAGAGTTCGCCTGCCTCTCCCTCCAGAGGGCTCCACGTGTGTCATTACTATCCAGCTACTGTACATAATTTAAAAAATTTTTAAATTTATTTTTATTTCATGTGCATTGGGGTTTTACCTGCATGTATGCCTGTGTGAGGATGTCAGAGCCTCTAGAACTGGTGTTACAGACTGTTGTGAGCTGCCATTTGGGTGCTGGGAACTGAACCCAGGTCCTCTGGAAGAGCAGCCAGTGCCTTTAGCCACTGAGCCATCTCTCCAGCTCCAATTTTTTTTTTTTTTTTGGTTTTTCGAGACATGGTTTCTCTGTTTAACAGCTCTGGCTGTCCTGGACTCGCTTTGTAGACCAGGCTGGCCTCGAACTCACAAAGATTCGCCTGCCTCTGCCTCCCAAGTGCTGGGATTAAAGGTGTGCGCCACCACCGCCCGGCTCCACCAGCTCCAATTTTTAATTCTCTATATGTCAGATGTTTTGAGAATTATGTTAATACATTTGAAAAATCAAAGTTTCTAAACATTTATATAAAACAAATTTTAATAAACAACTAGGTAAATGTATAGTATTTTTTGAAGATAGCTGAAGGACAAATAAAATAAAAAAGTAAATGTAATTTAAGTTTTATGCAATTTTTTAAAAATTATTTTTATATTTTAGATTATAATTACATTTCCCCCTTCCTTTTTTAAAAATGATTTTTTATAACCCCCCCTTGATCTCTTTCAAATTAATGGCTTCTTTTTTCATTAATTGTAATTGCATGCAAATATATACATGTATTTATTTCTAAATATAAGCTGTTCTGTTTGTATGTTACATGCATATATATTACATATTATAAATATATAATATTTATATATATTTATATTATATATTTAAATACATAATATATATATTTATATATATATGTGCTTTCAGGGCTGACCCACTTGGTATTGGATAACCAATTTGTGTGTTCTTTCCTGGGGATGACTGTTTCTCCCACTCAGCATTTCTTAGTAGCATGTAGTTCTTTGTGTAGGGTTGAGGGCTTGTGGACTTTTCCATGTCCACTTTGGCATGACTATTGTTGTCATTCTGTTCAGCTCATGTTTGGGCAGTCACAATGGTGAGACTTTATGGGAAATTTGCTTTTAGCTTTCCTGATAAGCCAAGAAAGCAAATTCAAGTAATAATGTTTAAATGAAATGAAACATAAGGCATTTTCTCTTTTCTCACTTTTTACACAGAAATAATTCTTACTTCATGTGATAAAATTATAAAGTTTCTCCAGACTATCCCAGGGGTTGTACAAAGACCTTATGATAGGAAGTGAACCCCAGGGAGGATACTCTAGTTACAAATTGTTCTTGATGAGTTCCGTATCTTATCTATTCATAATGAAGTACTTATAAGCTTCTTGACAAAATGGAATTAAAAACTTTTTCTAATTACATAGTACTTTCTTTTAAGAAAAAGGAGAAATATCATGTACAAAAAATACCAAGGGAAAGAAATCCTTTAAGATTAACACTTCACTAAACATCCTTCTAGATATTAAGACACTTACACACACACACACACACACACACACACACACACACACACACACACACACAAAATTGTAGACACAGATTTACACTGTATAAACTAAAGTTTCTAGGGAAAAAAAGGCCTGTCTACAGGGCTAACTAATTAAAACATTGTGATTTTGGAGGGTTGGAATGCTGCTGATCTAGAGCTAAAATTCTGGGCTACCTTTAGCTCCACCCCTTTTATATCTATTTTCACATATGTCTTAGTTAGGGTTTTACTGCTGGCAAGAAACACCATGACAATGGCAACTCTTATAAAGGAAAACATTTAGTTGGGGGCTGGCTTACACTTACAGAGGTTTAGTCCATTATCATAATAGTAGGAAACATGGCAGTGTGCAGGCAGACATGGTGCTGAAGGAGCTGAGAGTTCTACATCTTGACCCACAGGTAGAAGGACACTGGGTGCTACAGTGGGCATAGCTTGAGCATAGGAGACTCAGAGCCCATACCTAGTGACACACTTTCCCCAATAAGAGCACACCTACTCCAATAAGGCCACGCCTCCTAATAGTGCCACTCCCTATGGGCCTAGGATTCAAACACAGGAGTATATGGGGGTCATTCCTATTCAGACCACCATAATATCCTTCCAGCTCTCAGGTAAATGTTTGGGATGGACTAACTTACCAGAGCAGTAGTTTCCACCATCCCCAAAGTGAAGAATGTCATCAGACAGTGTCTGAAACTTAGAAGGGAGATTTTCCTGCTGCTATAACCTATCTACCTTTAACCCCCACACATGTATTTGGTGGGGGGTTGATTCATGACTTTTGTTCAGAAACTAAGTTTATGAAACCACTTCTATAATGAAATGTTTTTCAGAGCAACCTGAATCTATGTTCATGGTCCATGATCACTCATATTTGGCTCACAATAAATTATGTCCTGATTTCCTTTGAAGTGAGAGCTGTGTTTTATGCCTATAAATGTGATTTTATTAAGATTCTGTAATCCTTTTTACTCAATATATTTATGTATATATTTATAACTAAATATGTAATATTTTTATAACTAAAACATTTGATAGCTATATCACATGTACAGTAGTAATATGTGTGTATATGTCCGTCACAATGTTCCAGCAAAGTTTTACAAGTATAAATTGGCGAGGATAGAGTCCCCACTGCTCCACATCCTTCCAATCATGGCAGAGATTATAGATGCACCTCTGCCCTTAGCCACTGGGCGGTACCTCCTCTTTGTCAGCCCCTAGCCCAGTGTCTTCACTTATGCAACAAAACTGTTAGAGGTCTCAAGGACTCTGGATAGTCATGGTTACCACACTGCTGTATTTCATTCTGTATTAGTCTTGGAACCTAAAAGTCTGCGATATGTGACAAGTTTCAAAAAGGAGTAGAGACTCTGTCATAGCTAGAGTTGTTGAAGTCAACAAAGCAAAGCCTGGCCTTACATATTGTTCTACAAGTTGATTATTTCCCAGAGTGTGACACCCATTAGTTATTTGTTCTTAAATGTATTTTAGAAGTTAAACCTACTAAAAAGGAAGTTTTAGCCAGTGAAATGGCTCAGCAGGTAAGGGTGCCTGCAAAGCAAGCCTGGCAATCTGAGTTCTATCTTTGACCACACCTGAAAGTGGAAGCCAAGAATCAACCACCACAGGGGCTGGAGAGATGGCTTAGCAGTAAAGAGTACTGAATGCTTTTCCAAAGGACCTTATGTTCAAATCCCAGCACCCACATGGTAGTTCAAAACTGTATGTAATGGCTGGGTGTGGTGGCGCACGCCTTTCTTTAATCCCAGCACTTGGGAGGCAGAGTCAGGTGGATCTCTGTGAGTTCAAGGTCAGTTTGGTCTACAGAGTGAGTTCCAGGACAGCCAGGACTGACTACACAGAGTAACGCTGTCTCGAAAAACAAAACAAAACAAAAAAAAAACCAAAACAAACAAACAAAAAAAAAATCAACCACCACAAGGTCCTGTGAGCCACCCACTCACTGTGTCCTTCCATATATCAGTAAAGTAGTTTTAGTTTCTTACCTTTGATTTTGCAACTATTTCTGACACTTTTACCACAGGATCTTGAGTAAGACTTAATTTGTTCTGCGCATTCATTTTACTGTTCAGCCAATTCATAGAGTCACTGATGTACTTTTCAACCTTTTCCATTTCAGCAGGATCCAGATGATCATATTTTTCATCCTATTAAAAAATTAACAAATTTGTAAAAAAAAGTGATTTTTGGTAAGTGATGGCTTATTGATAATTCCTCCTTAAAACTTTCAAAATTTTACTTATGACATATTCCATGTATATTCATGTAAAGATGCCACATACAAGATGACACAAAATAACAGGACTAGGGGAAAATATAAAATCAGTGCAGATTTTCAAAGGACTCCCAGAAGTCAGCCTTGGAGAAGAATTGTTAATAGAGGCTCTGCATTGGGCAAGAGAAGCTAGGAAATAATAGAATTTATACAGATTAAGGAGAAAACAGGTGGACAGGGAGGGAGTGAAAGAGAAAGAAAATTCTGAACATACCATAACACTAGGTGGTGCATTCTTGATTTAAAAAAATGACAATGAAATCCTGTCTAAAAAAACACAGTTGCAGCTTCTCCATCCAGGAAACCACCCAAAAAGTCAGTTTACACCAGTAGCTAGAGAGCAGAAAGAACAGCAATAACATAAAAGCAAGAGGATTTCCTGATGAAGATTATGGATAGCCTAGAAAACACAGGGTGAACACAAAAGAAAAAGGTGTTGAGGAAGGGGAAAGGACAAGAGGCACATGACATGAAAGCAGACTGGGATGAAGGGTACATGGACATAGGAGGAGCAGTAGAGGGGGTGAACGAGAATCATCCAGAACAAAAATAATTTAACAAATTACTGTATATGCTAATTAAAGTTTTTTTAAACAAAATTCTTTTACTGTATCTATTTTCCCCCAGGTTTTGTTTTGTTTTTTTTTTGAGATAGGGTCTCATCTAGCCACACCTGGGCTTGTCCTGATCCTCTGTCTTAGCCTCTTAAGCATTGTGATTAAACCCTGAAGTTAAAAAGGGTGACCATGGGGATGCCATTTTCAAAACTGTTACGTTTTCTCAGCCATTCAAGTTTTCTTTGTAAGATTACAAATTACACATCATCACAGTGGACTTGGCTTCTATTTTATTTATACTGTCTCATGGATTAAGTTTTCCTTTCTATTTTATTTGCATTAATCAACAAATATGCCTTTTAAAATTTATCTGTAGCCTGAGCCTTTTCCCGGAACCCTCACCTTTAACCAACTTGAGGCTATTTGTAAAGTGTAAATCTCTACTACTATTTAATAAATGCATTACATTACCACCTACTTTTTGGACTTTTCTCTATGTCAAAATATTCAAAATGCAACCCATCCACATTAAAATCTTTAGAGGTAATTATAAATTGTTACAAATCTACCTTATAAGCAAGATAAATCTATAATCACTTTTGGTCCTTCATGATATGGTTTGAGCTTCCATCATTTCTTGATTATATTATTCTAATGTCTTAGTCTACTACCAGATTCTTCACAAACTAAGTCAGGTCATATTGCTTTTATACTCTAAAATCCCTAAGCTATCTGTATCAGAGTAAACCTCAAACTTTACAACAGCTGAGATGAAGGCCTTTTGTGATCAGGCATCTGTCCACTCCCCAGATTTAAGTCACACCAGCTTTGATGTTTCTTCAGTATGCTCCCCACAAGTGTATGTGTGGCAGGAGTGGGGAGAACATATTTGACGGTCAGAGAGCAACCTACAGGAGTCAGGTCTTTCCTACCATCACGTGTGACCTTAGGATTTAACTTAGGTCATCAGGCTCAGCAGCCTTTATGCATGAAGCCATCTCAGTGGCCCACAGTCTGTTTTCAAGAACATTTCTTCTCCATACATGCTGAGCACTGGCTTCTCTCAATTCTTTTCTGATATGTGGTAGAAGTTAGGCATCTTTAGTGGAATTAGTATGCAGTTCATCTCAGCATATGGTGCCACATAAGGAGGAGTCAGACATCCCTTGAACATGAGAAATATGATATGCCCCGTTGAAGGGGCTTGGCTAAGAAACCATACAAGCTGTGCAGATGATGTCGGTTGCCTTAATCAGACACACTGCTGGATATTACGAGAAATTTTGTGGATCCTCCAGACTGCCAAGGATGGCAAGATGATGCGATACATAAGCCAGAGAGCTCCCCGGCTGCCTCCTTCTTCCTCCTGCCCTCACTGACTGAGAAGACATGCTGGAGAAGTACATAGCAAGGTCATTAACAGAATTTAGGCTACAATAGCCCGAGAATGCCTTTGCCTCATAAAACCTGCTGAGAGAGAGAGAGTTCCTTAAAGGCATCTGTCTTGGGACTCCAGAGCACTGGAAGAGTGAGAGAGATGAGAAGAGTTTGGAAGCCGCCCCAAGCCATCCTCAGTTTGGCAGTTGGAACAGACTGACATTATAAACCAGACAAAATTTAGTGGTTGAAATAAACTGGCCTTGCGAACTGGCAAAGTTATGCCCAACGGGCACTAAGCTTCAAAGGGACTCCCATTTGAAGAATGGCCATAAAACCAAGCTATCCTGCACAGGCATACGCTAATATTAATATCCTTTTAGAAAATTAAAAGAGGGTTAGTTAGGTGTTTGTAGATAGCTAGTAGGATTTTTAAAGATAGATTATAGGTTTTAGATTATAAGATTTAGCTATTTTATAGTTTGTTAGGTACTAATAAATGTAAACTTTTATAAGTAAAAATATTTTGTTACAGTGATATATACCTTTCCCATCAGTTGGCCCTTCTCTCTGACATAGCTTCTAGAGGTCTCCTACTTCCCTCATAGCCCCTTTACCAGCACTGTACTTTCCAAATTAAGCATCTGTGAACAAACAGGCCTGGTATTCCTGTTTAGCTGCTAGAGTTCAGGATCCACAAAACATTCTGGCACATAATTAGAACTCACATACCTAATCAAATAAAGTCTTGGTTTGCTTTGGTTTAATATCTTTCACCTGCACACTCAAGACCACTAAAGTGAAGGAAGCACTAATAATGCTAGGAAGTATACCAGATTTGAAATATAATTGGTATTTTGTCTTTCTTGTTCTTTATGTTTTCATTATCCATATATTCTATTTGTTAACACACAGGCAGATTGGGCTAGTCAAATTACAAATTTTCTTTTACAATACACAGAAATCTTACTTCTAGAATTAAGTTGTATATTGGAAACCAACATATACCAGCTACTTCAGTTTGACTCCCGACTCCCATCATTCACTATCTGTGTGATCCCACAAGCTGCTTAAGTGTCCAGCTTTTCTAATATGTGAATTAAGATAATAACAGTCACAGTTAATAGGTACTGAATTCACTGCTGAGGATAACCCACTCTTAAGCACTTTTAAGATACAAAGAGTACTTGGTGAAGCTAAGCTTTGGGGATGATGCCATGCCAGAGTGATTCTGGTGCTGCTCTCTCCTGCATACACTGTTAACATCAATTGTCAAATCTGGATGGTAACTGGGTATGTAAGGTACTGAACCTGACCCCATTGGACAAGTTAAACAAGATGGCTATGTTTCTCTTGAGTGTTTTGGAACAGGCCTGTGTCTGCTGGTCTGCTGCAATACAACAGAAACAATGAAGATGTGGACACAGGAAAGACTGTTAGGTATGAACCAGTAATCTCTTAAAAAGTCTGCCAGGCCCTGTCCAGATGCAAGCATCTGGACACTTACTGTCCTGTCCAAAAGGACACATCCATGACATAGGTTACCCTACCTGAAAGCTTCAGAACAGTGGAGAGTTAAGAGGGGTGTGGGTGTGTATGAAAAATAAAAGGAGACTATAGATGAAGGACAGATGGAAGACCAACAAAAAAATCAGGCAAGGAGCAAAATAGTCTGGCAGTTTAGAGTCAAGGAAGACCTTTTTGTCATACAAGAAACACAAAAATGCAAACAATGGATTTTGTCACCAGATTTGAATTCAGGAAATTCTACAATGTGAACGTCTCAGATTTTCAGTGTCCTGGAATCCTCTACTGGTAATTCTTCACTTAACAGCTGTCAGTTTGGTGTGCTCCGCTTCTGAAAGGTGAGCTGATGACTCTACAGTCACCACACGTCACCATCAGCTGCCAGACCCCCGTACCTTGCTTCTGTGTGCTTCTATCACTTTGAGGACAAGCTGAATCTTTTTCCCCAAGTCGTTTAGAGCTTTTGGTCTCTCTTCATGCTCTACATACTTCATTTGAATGGGCTGGCCATATTTCTGTTAACATAAGAAACATTTAAAAAGAATGATAGAGTTTTAACAGAATACATTTATTTGTCCCTTAAAGGATGATAAACAGGCAAAAACAAAAAAAGTCTTTTCTTTTTTCCCACAAATGTATTACAGTGTCCCCTATCCTCCTTTAACTCTCATTTTATCTAAAAAATAAAAAGTCACTCACAATCGTTTCGAATCTTGACTCGCTTCAAATAAAAAACCCAATCAAAACTTGTCACTCCTTTCAAAGCAAGGTGCTAAAATTTCATAGAACCATTTGAAAAAGATAGTAAGTATGTTCCTACAGAATTTCCTATAAAAATCACAAATTTAAAACTTGGTTTAAAATTTTATTTTATTTTTAAGAGAGAGTTTCTGTCTAGTCCTATCTTGGAACTCACTACGTAGACCAGGCTGGCCTCAAACTCACAGAGAGCCACCAGCTTCTGCCTCCCAAGAGCTGGGATTAAAGGCATGTACCACCATGCCCAACAAAATGAACCAAACTAAACACCAATGCTTTTGGCATCTTAATTTTTTTGCAAAATGTTTCAGTTAATATTCACTCACTACTTAAAACAATTTACTAACCTTTAGCTCCTGAAGCTTATCAACATAAACTTGTTTAGGTTGGTCTTCTCCTTCTTCATAAAGCCAACTTTCTGTGTCTTCTAATATTGCAGACAGTTTATTCATGTCCTAGTTATACATTTAAGAGACACTAATTACTAATGCCTTTCTTAGAAATAAAACTCATTAAGAGAGCATTTTAGTTCAATACCAGATTCTTCTGACCTTATTTATAAACATGATTTCACTATCTTTCTGCAAACTGAAAAACAAACAAGACCCATCCCTTATAGGCTCAAAAGATTGACAATAACAAATTTGACATAATTTTTTTTGTTTTTTGTTTTTTGAGACAAGGTTTCTCTGTGTAGCCCTGGCTGTCCTGGACTCACTTTGTAGACCAGGCTGGCCTCGAACTTGCAAAGATCCGCCTGCCTCTGCCTCCCAAGTGCTGGGATTAAAGGTGTGCGCCACCACCACCCGGCTTTGACATAATTTTTAAATATAATTCATGCTAGGATTTTAAAATAAACATTCAAGTAGTTCTTACAACTTCATACTTACTTCTGGAGTGATGAACTTTTCATAGACAGTGCCCAATTTGTCTCTGAAATCATAGACGTATTCTTCAACAGCATTTTTAGCATCATTTCTTTCTTTCTCTAATTTATCCTGCATTATCATCTTCCCCTATTCAAAAAGTTTCAGATTGTCATAAAAACATGCATTAAAGAATTGCTAGTTAAAACCATAATACCACTTCACACCTTCTAAGAGGAACATATTTGAAAGAGAGAGAGAGAGAGAGAGAGAGAGAGAGAGAGAGAGAGAGAGAGA
>CAJQZJ010004856.1:4920802-4931979 GCA_907164525.1 Lophiomys imhausi | reverse complement strand
AGAGAGAGAGAGAGAGAGAGAGAGAGAGAGAGAGAGAGAGAGAGAGAGAGAAAACCTTTGGGATTGTAAAAAAAAAAAAAAACAACCAAACAAAAACAAACAAAAAAAACCAGAACTGGACCTCTGGTACACTGTTGAGAATAAAACATTCCACAGCCAAGGGTCATGGGAGCAGTGTGGAAGTTCTTCAAAAATAAATAAATATAAAAGTGGGCATAGCAGCACATGCCTTTAATCCCAGCATTTGGGAGGCAGAGGCGGGCAGATCTCTGTTGAGTTTGAGGCCAGCAAGAGCTCCATAGTGGGAGGCTGTTCAAATAATAAATAAATAATAAATACAAACACAGATTTTTAATTTCCCTCAAACCTAGCAATTCCACCCCGAGTATATACTCAAATGAATGGAAAACAGATATTTGCATGCCACTGTTTCCTGAGGTATTATCATCACCAGAAGTATAAACTGAAACAACAATTTTAACTGATGGATGAATAAATGATATGTGTGCACATACAGTAGAACTATGAAGCTTAGAAAGGAAGTTCTACATATGAGTGAACCCTGAGATTATGCTGAGTAAAACAATCCAGGCACAAAAGGACAAGTATTGTATGATTCAATTTATGTGAGTTGTCTAAATGAAATAGATGCTTAGGAGACAGGAAACAGATAAGTATTCAGTGAGAACTTGGAGAAGGGAGGTGTGGAGAGTTTGGATTCCATGGTACAGCATTTCCATTTGGGACAGTTGTAAACTTTGGGATTAGTGATGATGGTTGTATAATGCTAAATGTGATAAATATTACTAACTTGAAAATATATACTTGAAAATGGTTTTAAGATGTCAAATTTTATAGTGCTTGTATTTTAAAAAGTAGTAATATATTTCCAAATCACTGACTTTTATGCTTTGAGTGAATGAATTACAAGGCATGTGACTCACACGCCAGTAGCAGCAATTGAACACAGCTCCACATGCTCCAACTCTAGCATCCCCACTGATCAGTTGAGACAGCAGGAAAGTCACCTACTCTCAGTTCTGTTACCTTAAAGTGACTCTAATTCCTTATTTTTCATATATCAAAAATGAAAGTATTATATATGGTACTAATACAGCTTACTGTCTTGTCAAAGCAGTTTAATGATCTGTTTGTAATTCTTAATAATTGCAGACCAAATCACCTAGATTTTATAGACCACCTCTGACTTCAACACAGAACACTTTAGCAACTATTCAACAGCAACTCCAACTTATGTACCTCATTTTCAATGTAGCTATTGAGAAGATCCTGGGTCAGTTGTCTGTACAGGCTACTCTGGATAGGTAGATCAATACTCTTGACTTTCCCTTTCTTAATGGCTTGATTTATGCGGTCTTGCTTGTCTGAAAGAGGTGACTGAAAAAGTAATTAAAATCAAAATTGAAAAAATTTAAAACTAATAAATATAAATTTTAGTGGTGAAACAATAAAAGCAAAGCCAAGCAAACCTATTACTATCTACTATACTTGATTTATAGTATAATTTATAGAGACTGTATGGGCTAGGAACATAGTAGTAAAGTGTTTGGTTAGCATGTACAAACTCTGTGTTCAATTTACACACACACACACACACACACACACACACACACACACACACTCACAATTCTAATGGTTTTCTATATTATGTTTAATTCTAAATCCTTTCTCCATTTGGAATATGGAGTTGGAGATCCAAAGGTGTATGATGAAATACCACTTCACATACAATACTATGGTTATAATTCTTGACAAAGGATAACAAATGTAAGTAAGGGTATGGATGTGGGGAATTTCTGCTGATAGGGTAGAAGTTTCATGTTGCCAGAAAGTCTTTGAGCTTGGTGTTAGAACAACGGACCCCCTTTGTTCAGTGGAACCCTCTCTTCCCTCTGATCTGAGGATTCCCACATCCTCTAAGTAAGGAGTGTCACATGGCCCAATCCTTCCTGATAAGAAACCTCTGCCCAATGACTTCCCTATTTGAATAAGGTCTGTTGTTGCCTTGGCTTTTAGCCAATGACATTTGTCTATACCTCTAGCCTTCCTGGAGTTTTTTTCCCCCTAATTAACTAATTAATTAGTAAATACTGGGTTTTTCTTTCTTCTGATTGAATGATATACAGCAAATCAAACACATTCACCTGCAAAACCCCTCCCCCCTGCCCAAAGTTATATAATGTCTCTGATTCACAAAGTAAATCCCTTTCTCCATGCCTCCAACACAGCTGCCTGTTTATTTTGGGCATGGAGGGGGGAAGCACTCTTCCTTCCATGAAGAGTCTGCTGCCATCCCTGGCTGGCTGGTGGGTCAGGTTTGCATGGGAGTGCCAGCTCTGCCTGGCTGCTGCCACCTGGGTGGGCTAGGCCTGTTCAGGGCTCGCACTGAGAGGTCCTGAGCTTCTGCAGCCTCTCCCACACCACCTGCCTGGCCACCTGGCCTGGCTCTGGGAGCTTTGAAACTGTCCAGCCCATTGCTAGCAGTTTAGCTAGCTAAGAGAGCTATAACATTTGGCGTGAAAATAAACTTTTCTCCTGCCCTGTTGGCCTAGTCTGGCAGTCATCCTTTTTGCCTGGACCAGCGCAAGCGCAGCCTGTACCTTCCAGCAGAAGAGCTGATACCAGGACCAGGCTGGGAATCCACTGCCAGGAACCACATATGCAGAAATTGGAACCCTTCTCAAACTGTTGGTGAGATTATAAACTATATAATGATTGTTGCCAGTTTTTAAAGTAGTTGAGCCATTGAGATGGTTAATGGGGTACTGCTGCTAAGCCTGACAACCTCAGTACAGTCTCCAGGACCCATAGGCAGCAAGTTGTCCTTTGACCTCCACACAGAGTTGTGGCATATATGTTTACACACATGCAAACACACACACACACACACACACACATGCAAAAACACACACAGCGAGGTTCTTCAAAATGTTAATTACTTAAATATTATGATTAGCAATTCCATGGCTAAGTATGTATCCAAGAAAATAAAAATACACAGAAAACTTGCTAAAAGTAACCTTCTCAATAGGAATTATTACTAATGAATATATAAGTCAGAATGTGGGTGCACTGACACAATGCAGTACTGGGCCATAACCAGAAATGAAATACTAACACGTCTCACCAGGCTTTAAGTAATGTTATACTCTAGAATGTTAACTCTCTAATGATCACACCGCTATGGTGGACAGACAGACTTGTGCCCAGAGCAGAAGAGTGTCGCCATGGCAGCATGGAGCTGAAGCTACACTCACCAGTGACTATCTCCCCGGCCCTAGCTGTCTTATTCGGAGACTTGAATGAAGGTGGCGAGGCCTAAGAAGTCAGCGGGATCTACAGCTCTCGGGCAGCAGGCCTGGAAGCCCGGCAGCTTGTCACCTCCCTGCTACCGCCACAGCTGCCTAAGATGCCCACATTAAAACATCTTTAGCTTGGTATGGTGGTATGTGCTGACAATTCCAACACTCTGGAGTGAGAAGCAGGTAGGTCTCTGTGGGTTTAAGGCCAGCCTGCCTAGTCTATACAATAAACTGCAGGCTAGCCAGGGCTACATAGTGATACCTTGTCTTCTACTTCCCACCCCAAAAAAACAAAATTAAAGAAAAATATGATGTGACAAAAATGTCATGCAGAGCATTACACATTTAAATTGTCATCATTTGAAATTTGTTTCTCCGTTTCTCTGAGACTGTGTAATTTCTAGTGAAAAAGAATTTTTTTCCAGAAAAAAAAAACCTTTTTTCCCTGTCAAAAGATAATTTTACTTATGTTATGTTTTGTTCTTTTACAAGCTTTTAAATAAAACTCTGAAATGTAGGTATTTTGGTTGTAAGCTTTGTATGCTTCTCCATAGCACTGCAGTTTAAATTACTAAGTATATTGAAAAGCAATCAGCATACCAGTAAGCAGATAAGCTAATTATCTGCCCATCACATCTCAGCCAGATACAGTGGGCAGTAAAGGTCTGTGACCCAACTACCGGTGGGGCTGAGGAGGGAGAGCCTACAAGTGTGAGACAGGCTTGCATTACATACAAGGAGACCTTGTCTAAAGGAGACACAGTGAAACAAACAAACAGGAAATCCGACCCTGACCAAGCCCAAATGCACAACCACACAATTAGGAAAGCAAACCTTTGTTTTGGCCCCAGTGTGGTCAATCTCCTCTTCTGGGGTGTGCTCAGCATGACATTTTTGATGACCTGCTTCTTCCTGGTCAATCTGCATTTTGTCCTGATAAGAAAATACATTAATAGATGGTACAAGTTTCCTTTTCTGATAAGAAAGCACAGCCCTATTCCCATGTTGAGATGTGTGGACACACTAAAGCAGCTCACTTTTCTAATGACAGTAGCAACAAACAGATTAACAAGTATAAATGAAAAGATCAGTTTGAAGCTAGTAAATACACCTTCTCATTCACCCCCCTCTTTTTTTTGTGGTAGCACACATCTTTAATCCCAGCTCTTGGGAGGCAGAGGTGGGCAGATCATTGTGAGTTCGAGGCCAGCCTGGTCTACAAAGCAAGTCCAGGACAGCCAAAGCTGTTACACAGAGAAACCCTGTCTCGAAAAACCAAAAAAAAAAAAAAAAAAAATAGCTCAGTGCAATATAGGTGGACATTGTCCCTTGTCTAGTTTACCTACACACTTGGGAGTCGTAGGAGAAACAAGGTCTGCAATTGAGCAGAAATAAGGCCTGCTGTTAAACAACAAATGCCTGGTTGGGCTTTCATATGCATCTGGCCTGAGAGACCTATCCGGGCATGCCTTGAACATGCTGGGTCTGAGACTTGCCCAGACCTGCTTGGAGATTGATGACAGCACACCAGGTAATGAGATACGAGCCAATGAGGAAGGGCCGCAGCAGCCTGCATTTGGGAGCCAATGGGACTCTGGGTGGAGTTTATTTGAAATAATGGGTCTGCTTTTGCCACTTACCAAACCCCTGGAATCTGAGTCATTGATTCCACACCAGCTCATCCTTGCCCCCAAGAGTCCTGGACATGGACCCCCACAACAGGGAGTGTGACTCACTTTTCCTTAATGAACTTTCCCTTTGCTCACATCCATGTCTTCCTTAACCCTCATTACTGAGAGACAGCAAACAGTAGAGCACCTGGCTAAAGGTGGTTCTGGTGACAACTGATCAATCATCCAGCCTCTTCTATATCTGGATTAATCTAACCAAACCAAGAAAGGTGTCCTAGTTTCACTACCAGAGCTGTGATAAAATATCCTGAGAAAAAGCAAGGGAAGAGTATACTTGGCTTGCAATCCAGGTCACAGTCGGTCATGTAGGGAAATTCAAGGCAAGAATTCAGTCACCCATGAGATCATGCGGTCATCTAACCCATGGGATCATTTGGTCTCCCATTCCCAACAACCAAGACAATTACCCACAAGTGTGCCCACAGGACATGCTGGTTTAGAATTGGAGTTAGGGAGATTTGTAGGCTGTCATGTGGGTGCTGGGAAACAAACCTAGGTCCTCTGAAAGAGAGGGTCTGTGCTCCTAACAGCTGAGCCATCTCTCTAGCCCAACATGCTCATCTAGAATGCAAACAGTCAACAAGCCCTTTCCTGAAGTTTTATGAGTAAGCTCAGTGATCTGATGACAATAGTGGCTCTTTTGCTTGGAGAACTACATTCTATAATACAAATGGTTTTTTTTCCAAAGAAGATTCACAAATAACACAATAATTTAACAGTTGTCTGTATTCTCAAACTCATAAATAAGAATTCATAAAATTAAACCTTACAAAAGGAGAATATTCAACTTGACATGAAAATGCAATGGAGACCGTAGACAGAAAAACAATGAAAAAGATGAGGCTCATAACCACACAATTCAGTTACCCATTTTTAAATTTACTTTTATTGAAATCATTTTTTTCATACAATACATTCTGGTCACAGTTTCTCCTCTCTCAGCTCCTCCCAACCCTTCTAACTTCACACCTTCTTTCTCTCAGTTACATATTTTCAATATATTAAAATATTGAAATTAACCAAAACTTGGGTGTCTCCGAAGCACTGGAATACACACACTTAAAATGCTCCCAAGTGGGCTGTTCATTTGGCAACTGATCTTAAACAACAGATACATTTTTGTACTTTCTAATCACATTTACAACCATATCTTCTTGAAAGAAGCTGTTTAGAATATTGGAATCATTGTCGTTTTTGTTACATCTGGAATTGAGAAAATAGGTACTTCCCAGGGGGCTCTCTTGAAAAATAAATGCAGTTTTGCCAAAGATAAAAACAGACATAATTATTAAGTTCCCACTTCTGAGACTTTAACCTCGGGTTTTGTGCATGCTAGACATGAGGTGTGAATCTGAGCTACAGCCCTACCCTTCAGGATCAATTATGTTTTATATCCCAATTCTTACCATACAACTCTATAACTTCTCACACATGACAAGAAATTAAAAAACACAGTGTTGAGGTGTGGTCACAGAGGAACATAATGTAAATCTTAAATGCTACATAGTAGGAAACAAAATGTGGTTGCTACTGGGGATATAACTCAGTGGTAGAGTGGCTGCTTACGGTTTTATCTTTCATGGTCCTGAGTTTTAACTTGTGCAAAGCTAAATAAAAAAAGTACAATCAATGTCTCTCAGAGAAACAGGGCCAAATGACTGAAGATTGATGCTGTAATGTATATAGAGAAAATGGGAACTGCCCAGGCAGCCACTGGTATGTCATTTCTTAGTTTAGGAAGCTGCAGGCCCTGTACTTCCTATAAAATCAGATATATTTATCCCTCTCAGGTCTCTGAAGTGGTTGAAGAACAGATAGCTAGAGTCTCATAATTAAATTTTGAGTTGTTTAAGAGTCAAGAGAGTGTTATAGATCTAAGAAGATACTTTTAAAATTGTGTTGCAAGTTAGTATGAAAGCTGAGTTGGATATAGAACTTTAAACTCATGGAGATGGTTAGATAGTAGAATGTTAAAGTCAGGTACCAAATACATATGGACTGGACATTGGGAATGTATGCTAAGCCATATAACCCTCATAATTGTAGCATATTTATTTCTGTTGTTTTGTATTGTATTTATTGTTATAAGTGAAAGAACCATTTGTTGGACTGAAAGGGGGAGCTGTTGGCAGGAAAAAGATATACCTTAAACTTTAAAAAAAAAAAAGGGAAGAGGATGGGGGGTTGAGGGTGGGACTGGAGGGGGGAGTAGGGAGGGGATTGCGACTGAGATGTAACTTGAAATAAAAAATAAAGGAAAAAAAACAAAGGAAAAAAAAGAAAAAAGTAAACAAAAATTGCTTTCAAGTATATAGTCAAACTACTGTATCAAATTTTTTTTTTTTTTTTGGTTTTTCGAGACAGGGTTTCTCTGTGTAACAGCCCTGGCTGTCCTGGACTTGCTTTGTAGACCAGGCTGGCCTCGAACTCACAGAGATCCGCCTGCCTCTGCCTCCCAAGTGCTGGGATTAAAGGCGTGCGCCACCACGCCCGGCTGTATCAAATTTTTTATTTTATACTTAATAAAAGACCTTTTCACTATTATTTTAATTTATTTTAAAAATTTGTGAACAATTTGACATTTCCTTTTTCTTAATTTAATAAAAATAATACAATTAACAAAATTGTACATGGCAAATACCATGGCCCACAACTCTGGCAGAAGACCCCTGCTTTGCTGGAGGCCATGCCGGTATTAGGAACCCAAGAGGCCAAGCCAGGGCCTGGAACCCCAGAAGTCACACAAGTTCCCAGAACCCTGGAGGCAACTCAGGCACCCCAAACCACAGAGGTATTGCAGGTTGCCAAAACCCCAGCAGAGAAACGCTACTGTATCTGAAGACTTGCTGGTCACTAGAGCCACAGCCCATTCAGGCCAGAAGACCAGAGAGGAATCAGAAACCAAGGGAAAAAAACATCCAAAAACGTTTATCCAACAAAGATAAACTGAAAAAGTGACACCTAAACCATAATAACTCCAAACCTAGATGACAGAAGCCACTGTAAGAACACAACAGCCAGGGCAATATGGCACCACCAGAGCCCAGCTATCCTACTACAGCAAGCCCTGGATATTCCAACACAGCTGAAGCACAAGAAAATGATCTTAAATCCAATCTAATGAAGATGATAGAGGTCCTTAAAGAGGAAATGAACACATTCCTTAAATACAGAAAAACACAAACAAGAAAGTAAAGGAAATGAATAAAACTCTTCAAGACCTGAAAATGGAAATAGAAGAAATAAAGAAAACATAAACTGAGGGAATATTGGAGATGGAAAATCTAGGTAAACAAACAGGAACTACAGACACAAGCATGGCCAACACAATACAAAAGATGGAAGAGAGACTCTCAGGTGCAGAAAATACAATAGAAGAAATTGATACATCAGTCAAAGAAAATGTCAAATCTACAAAGTTCCTTACATAAAACATCCAGGAATTCTGGGACATTATGAAAGGCTAAACCAAAGAATAAAAACAAACAAACAAATAAGCAAAAAACATAGAAAGAGAAAATTTCTAGCTCAAAGGCACAGAAAATACTTTCAACAAAATCATAGAAGAAAATTTTCCTAACCTAAAGAGATGCCTAAAAAGATACAAGCATACAGAACAGCAAATAAATTGGACCAGAAAAAAAGTACTCTTGTCATATAATCAAAACACTAAATATACAGAACAAAGAAAGATATTAAAAGTTGCAAGGAAAAAAAGCCAAGTAACATAAAAGGCAGACCTATTAGACTCACACCTGACTTCTCAATAGAGACTCTAAAAGCAGAAGGCCTGGACAGATGTCCTGCAGACTCTTAAGAGACCACAGATGCCAGGCAAGACTGCTATACCTAGCTAACCCTTCAATCACTGTAGAGGAATAAAACAAAATATTCTATGACAAAATCAAATTTAAACAATATCTATCTACAAATAGAGCCCTACAGAAGGTACTGGAAGGGAAACTTCAACCCAAGGAAGTTAACTATACTCTTGAAAATACAGGAAATAATAATTCATATGAGCAAACCAAAAGAAGGGAAACACACACACACCCCACCACCACAGTAACAGGAATTAATAATTATTGGTCATTAAAATCTCTCAATATCAAAGGACCCAATTCCACAATAAAAAGATAGAGGTTAACAGAATGGATGCAGAAACAGGATCCATTCTTCTGCTCAAGACAAGAAACACACTTCAACACCAATGAGACATTAACGCACAGTAAAGGGTTGGAAAAAGGTTTTCCGCACCAATGGACCCAAGAAGCAAGCCAAATAGACTTCTAACCAAAATTAATCAAAAGAGATGGAGAAGGACTCATCATACTCATCAACAGAAGAATCCACTAAGATGATGTCTCAATTCTGAACATTTATGCCCCCCAAATGCAAGGACACCCACATTTGGAAAGGAAATAATAAATCTTAAATCACGCATCAAACTTCACACATTAATAGTAGGAGACATCAACACCCCAGGCTCACCAATGGACAGGTCATCCAGACAGAAAAAGAGAAATAATGGAACTAACAGACATTATGACTCCAATGGACTTAACAGGTATCAATATTTCACCCAAACACAAAAGAACGTTCCTTCTTCTCAGCACATCATGAAACATTCTCAAAAATTGACTACATACTCTGTCATAAAACAAGTCTTAACGGATACAAGAAAATTAAAATAATCCCCTTTATCTTATCAGACCACCACAAATCAAAGCTGGATAGCAACAGCAACAGAAACAAAAGGAAGCCTACAGACTCATGGAAACTTAACAACTCTCTACTGAACGACCACTGGGTCAAGGCAGAAATAAGAAACTGAAGACTTCTTAGAATTCAATGACAATGAATATACAACATACCCAATGGGACACTATGAAAACACTACTAAGAGAAATGTTCAGAGCACTAAGTACCTTCATAAAGAAATTAAGGAGATCTTATACTAGCAACTTAACAGCACACCTGAAAGTTCTAGAACAAAAAGAAGCAAACACCCAAGAAGAGAAGATGGCAGGAAATAATCAAACTCAGGGCTGAAATCAATAAAATATAAACAAAGAGAACAATAGAAAGAATCAATGAAACAAAGAGTTTGTTCATTGAGAAAATGAGTAAGACAGACAAACCTTTATCCACACTAATGAAAAAGCAGAGAGAAAATATCCAAATTAACAAAATCAGAAAAGGGGGGGGGGGCAAAACAACAGAAAACCTAAAATAAATAAACAAATTTCTTGATAGGTACCATTTAGCAAAGTTAAATAAAAATCAGATAAATGATTTAAGTAGACATATAACCCCTAAGGGAATAGAAGCAGTCATTAAAATCTTCCAATCAAAAAAAATCCCAGGGCCAGATGTTTTTAGAACAGAATTCTACCAGACTTTCAAAGAAGGGATAATACCAATACTCCTTAAATTATCCCACAAAATAGAAACAGAAGGAACCCTGCCAAATTCATTTTATGGTGCCATAGTAACCCTGATACCCAAACCACACAAAGACTCAAGAGAATTACAGATCAATTTTCCTCATGGACAGTGATGCAAAAATACTCAATAAAATACTTGCAAACTAAATCCAAGGACACATAAAAAAATATCATTCACCAAGTAGGCTTCATCCCAGAGATACAGGGATGGTTCAACATATGAAAATCTGTCAATATAATCCACCATATTAAAAAACTGAAAAAAAACCACATCATCTAATATGCTGAAAAGCCTTTGACAAAATCCAACACACCTTCAAGACAACAGTCTTGGAGAACAGGGATACAAGGGACATACCTAAACATAATAAAAACAATATACACCAAGCTGATAGCCAACATCGAATTAAATAGAAACTCAAAGCAATTCCTCTAAAATCAGGAATAAGACATGGCTGTCTACTCTCTCCATATCTACTCAACATAGTACTTGAACTTCTAGCTACAGAAATAAAACAACTAAAGGAGATCAAGAGATACAAATTGGCTGGGCGGTGGTGGCTCACGCCTTTAATCCCAGCACTTGGGAGGCAGAGGCAGGCGGATCTTTGCGAGTTCGAGGCCAGCCTGGTCTACAAAGCGAGTCCAGGACAGCCAGAGCTGTTAAACAGAGAAACCCTGTCTCGAAAAACCAAAAAAAAAAAAAAAAAAAAAGA
>CAJQZJ010004856.1:4852350-4919074 GCA_907164525.1 Lophiomys imhausi | reverse complement strand
TGTGTGTGTGTGTGTGTGTGTGTGTGTGTGTGTGTGTGTGTGTGTGTCCCCGTCCCCGAGTACAAGCTCCCAGAGGCAGAGAGGCAGGCAGATCTCTGTTAGTTCTAGGCCAGCTTAGTTGACAGAGTGTGGGTTCTAGGACAGCCAAGCCAACACAGTGAAACCTTCACAGTGAAAGAAAGAAAAAGAAAAAAGAAAAACAAAACAAAGAAAAAACCAAAAATACCTTACAAATGCAATTGACAATAACATACAAATTTTACTTATAAAAAGATAAACATTTTCTGCAAGTCAGTAGAATCAAGCTCCCCTGAGTTGGGCACAGAGGTAAAGGTGCACACCTGTAACTCTAGCTAGCATTCTAGAGGTGGAAGCAGAACAGGGAGTTCATTGTCCCTAACTACATAGTGTGAGGAGGCCTTAGTAGCATGAGACCCTGCCATAACAGTTCCCTGATACTCCTTCCTCTACATTACATCAGCAGTGAATTCAATGCTCTATAAATCTTTCATGAAGTGGAACAGATATCTGCCTTTGAATGTCACTGGACATACAGAATATCCTGTTTAACTGCCATAGATATCCTATCACTGAACTCTAAAAAAAACGTAAGAAACTATTTAAGAAACATGCCTTTAATTCCAGAGTACCAAGAGGCAGAGGCAGGTGGACACATATGAATTTGAGGCCACCTGATCTACATAGTGAAACTATTATCTAAAAAGAACAACAAAAGTATGTGTTTAGTTAAAAAGTTACTCCTAATTAGTTTTATCTAGCTATAAAATGCATATTTAAAAAAATTTAATAATATATTTCAAACTCACATGTTCTATATAAGCTATGAAAGATGTTTTGGCCCCTGAGAAATGCATTACAAGGTAGAAGGTAAAGACTATTTTTAAACTAAAAGTCTTCCTTAGTATGGTTATAAAGATGAAGCCCTATAAAAGAAATCCCAAGAAAAACCTTGGGAAATAATGTACTCCCTACTGAGGTGCTGTCAAGATCCCTGGAAGAGGAACCTGAGACATGGTTTCTACTTACTACATCCTCTTTGTTTTCGTTCTTTGACGAAGCTTCTGTTTCCATAGGGAGGTCATTGTGATCGCCTTCCAGGTTCTGCTTCTCGATCACTGAAGCGCTGGCCACGCTGAAGATCCCATGGATGCTAATACGAACTTTAACTTTGACTTTAGAACTGTCGCCATCAGACTGTGGGAAAACATTCTGAATAGTGAAGTTCCCTTAAAGGAAAAAAAGCTTTGATTATTGCATAGACCTCAGATCAAACGCATTAATGGTTTTAATAACTTAATCATCTTTAAAATATATGTAAAAATATGATTAACTTCTGGATGACTCCTACGGGACAAGTGCTTTGCTCAGATTACAACATTTACAAAGCTGGTGTGAAGACTCACACATTAATTTGCTAGGAAAAATGTGATTTTCCTATTATTTCAGTACTTATAATGTGCATATTCACACACATACATGCCACCATAGGTCAGATGACAACTCTCAGGAGTGGCTTCTCTTCTTCCACCAAGGCAGTCAGCCCTCTGGGAGATTGACCTCGGGTCATCAGGCCTGGTGGCAAGTGTCTTTATCCTACTGAGCTTTCTTACCAGACTGAGAACTGGGATTTTAAAACAATGACAATTTGAATTAAAAGCCAATAAATAACTTTTAGTTATAAATTATAATAACTATAATAGTTATTATAATTTATAACTAAAGCAATTCTAAACATTAAAAACAAATTATTCTATTATTATATCCTTTAGGCAGTATCACCTAAAGAGAGACTAACAGGCCAAAAGTAAGACATGCCAGTAAGCACGTTGGCTTCTGTTTTTGTAGGTTGGGTTCTAATCATGCCTCCCACAGCCTCTCACAAGATGTACTGGGTTTCTGGGTATTTTGTTTGACTGTTTAAGAGGTTTTTTTTTTTTTTTAAATGGAAGATTGGTTTCCTTATCAAAAGGAGATATTTAGAAAGGTCCTACATATATACATGAGAGAAAGCCATGTGACTATGAAGACGGCCATCTACAAAGCAAGGAGAGGGACCTGGAGTGTACCCTTCCTTTACAGCCCTACTAGAAAACATACTTTCTATAGCCCAGTGGTTCACAATGATGACAAGAAACTGTTGCTGCTGAAGCCATCCAGCTGGTGAACCTGCAGCAGCCATAAAAATTAGTATAACATAGTAACTTCTACTGCATTGGTAATGTGTTTTCTCATTTTTAGTTAATCAATATAGAAAAAAATAAAAATATTTCTTTTAAATATTGTAAAATGATGTTTTACATTGTACTATTGAAAAAATAAGCAGATAAAATGGACGTCACAGCTCCCAATTTGCTAATTCATATCACTCAACAATATAGTTTTAGAGTCACATAGTCATGTTAATAATTCCATGCAATTTGACAATAAGTGATTTTCTATTAGGCAATCATGACAAACTTTTCAGACCAATTTTACAGTACTTAGAACAATGAAAACAGAAGCAGGGCTGCTTGGGAAGAGGAAGAGGAGTGGTACAAAGAGGATGAGAGGATAATGAGCTGAGGACGATTAAAGCACACTGTGTATATGTATATACATGTCGGAATGAAAATGTCATAATGAACCCTGTCAGCTTGTACAATGAATACACACTAACAAGATACAGACAATTAAATATGGTATATTTTCTAAAAATAAATTAAGTGTGAAAAAGTTTATAGTTACAAAAGAGTACAAATTTTTTAAAAAATACAGAACTAATTTAAATAAAATATTAATTTTTGCTTACTTTATATATTGTTTATTAAAAGTTAAACATTTAAATTTTTTGTTGTCTTACCAATTCTTGGATCAGGATAAGGCACTTCATGCAAATTAGTGTAAAATGCTTCTAGTTTGAATGGTTCTTTTTTGTGGAAAGTTATGACCTTTGAGAATGGGGCCGGGTGGTTCTTAGAGAAGACTTCACATTCCCTATAGTGTAATGAGAAAGACACTCACTTAACAGATTCCCTGGGAACCCAATGTCAGAATATACTTCACCTTTAGTACATGAGCAGCAATTACAAAAATGAACAAATGTAAGGAAAAACACCTATGGACTTTTCTACCCTCAACAAGCTTACAGTCTAAGGCTTTTTAGAATGTCTAACATAACCAATAAACTGTACACTAAGAGAAAAATTATGTGGGAATATGCATATTTTGAGGTCATATGTAGAAAGGGTCAGCCTTGTCTATTAACTCCCAAACACTTGCCATATGTACCCCTTAGAATTACAGCCCCAGATAAGTTCTTTTATTTTGAAATACATTTAAATTTCCAGAAAGGTACAGACATAAAGACAGCACAAAGAATATATGTTTATCAGCGACCTAGACTTGCCTGCTACTGCCATTTGTCCTCTTTGTCTTGACATTTGAATGCATGTACTCCATCTGTGCATTTTTTTTTTTACGAAACAAATTGAAAGTGACATAATATGCTATTATTGCAAATTTTTCAGTGTGTACTTCCTAAAGGGAAAGTCTCCAATTGTTCAGCTTATGCCTACCTATATAATGTTTATAGAACAGGAAGTTTTAAACTTTCAGTGATCTGTATTACTTAAAGAATGTAACAGGGATGTTTATAATTATTGCTTATGGCTGTTTATTATATAACACTAATATATTACCTCACTCACACAGGGCTTAAAATACACACACAAACTTTTCTTCCTAGTTTTCAGGAGCCTACTAATATTTTCTTCATTCTTACCGTGTTCACTGACACATGTCCTTTTTTTTTTTTTTTAGTTTTTCTCTCTATATATTTAAAAAATTTTTCTTACACATTTTACTGAAATTGAATTCTATAGAACAGTTTTTGACTCAAACTGAGATTAAAACAAATCATCCAAATGTTCTGCAATGCAGTCATATAAAGTTGTGTCTTAGGTTAGGGTTTCTATTGCTGCAATAAAACATCATGACCAAAAAGCAAGTTGGGGAAGAAAGAGTTTATTCAGCTTACACTTCCACATCACAGTTTATTATCAATGGAAGTCAGGACCTTCCTAATTCTGTGACCCTTTAATACAGTTCCTCTTACTGTGGTGACCCTAACTATAAAGTTATTTTTATTGCTACTTCATAACTATAATTTTTCTACTGTTATAAATTGTAATGTAGATATCCATGCTTTCTGATGGTCTTGTGTGACCTCTGTGAAAGGGTTATTTGACCACCAAAGGGGTCTCTACCCAGAGGCTGAGAACCACTGCTCTACAAGTCAGCCCATTGCCCAATCTTATGGAGGCTATTCTCTCAATGGAGATTAATGTAAATTAACAAATATGCTCATCACAGTTTGCAAGTTATGTATTATATATTTATACTCTCCTTCTAAAACTACTTCAACATATTTAACAGAATTTTAAGAAGCGTAAATTTCTCTAGTTTAGAAAAAGCAGATTTGATTGGCTAAAGATTTATGATGAAATATATTGAAAATTAAAAAAAAAAAACCTACCCAGTCCCTTCTTCAAAAGAAGTCTTCCACCTTAATGTGATTGAGTAGGGAACAAGGTCTGTTATGGAAAATTCACGCACTTTAAATGCTGGTGAGAGAATCGCACACTGAAAGTAAGAAATGCATTTAAATGAGCAAGTACAAATCACATTCTACATTAACCATAATTAAATTATTTAGTAATATCTTTATGTAGTTAAAATTGTTAAAATTTGCTACATTTTGGTAATAACAAAAGAAATTTTCAAAGGGCCCAAGTATTTTATGTAATTTTACAAAAAAATAATTTAAAACAGCTTTAAATTTTTAAGAAATTCTTAATGGATATAATCTCAAGAATTCAGTTTTCAGTTCATAAACACATCATCCTACAAGAGTTTAAAACATAACCAGAACCAGGCATGGTGCTGCATGCCTGTAATCCCAGCACTTCCAAGGCAGAGGCAGATACACATGCACACACGCACGCATGCACGGATGCACACATGCACACATGTGTGTGTGTGATAGGGATGGGGGAGGAAGGGAGAGAAAGAGATACAGATAGACAGAGACAGACAAGACTTACCAAGAATAACGTCAATTTACTTTCAGCATATTGATGGGTGATTGGAATAGATAAAAGGCCTCTTTAGACCTGTCACAGACCCTGTCCAAACTACATATTAAGCAGTCCTAACCTGCAATGCACATCCTCTGGCGACGGCTTCATCAGCATTTAGGGTGGTACTGATGTCTTTCAGAAAGAATCTAGTGACCTGCTCCTTGACTGCAGGAATCCTAGTGGCCCCTCCTACAATTTCTATGCTGTTTATGTCTTCACGTTGTAAGTCTGGAAGTAAAATGTTTTTTAGTGAAAGAATGAGAAGTCTTCAAAATTTTGTGCATACTAGTTTCTAGAATGGGTTTTATATGTAAGTGAATGTTTTTTATGTGCTTCAAAGAAGATAAAAACAGAACAGTAATTATGGAAAAGGCAGATCATAACACTGTGTGATGCCATTGACTGTGGTCCAGATGGCATTGACAAGAGGGACAACAAGTTCCTCATGAGCTTTGAAGCTCTCCAGAGTTTGTCACCTTTCATATTCTGACTTTATTAAAGCTATTGTTAAAGCTACCTTCAAGCAGCAATTATGTCCTCATTTCTAATTTAATCTCCTATTAAAATCTTATGTAATTACATAAAACATCCCAAAATACAGTTGGCAGGTTTATGATGTAAACAATATAAAGCAAGCAAGGAAAAATGCTCAGAGAGCTGAACTTCTAGTGTCCTGTTCTAGGAAGTGAATGAATTGTAATTTCTTTCCAAAAGGGAAGATACAAAGCTTTTGAAAGAAGCGGCAGTCATCTCCACTTACTAGCTTGGTCCATTACTGCATTTAAAGGTGGCTCAACCCTGGCCAAGAGGGGAGCACACAGTTGTTCAAATTGAGCCCTGTGAGAAAAGGAAAGAAAAGCCATTATTCTAGAGAAGAAAAGTTGAACACACCCTTTAAAAGCACAGAACTTGGGAGCGAAGAGAGCACACAGTACCTGTTAATCTTACTAGAAACATTAAGGTCATTCATGAAGCAGTGAGAGCACACAGTACCTGTTCATTTTACTAGAAACATCAAGGTCATTCATGAAGCACTCAATGTTCAGGGGGAGGTCTGATGCGTTGGCGCTCATCAGTTTCTTCAGTTTCTCACATTCCTGATACAGCCGCAACAAGGCCCGAGAGTTCTCCTTGACATTTATCTTATATTTGGTCTTGAATTCATCACAGAAATAGTCTACCAAAGCCTCATCAAAGTTCCTGCCACCCAAATAGGGGTCAAAGGTAGTAGCCAACACCTGTTTAAATGAAAGGAACTAACTAAGTCTTCTGAAATGTTCAGTGTCTTAGTTACTTTTCCATTGCCATGGCAAAACACCATGATCAAGGCACCTTCTAAAAGAAAACTTTAATTTGGGGCGTACAGTTTCAGAAGGTGAGTCCATGACCATCATGGCAGGAAACATGGCAGCAGGCAGGCAGGTATAGTGCCATATCAGAAGTGGGGGCTTTTATCTTGAGACACAGCCACAAGGCAGAGAGAGCTAATAGTAACACACCTCTTCCAAAAAAGCCATACCTCCCAATCCTTCCCAAACAGTTCCACCAACTGAAGGCCTAGTATTTAAACATAGGAGCTTATAGGGGTTAGTCTAATTCAAACCACCACATTCCATTCCCTGGCCCCTATAGGCTTGTGGCTATATCATAATGCAAATCACAATTTACTCCAACATCAAAAGTCTCTGTTGTTTTTCAACTAGTTTAAAAGTCCAAAGTCTTTTCTGAGACTTAAGGCAGTCTTTTCATTGTAACCCCTGTAAAATAAAAATCAAAAAGCAAATTATATACCTCTAACAAACAATGGTAATGAATATATTATTACCATTCCAAAGGGGGGCATAGTAAAGAAATATTAGACCAAAACACACCAGGACAAATCTCCAAAGCCTGTAACTCCACTTCTAATGTGAAAGCACATAGATGGCTCCACCCTTTCAGCTTTTCTGCATACAACATATTTCTCTTTCTTAGGCTGGTTCTACTCTTTATGAAGCTATCTCCAGCAGATATCCCACAGTTCTCATATCTTCAATATTTTGGGGTCTCCAGAGCAACCCAGGTTTTACTTGCACAGCTTCATGCAATGACCATCAGGGCCTCCATGCAGGGACTCCCATGCCATATTTCTGGCTTCAGTGGCTTTTTTTTAAACTGCAAAGATTCCACAATCTGTTTCCTCATGCATCCTTCCTGACTCTATTGTTCATTTTCCTTTCTTTCTTCTTTCTTTTTGAGAAAGGGTATCTCCATACAGCCCTGGCTATCTTACAAATCCCTATGTAGACCAGGCTGGCCTCAAACTCATAGAGATCCACATGTCTCTGCCTCCCATATCCTAGGATTAAAGGTGTGGCTTCCTTCATGACTCTAAAGTCAGAACCACAGCTACTAAGTTCAGTGACCTGTTTGGGATGGAGCATGGCACCGCCCTTTCTCCTTGAATTACATTTGAATAAGTTTTCCTCAGCAGTTGCTTTTTAGGCAGATAAAAGTCCTTTGGGCCTTTTCATTCACAAGTTGCAGGATCAGATGGGTAGTATCTTGCCCTGAGGGCACCACTCCCTTTATTCCACTTCTGATCACACCTCTCCTTGATCATTTTATCACCTCAGTACAACTCTTGTTCCAACATTAAAGTATTCTGATACTCTTCCTCTCAAACTGTACAATCTATATTTATTTTCCCCCAATTGCTCTTTTCCATCGAAGACCTGCATAAGAGGAATTATTAATAACCAAGCAAGAGAATCAACATTAGGCTGTTTTGAAACTTCCTCTGTCATTTAAATCAGTCTAAAACTCTTCAGTTTAGCTTCCAGCAGATTCTTAGGACATTGACAAAAAGCAGCCACATTCTTTGTCAAAATATCTTAAGAATGGTCTCTCTAGCTCATTTGCTAAAATTGTTTCCTTTGGAACTTCTTTGGCTTGGTCTCCATAGTCTACATAGCTCTCAGCACAACTGTCCTCCAAGCTCCTATGCTTATAGCATTCAACTGCATTTCTAGCCCAAAGTTCCAAAGTCTACATTCCTCTAAAAACCAGCATGATCAGTCCTGTTACAGCAAATAGTTCACTCCTGGTACCAACTTCTGCCTTAGTTACTTTTCTATTGCTATGAAAAAACACTGAGACCAACAACACATCATAAAAAACATTTAATTTGGAGTTCAGTTCATAGTTGTAGAGAATTAGAACCCATAACCACCTTTGCAGGAACTTTGGCAGCAGCCAGGCAGACATAGCTGAGAACTTAGATTCTGATTCACAACAAACGGGAGGGGGCAGGGAGGAGGGAGAGAGAGAGAGAGAGAGAGAGAGAGAGAGAGAGAGAGAGAGAGAGAGAAACAAACTGGAAATAGCATAGGCTTTTGAAA
This sequence comes from Lophiomys imhausi, assembly GCA_907164525.1. Lineage (NCBI taxonomy): Eukaryota > Metazoa > Chordata > Mammalia > Rodentia > Muridae > Lophiomys > Lophiomys imhausi. Next base: position 4,910,556 of record CAJQZJ010004856.1, on the reverse strand, counting down.
CCTCAAAGCTCACTCTCAGTGACATATCTCCTCCAACAAAGCCACCTCCTAATCTTTCCCAAATAGTTTCAACAACTGGAGACCAAGTATTTAAACATATGAACTTATGGGAACCAGTTGCATTCAAACCACCACAAACAAAAACCAAGCCAAACCAACCCCCCCAATCCCTTTAAAATTATAAAAATTAAGCCAACCAAAAGAATTACTGTCAAATTACTGGGTGCCAAATGTTGGGTTAAATTGTCCTTTGTACCTGGCTCAATTAGTTCCCTGCTGTTTGTTACCTGCTCTGGAGTTACACAACTCTATGGCACAACTAGAAGGACAATTCTAATTCTGAAATAACTGAGTGACAACTAAAATTCCACTAACTTACATTCACTGGTTCTCTAATATACAAACACCAAATGAAGTTTAAGAGCAGTTCTAAGAGGGCAGACAAGAGCAACACATCTAAGAAAAGAGATCAAGGGCTGAAGAGATGGAAAGGCTAGGCTCACAACCAAAATAGAAAAAAGATCAAAAGAATGGATCTACCGTATTATATGTAATCAGCCAATTTCTAGGTTTGTATTTAAGCCTTTTGGTTATGATATTTTAAAAAATTCATTTTTACGACAATGTAAAACAAAAGAACACACAAAAGAGTAAAACAATTCGCTTCCCAGCAGACTTCCCAGCACAAAACAGCTAGCTGTTATGTATAGGTTAGTATATTGGAAAACTCCAGAATATCTAACTCTTCTCCCTGAGAAAAGTGATTACTTAACCCTGTGATCAGGGAGTCACTACTCTGCAGCCATAGCTCCTCCGCAGTTCTTCTAAGATGGAATACTACACTAGCATGCAAGCACAACTGGTACTATTTTTCCAACAGACTTTCGCAGACTCTGTGAATAAAGAATATCTCCAGGGTCCTGTGCTCCCCAACACGAAATGCAAAGTCACCCTTCTACATGATAACACAAGTCTGTACTCAACTGAGAATGGGGTCACAGCATTTATCAGACTTTAAACAAGACTCAGAGGTGAAAAAGTATAGATGACTACACTTAAAGTTAGCCGGAAAGAAAAGGGAAAATCCACCTTTGTTACTAAGTTAAAATGTAAAGCTAGGGGCCAAGAATTAAGCTCCATATATATAATATATATATATATATATATATATATATATATATTACCTATCATTTCAACACATGCCATTTCCCTTTTTTTCTGAATATAAAGATATTACAGTGCCATGAAGTACAAAACAAAAGGTTATGCATGCTGACAGATGACAGACACAAAACAGCAAAGACGTAGAACGCATAGGCCAAGCAGCCTGCAAGTTTCCCAGCAAGTTCCCGGGATGCAGCTTCTGTGAAGTCACCACACTGCTGTGGGCTTTGTAGTGGTGCAGCTGCCACTACGTCTCCTATGCTCCTGTAACTCCCTCTAGTCATAGTCTACAAGCTCTAGGGTTCACTCAGGGAAAAAAGGCAGCTTCTAGGAGGTTATCATCAGCAAAGGGTAACTAAGGTCATGAAAGCTAAGAAACTTGCTGAGGGTCATTTTTTGCTCATATGTGTGTATACATATATTATATAAGTATATAATAAATTTGTTTAGACTTAATTTTTGTGCATGGTGTACTCAGAAGTCAGAAGTCCTCAGGTTCCTTGGAACTGGAGTTTCTGGTGCTTGTGGACCACCTATGGGTGCTAGGAACTGAACCTGGGTCCTCTGCAAGAGCAGCAAATACTCAATGCTGAGCCATCTCTCCAGTCCCGCCTTGATAGTTATATTTTTAAAAATTATTTGTTTATTTTACACTCCAATCACCATGCCCTCCCCCTTCTCCTCCCAGTATCACCCTCCCACCCACTTCCCCCATACTGCCCCCACCCAATACCAACCCACTCTGGAACATCACACTGCATCAGGACTAAGTGCTTTCTCTTCCACTGAGGCAGTTAGTTATGTTTTTAAGAGGCAGAATAAGACTTTCTGCCTACTTGTTAAGAACTTTACATGCTGTGTGCTCTTACTCATCAAAGTTATATACAAAAGTAACTGGGTTACTTACTTTAAGTTTTCCTTTGTTAAAAGCACAAACAGAGATCTGATAGGCAGAATGTCCCATGTCGATAAACACAACATTCCTTGGTTTCTCATCTAATGAGGGAAGATCCTGTTTATAAATTCCATATGCCAGTGCAACTGTGTGAGGACAAATATTAGGTTAATTGTTGTATAGATGTCATTTGGAAAACAAGACAAAGAAAAGTCGTTTTTACATTGTACTCTAATTAATGTATGGTATGGTAAAATACAGATTCAACCCATATTAGCTCTCTAAATTACTTAGTGTTTTATTTCCCCAACTCATCTGTAAAGAGTTATAGCAGTAACCATTCTTCAAGTTCAAATATGAACTCAACCTCTGCCAAAATTCTGTATTCCAAAGCAACAAATTATAAACAATGCAAGAGTTTTAAAAAGCTATAGAGAGAAAATGCTGACTTTTTTTCAAGTGGCCATCACCAACCTGCAGTGGTTTCATTCATCAGCCTCAGACAATTGAGGCCTGCAACCTGGGCTGCGGCCATCACGGATCTCCTCTCTGCGTCCGTGAAAAAGCTTGGGATCTGGTAACAACAATCATAAGTTACTTACTGCTTCAGTATCACAGACTTTACTAGTAACTTCAGGAAAACACACACCTCTAAATCAACGTAAATGCTAGTGTAGCTTCTTAAGCTGAATAGTTTCTCTGGCACACAGACTGGATCTGGAGTGTGAGCAGAAATGTACCTAGTGTGGCAGGCTCTCCAGTTCTGGTGACCTCAGGGAACCGGGTTAGTCTGGTCACTGTGGTTTAGAGAGCTGTCTCTGAGGTTCACGTGCTGGTCTTCACTGTGGACCTCATGGAGGGAGACTGTAGTTAAATAGAGGCACTGAGGGTGTGCTCTAGAAAGGGATGCTGGACCCCATTTCTGTCTGGATTCTTGTGTGGCAATCTGGTCCTTTCTTGATACGTATTCTTGCCAATGATGCTGTATCGTCCTCACCAAAGGACAAACTAATAGAGTTGTTCATTATTAACATCGACTCTCAAAACCTGTGAGCTAAATAAACCCATTTTTCATTAAAAAGTTAGGCTATCTCCATTATTTTGATACAGTATTGAAAACTTAACTAATATATCAGACATCTGAAATACTAGTCCTAGGTGTGGTAGCCTACGCCTTTAATCCCAACACTAGGGAGGCAGAAGTAGGAGGATCTCTGTGAGTTTGAGGTCAGCATGGTCTATATAGTGAATGTCAGGCCAGCCAGGGCTACATAGTAAGAATGTTTCTCAACAAAACAAACAAACCGACCAAACAAACAAAATCAACCAATCAAACCCCCCCCAAAACCTCCTAAAATAAGTAGGTTAATTTATAAAATAAAATACTAGTTCATCTTTAATAATGGAAAACTGAAACCCTGCTAAAAAAATATTAGGTGTATCTAATACATTGTTGTCTATATAGTAGACTTCTATGTAGCTAAGGTTACTTAGCTCTCCATTATCATGAAATGGTATATTATGCTAAAATGGACAAGCAGGGCTGGAGAGACAGCTCATTGGTCAAAAGCACATGTTGTTCTTGCAGAGCACTAGGTCCTGTTCCCATCGCCCAGATCAGGCACAGTGTCCTGTAATTCCAGTTCCAAGAAATGTGAGGCCCTCTTTTAGCCTCTATGGCATGGCATGCAGATGGTACACACACAGACAATCAGGTACACATACCCATTTAAAAAATGATGTGTAGAGCATAATTTCATTTCTGTGAAATGTATATTCAATTAGAAGATGAAATTTAAGTGTTTCCGAGGGGAAATATATATAGTAGGAAGTTGTGAAAAATCTATTTTATAGCCATCAAAAAATACCATGTTTATACTAAGATGTTAACATCCAGCTTAAAAACTATATTTCTTTATACTTATTTATGTCAAGAAATGCTTTGACAAAATTTGAAAAAATAATTACTGAATATATCAATGTACACAATAACTCACTGTCTTGATAACCTCAACTTCTCTGAATGCTGGTGTTCTTGGTATGAGGCACAACACCTAGCTCACTCTTTCTTTTATTAGGATGTGTATGGGTGGTTGTGTAATGCCAGTTTGTGTATAGAGGTCAGAGGGCAATGTGTGGAAGCAGCTCTCTCCTTCAACCTTCCCACGGGCTCAGAGAGCTGAATGCATAACATAAGGTCTGAGTGCCAAGTGCCTTTACTTACTAAGCCTTCCCACTGGCTGCCATCTGAAGCTATTTGTTCGATGTTGTTTTTATTTATTTAGACAGGTTCTCACTACATATCCTGGCTGTCCTGGAACTCACTATATAGACCAGGCTGGCCTTGAGATTTGCCTGCCTCTGTCTCCTAAGTGCTGGGATTAAAGGCACACGGCATCATGCCCAACTACTACTATTAAGTCAGTAGTCTCTCTCTCTCTCCCTCTCTCTCTCTCTCTCTCTCTCTCTCTCTCTCTCTTTTTACTGTGTTCTGTTTGATGTGCTTGTTTGTCCTGTACATTACTATTCTTCTCCTGAAAAATCTATAAATGACTATGAATGGTTCATATAATATTCATGGGGCAATATAGGAACCAAGTATTTTTGTAGCTGTTATGTAATAGTTCACAGAACAGAACAGTAGTCCTCAGAACGTTTCCAACCATGACAGATGGACCTCAAGACCACTCTTAAACATATATTTAACGTGGCAGCGTTGCAAGCACACTCTTGGGAATAAATTACCTCAAATTTTGTTTTTCAATTGGAAATAATAGTCTACCCTCATGGAGGATCACTGAGGCTTACTAAATGTGCTAATACACATAATATATGTGTATTATGTTAATAAACATACTATAGTGTATATTAATACACTATATATATAACACACAAAAACTACTATAATGCCTGTTTAATAATAAACACCATTATCTGCTATTTCTAAATTGTTACAAAGTAAAATACTAAACTCTAACATTTCTAGTTGACTAATTTATATAGCCAAGTTTAATATATTTACATTAAATAAAAATTTTAAGTTAAAAAGTAGTTAATAATATTCAGTGAGACTTTAAAAGATAAGTTATGGCAGATAAATATTTTAGTGAAAATTTTTTAAAGATCTGTTTTTTTCCTAAAACAAAACATCCATAATAACTTCAAATTCCTCTGTAACTTCATATGACTAACTTTGAATTTTTAATTTGCTTCCTAAAACATTAAGGTATTGAAAATTAAGAGGTTAAAAGCTAATCTGAAAGATTCTCTTCCATCATAGGGTTCTGGGGAATCAGACTCAGGTCCTCCATCCTGGTGGCAAATGCCCTTACCTGCTGAGCCATCTCACTTGCCCTTAGGAAGACTCTTTTAAGTGGCAGGGACAGCAGTTACTAAAATAATAAAACACTGGTTTTTGAAGCTTTGCTGATTATAAGAATTGACTTCATGGAAAACTTAATTCTAAATTTTACCAAATAAGGTAGCTTAAAAAAAGAAAAGTCAGAACAAACCCTCGGGATTCCCATGCGGGTTGTGCGGCCTTGTCTAGGCATCCCTGTGCGTGCGGCGCCGGGTCAACGCATCGCCGGCCCGAGCGATGGCGCTGTTCCGCGGAGCGTGGGGCGCGCTAAGCGCGCTCGGGCGCTCGGGGATCGAGATGTGCGCAACCTGCGGTGGCCGCATGCCCTCGCCTCTCAGTCTTATCTGTATTCCGAAATGGTTTTCATCTAACGTGGGTAATTATCCAAAGAAACCTATGAGTTCATACCTTCGATTTTCTACAGAACAGCTACCCAGATTCAAAGCTAAACACCCAGATGCAAAACTTTCAGAATTGGTGAGAAAAATTGCGGCCCTGTGGAGGGAATTACCGGATGCAGAAAAAAAAGCATATGAAGCTGACTTTAAGGAAGACTGGAAAGCATACAAAGAAGCTATGGGCAGGTTTAAAGAACAGCTAACGCCAAGCCAGCTGATGTCTTTTGAGAAAGAAGTCAGGCAAAAACGTTTAAAAAAGAAAGCGTTTTTAAAAAGGAGAGAATTAATTTTGCTTGGAAAACCAAAAAGACCTCGATCAGCGTACAACATTTATGTCTGAAAGCTTCCAAGAAGCTACGGATGAATCGACTCAGGGAAAACTGAGGACTGTAAATCAGGCTTGGAAAAATCTGTCTGCTGATGAGAAGGAGGCATATGTTCAGCTTGCTAAAGATGATCGAATTCGTCATGATAATGAAATGAAGTCTTGGGAAGAACAAATGGCTGAAGTTGGACGAAGTGATCTCATCCGTCGAAGTGTGAAACGATCAGGAGACACCACTGAGAATTGAGCAGAAGACAGACTTCTCTTTGTGATTAGGCCTGAGAAACCAATTAGGTCTCAACACCTTAAGTTGTCCAATTAGAAAGGATAAAGGTGGTTAACATTTGATACCCAGTTCCTTTTTTTGTAGCCCATGGACTTCTGCCTGTTGAATACATTTCCGTTGGTCTTTGGAGCCCTGACCCTGGAAGATCATGCCAAGTTCTGCCTTTTGCTTAAGAACTGCACTTGAAATTTACATCTGCATGTAGTGCTGAGTCATTCTGTGGTTATGGAGGTAGACAGTCTGTGAAGTGACTTTCACATTGGTGACCGTCATACATAGTTTTGTGAAGTTGTTACACTGATGACAGTCACATGCAAGTGTGCCCCCTTGTGTTCCAAGGCCACAGCTGTGTTCACAGCTGTGGAGAGCTATGAAGTAACTGCGTTTTCAAAGAGTCTTCTAGACTTATTAGATGAAGTGATTCCTAGGAGTAAATCATGGTGTAGAGGTGATGTTTGTACATGAAAGTGATTGTTGATGTCATAACAGAATTTTATAGTAGGAACAGAGATTTACAAGTCTTTCTCATCTTTTTCTTTTTCCTAAAGTAAAAAGTAAAAAATTATGTACCAAGTCTATGCATATTGGTTATTGCATAGAATAAAAACTCTAATTTTCAAAAAAAAAAAAAAGAAAAGTCAGGTAGGGCATGGGTGGAGGCACACACCTTTAATCCAGCACTTGGGAGGCAGAGGCAGGTGGATCTCTGTGAATTCTAGGTCAGCCTGGTCTACAAAGAAAATCCACAACAGCCAGGGGTATTATACAGAGAAACCCTGTCTTGAAAAGTCAAAAAAGAAAAGAAAGAAAGAAAAGTCAACATAAGTTATTTTCTGGCCAAAGAGAGACATTACAAAGAGAACCCCTTTCTCCTTGATGTCAACACACTGGTGCTCACCGAGATCACACAGTCAGCCACTGGCTTCTTCAGGGCATTTTCTGAGGTCTCTTTAAGCTTAGCCAGCAACATCCCAGTGACTTGCTCAATTGCAAAGGGCCTCTCTTCCTCCAGGTACCGCACCTACAACCAAGATTGAAACGCTAAGGGTCACTATTCACCTCGCACGTCCACTTAGCACCATTTCTACACATGACACACCAGTCGGTTCCTTAGAGTCATCAGCAACACTGAGATGCCCCTCACTTTTAGCTCCACACACATAGGTACGTTACTCTGAAGGGGCCTCTTAGGTCCGCATCCAAAAAAAACCATTCAGTTTGATCACTCATTTTCCAAGTGTGGTGTATATAATGAAGGAAAGAGGATACATTTTTTTTAAGTTAGTACTTTCCTGGGCTTAATCTGAAAGCTTCAACCACATGTTTTTGAAATTAGGAAATTTAAAACACAAAGAAAATAAAGGGAAAAATCTGTATTAAGAAAATGTGGTATTGCACCAAAGTTCCTAGGGGCAAGCACAGATTAAGTATAAAATTTAAAAATAATGGAGATGAGGTACCTGCTACACTTTATTGCCTAACAGAGTTGCATTTAGGAATATAAGATAAACTTGAGCAAGGAATCTATACTTGAAAGTAATTTAACCTTTATGACACATTTAAAAGCAATGCAGGAGTTTAGAGCACTGGCTGCTCTTCCAGAGGACCTGGATTCAACTCCCAGCATCCACATGGCCCACTGACCCACAAATTACACCCAAACATGCATTCAAAATCTCTGTTTAACCTCTTATGAGTTCTTTGTTAAAAATTAAGTGACCATAGGTGTGTGGGTTCATTTCTGGGTCTTCAATTCGATTCCATTGATCCACTGGTCTCTTTCTATACCAGTACCATGCTGCTTTTATTACTATTGCCCTGTAGTACAGCTTGGAATCTGGGATGGTGATACCTCCAGACTTTTTTATTGTACAGGATTGATTTAGCTATTCTAGTTTTTTTTGTTGTTCCATATGAAATTGAGAATAGCTTTTTCCAGGTCTATAAAGAACTGTGTTGGTATTTTGATAGGAATTGCATTGAATCTGTTTATTGCTTTGATAGGATGGCCATTTTTATTATGTTGATCCTACCTATCCATGAGCATGGGAGATCTTTCCATCTTCTGATGTCCTCTTCAATTTCTATCTTCAAGGGTTTGAAGTTCTTGTCATGCAGGTCTTTCACTTGCTTGGTTAGAGTTACCCACAGGTATTTTATATTGTTTGTGGCTATTGTGAAGGGTGTTGTTTCCTAATTTATTTCTCAGCCTAATTATCTTTTTTTTAAAGATTTATTAATTTATTATGTATACAGTGTTCTGTCTGCAGGTATATCTGAAGGCCAGAAGAGGGCACCAGATTTCATTGTGGACAGTTGAGAGCCAACATGTAGTTGTTGGGAATTGAACTCATGACCTCTGGAAAAGCAGTCAGTGCTCTTAACCACTGAACCATCTCTCCAGCCCACTCCCCCTCCCCGCAATTTATCTTCTGTATAAAGAAGGGCCTTCCTATTTTTTAAATTAATTTTGTATCCAGCCACCTTGCTGAAGGTGTTCATCATTTGTAGGAATTCTCTGGTGGATCTTTTGGGGTCACTTATGTATACTATCATATCATCTGCAAATAGGGATAATTTGACTTCTTTTCCAATTTGTATCCTCTTGATCTCCTTTAGTTGTCTTATTGCTCTAACAAGAACTTCAAGTACTATGTTGAAGAGATATGGCAGAAACAACGAAATGCAATTTGCAGCCAAATGGATTGAACTAGAAAAGCACATCCTGAGTGAGCTAACACACACTCAGAAAAATTCACATGGCATCTATTCACTTATAATTGGTTTTTAGCCATGTAGTACAGAACTATCTTACAACCAACACACCAGAAGGAACAGGAACACAGACCTTGTTACCTGTAGGTGGGACACTTTGCCCTAATAGAGTTGTCATATAGGCCCCCAGTGCAAGAGGAAGCTCTTAACACTCATATGACTGTTGAACTTGAGTGGGGCTGATATGTAGGGGCAACCTACTCCGGAGGAGTAGGATAGGTGGGGGAGAGGGTGGAACTGGGAGGGGTGGAGAGGGGACTGTGATGGAAATGCAACTTGAAGTAAATAAACAAAAAATAAAAGAAAAATCTTTCACAGGTGTGCACAGCCACTTGGGTTTTAGTTAATTCCAGATATAGTCAAGTTGACAACACTGTTCTCCATGCACTTAATCGCCATTGTTATGGCCACACCTCTCTGAAAGGACTTATCTGTCTCTCCTCACTCAAATAATTAAGGAAAACAAAGTCTGTCTTGTTGTTAAAGCAAGAGGTCGAGTTATAAATTAGGAACAGGGAGACTGGATGAGGAGTTGAATTTTTATAGAGAAAAGAGGGGTTTAAAAGTCATGATCTAGAACCATTTGTTGGACTGAAAGGGAGAGCTGTTGGGGGGGGAAAGAAATACCTTGAACTAAAAAAAAAAAAGGGAAGAGGATGGGGGGGCTGAGGGGGAGGAGGGTGGAAGGGTGGGACTGGAGGGAAGAGTAGGGAGGGGATTGTGATTGAGATGTAACTTGAAGAAATAAAAAATAAATTATTTTAAAAAAAGTCATGATCTTTGGGTACCCCAGCAACTGGAGAGGGAGCTGTACCTAATGCTGTTGCCTGCCTGTCGATCCCATTCCCCTAACTGGACTACCTTGCCTGGCCTCAGTGTGAGAGGGTGCACCTAGTCCTGTAGCAACTTCATGTGCCAGGGTATGCTAGTACCCATGGTGGTGGGGTGGGCTCACCCTTTTAGGGGAAGGAGAGGGGAGCATGACGAGAAGGGCTATGTGTTGTGGGGAACTGTGAAGAGAGGGGGCTGTGGTTGGGATGTAAGTAAAAAGAGAGAAAAAAATCACGATTTGGCACTTTCCAAAGGAAGAGAGCAACCAGCAGTCCAGTCTATGAACCACAACTGCCAGCATGGCACCCTAACCCTGAGGGTGCAGTAGTGGCATTTATAATCAACAATGGCTCTCTAATTGGACTGAAGACCAGCTTTAACAGGCTAAAAATCATGCCAGAAACCTAGTCAACTATCCAGGGATAATAAAATCATCAATCTTGAGAAGAACCTGAAACTACCACTTTACAAAACCTCGTATAGGGCATCCCTGACCTATATAAATAGCTTCCTTCTCCTTATTATTATTATTATTATTATTATTATTATCTGATATCCACTTCTAAACTGGAAATAAAGGGATATCCATAGCACAGACACATCAAGCTTAGAGTTACTAAAATAGCTGTAGGAAGATACAGTCACAAAGCATAAAGTTCCAGGGAGGGCAACAAAACTATGCATGGAGCTCCACTTTCTATTTGTAGAATATTGTCATCCCCACTTCAAAAATCTCATTGAAGTTAGCTGTGTGTCCCATTTTCCCTTCCTATTAACCCTTATAAGTCACTCTAGTTTCTGCCCATATGGATTTACTGTATTCTGGATATTGCAAACAAAAAGACTCCTATTAAACTATGTGGACTTTTGTGCTGGTGTTCCTTTACTTAGCATGTACTTAAAGCTTATATATGGTGTAGTGCATATCATCTGTTCTTGTAATGGTTGCATACTATTCAACTGTACAAATAATATTTCATTTATTCAATGTATTATAAATATATACACATATATAATTTTGTTACTATAAATTATACCACTGATATAACTATTTATTTATAAGAATTTTGTGTACATACTTTTAAATTTTTTTCAGGTTATAGAGGGAGGAATTGTTGGGTCATACACTTGACTGTGATTTGAAGTATCTAACTAGTTTATGTTGACCAATTTCTACACTCAAAAACCCAGACTCCAGGTCTTAGAACAAAGTTGCTTTAGCACTTGTAAACCTTACAAGGTTGTCAACTTGAGTACAAGGTTCCTGTCAACTTGAGAAGCTGCTGGCAGTTGCTACTTTGGGTGTGCTCTTCTAGGCCACTCATGGCTCTGCCTTTATTTACTCCACAAGAGTCTCCCCAACTGGAATTCTCCCAATGATAGTGCCTCTTTTTAAAAATAGAAACAGTTTGTAAAAGTTACTATCTAAGTTAGAACGTTTTGCACTCACTAAAACTACTGTGAACTTGACTATTTCTTAGGTGCTGTCCTAGTTTGGGGAGGAAAGACTTTATTTTAGCTTACCATTGTAGTCCACCATCCAGGGAAGTCAGAGCAGAGACCTGGAAGCAGGAACTGATGCAGAGGCCATGGAGAAACAGTGTTTACTGGCTTGCCTGGTTTGCTCCTCATGGCTTATACAGATTGCTTTCTTATACACCCCAGGGCTCTCGCCTAGGGGTGGCCCCACCACAACAGGCTGGGCCCTCCTACTTCTATAACTAAGATGTGTTACAGATTTCACTGTAGTCAAATACTTGAGGCATTTCCTCAATTTACAAGTCCCTCTTCCATGGGGCTGGAGAGATAGCTCAGTGGTTAAGAGCATTGGTTGCTCTTCCAGAGGACCCAGGTTCAATTCCCAGCAGCTCACAACTGTCTGTAACTCCAAGATCTGATGCTTTCACACAGATGCAGGCAAAACACCAATGCACATAAAAATAAAATAAAATAAACAGTCCTCCTTCCCAAATAACTCTACTTTGTGTCAAGCTGACAATAAATCATCCAGGAAAGATGTACATATGTACTATGTCCTGAGAAAGAAAGTTGTACTTTCAGGTTGTAAGGGGAACATTCTCACATTGTTCTTTCCTTTAAGGAGACACTTGCACTCTGCAAACACAAAGCTTACCTTAACCCCTGCACTTCCATTAGGCATCTTCTGCAGTTCATAGGGAAGCCTGATTCTTTCTGTTTGCACAATGGGGTCATCAAATGATCGCCCATGAAGCTTTTTGAAGCCATGAATTGTATTTCTTATATTTGTGACTATCTGTTGGCAATAAACATTTGAATTTATCAATTACTTAATAAAGGGAAAATAAAATACTATCATAATACTTAAAGCCACCAAATTTCTAATCCCATACAGTCAAGTTCAGAATTTTACTTCATTTTCTTCTATTCCAACTAGAAAATACAATTATAGTATGAGTACATATATATATTAAGTATTACCTCTAATATCCTCTTCTTATCTTAGAAATTAGCAAGACAGAGGCAGAGATTGGGCAAAGACAGAGATAGGTGGGACTATGAGGGTTTCTGATACAGAAAGCACCTGGCGAGAAACAGCTAGGAACAGGAAGAAGGACGAACACACACGCCATGGGGGTAAAGAAGATCACACTCCATGTGGCCTAGAACATCGGCTTAACATGGAGAATAGCCATCCAAAGGGACGTATGTATATATGGGGTCATATTTGGGTAATAAAATTAAGAGCCAGCTTAGATGGGTAAGATTGCACAATTCAGGCCAAGGCTTGTTAAAATCCATGTGGTGTCTGTGTGTGCTCATTTATAATGGCAGGTTAAGGATTAACAGCCGCCAAACCAATTAAATATAAATACTAAGTAATAATTTAATTAGCCATTTTTTCTACAGACAATAGACATACACAAATAAAAGTAACTCTTAAAAACATCAAAATGTGATGTATAAAATTAAAGGAATTATTTTAGCACATAATTAACATTTGTATACAATATGAGCATAGAAAACATAAAACACTTTCACAATTAAAGCAGTTATAGGGCGTGGTGGTGGTGCACACCTGTAATCCCAGCACTTGGGAGGCAGAGGAAGGCAGATCTCTGTGAGTTCAAGGCTAGGCTGGTCTACAGAGTAAATCCAGGACAGCCAAGGATACACAGAGAAACCCTGTCTTTAAAACAACAACAACAAAACAAAGACATTCTTTCAAAATTGTAAGCAAAAGTTTTTGAATAAATGAGTAAGCAATTCCTGCAAAGTCATGAGGAAATAATAGCACATTAAATTACTGATTTTTTGAAACAGAATGTCATGTTGCTCATGCTGGCTTTAAACACACTTGAGATCAGCCTCGAATGCCTGATCATCCTAACTCAGCTTCCTTAGTGCTAGGTTTACAGACATGAGAACAGGAAGAAGACCCAGTTATATATATAAAACATAAGAAATAACTACCAAGGGCTTTGGTTTAGGGAAATAAAGTAAAACAATACAAAACCATCAAGCTACCAGGCAAACTTTAATATTCTATTCATATGGATCTCAGAAGCCTGGAGATATACTTAAATTTCATGGCCACATTGAGCCACTTTGGAAATTATCTACTTTGTTTCCTCCACTTTTTTTTTTTTTTTTACTAAGAACATTTTTTGTTAGTCACTGAAGATCCAGAAGACTGCCCCTTATAGAAAGTGATCAGTCAGGAAAAAAATCCACATGGAAGGAAGGCTATTCCAACTTCACAATTTTTTAAACAAACAAAATGAAAAAATTATTCAATAACTCAAAGCAAATCTATTTCTCCCCTTTCTTCCATACCCTACCCCTTCTATTATCCCCCCCCCCGAAACAATATGCAGGTCTTGAACTGTTAATTCTACTGCCTCAAGAGCTGGGATTACAGGTATATGTCACCACACCCAGCAAAGTGTCTCTGACAAAATACAAAGGTGCTACACTCTTGTCCTACTTGTAGTTCTCACCTACATTGCACAAAATCTTAATCATGCAGTTCACTTTCCCTCTAAGTCAAAGCAGCCACAACTAACCACATACCTGGCTCTTAGCTGCATTTCCAATGGCTCGAGTTCTGGATCCCAAAGATATACAGGCCCTGTATGTAAGATGAGAACAAGACTTACTCTGTCTATGTGGTTTTATATGTAAAACCTTTACACATTTCTAAAATTTATAATAATAGTAATTAGAATTTTAGAATTAAAAAAACTATTTTAATAATTGCCGATACTGTGCTGGCATCAAAATTGTTTTTCAAATTCTACTGGTCTGAGACCTATTAGAAAGTAATCATGTAACGTGGAGCAATAAATAAACAAAATGAAACAAAAAGAATAAAAAAAATAAGAAACAGCAGAAAAAAAAGTAATCATATTTAGCAAGGCAAGGCTGCTTGGATTTGCATTCTGGCTCTGTCATTTAACAGCTAGGTATCTTGGGGAGTTACGTAAGCATCCTTTGCCTTAGTTTCCATGTGGTGACAGTGATGACAACACCTGCCCATCAGGTTATGTGAGGATCAGGAGAGTGAAGATAGAGGTTGAGAAATGCTTTTAACACCTGGCACATAACAAAAATGCAAATGCTTGCTATTTTAATCTCCATTTTGCATGTAACATAAAAGTAAAAACAACATTTTTATCATGTGGTTGAAGAAAATGTTTCTATGATTTCAGTTTTAACGGCAAGAAATTGGGCAATCAACAAACACTGTGTATACATAAGCCACCTTCTATCCTTGGAAAATTTATAATTTATTGAAAAAACTTCAACAGAATATATAAGATTATGAAAAATAACAGCCATTTCTACATAACAAGGCTTAGGAGAAGCAATTTCCAAATTAAGCCTTAAGTAAGGAGATTAAGGTGTTTAATTTGTAGCTGACTTGTGGAAAAGGACATTCTAGGCACACAGGTGCTGCTGAGGTTGGCTGTGGTTTCCCTCCAAAGGTTCATGTGCTAGGAACTTGGTCCTCAAAGTGATGGCACTGAGGTGATACAACCTCTAAGATGTAGGGCCTAGAGGATATAGTCATATTATGGGCACCAAATTCAGAAAATCAGTGCTCATTTTACAGAAGTATTGTTAGGCCCCTTACACATACAGCTTGTCCCTTCTGTTTCTCTGACATGCTGTGACATAGCTGGAACAACAGCACTGTGCAGGAGGTACCCTCCAGCCACTAGAATCAGGAGCCAAGTAAGTTTCTTTACAGGTTATCACGTCTGACACTTTTCCTGACAGTCCTATATACACATTACCAATTCTCCCCAACATAAACATCTCATAGCATCTAAAACCAAGTTTACTTTTTCACAGCTTATATTACTAATACAACTTAATTCGCTAGCTGCAACTCTAGATAAAAATGTGAACTCTGTAAAAAACAAGAAATTTATCCTCATTGTACTGTTCAATGTGGTAGCGAATGCTCACATGTGGTTGGTAAAATTTAAATTAACAAAATTCTGTGCCTCAAAATTAGTCACATGTCAAGATCTTTACACTTACATGTAGCTAGTAGACATAAATAACTAAATAGAGAACCAACACACATAATAGAAAATTCTACTGCACAGCCCTGCCCAGTATCACTGACTGGTACACAGTAAGGGCACTTTTTGAGTGAACAGAAATATGGATCCTAAGGGTAACTAGGCAAAATACAACTTGGCTAGTTTCATAAGAGTATCAAGGTCAAACTGTTTAGGACCCCAATGGCCTGGTTATAAATTTGAAATGTTTGCATCAGGTAATGGGAATTCACTAAGTGTCTGAGTAATAGAACAGTGTATGATGATGTATAATACAACACAAAGGTTACACTCCAGAGTATAGCTCAGGGAATGACACTATGACACTGAGGCCCAGCAGACTTTCCATTCAGCCATCTCTACATCTGTCTGCTCCTCTCAAATTTGTCACATAAGCTTTAAAAAAATAGTCCTAACTTTTCTTTTCCCTTTCCCTTTTCAGGGACACAGATCCCAAAATTCTTAGCCCTTCTGCTGCACTGTGTTGTTGCTTGATGAATAATGGCATGAGATATCCAGCAAGCTTTAATATCTTCACTTCCTTGGTGAGCTTTTCTGACCCTCTTCTTAGTTGCCAGTTTGGCTCTGAATCAAACTTTCAACAGCTAAGCAACGTGTTTGTTTCAACTATAGTGCCAGGGTGTCCAGGGAGCACAATTTCTCAACCGTGGCAATCCTGACATTCTGAGCCAGATGTTTCTTTTGTCGGGCAAGTGGAGCTGTCCTGTGCATTACCAGCCTAGTACACTGACCTCCACCCACAACATGCTAACAGCACCTTTTCCATTCCCACTCTCAACCAGGACAACAAAAAAACCTTCAGGTAAGTGTAAGATGTCCCTGTGAGGGCAAGATCACTTTCATCTGAAAACCACTGCTTAGCATAGATCTCAAAAATTTCTGTAAAACATGACTCTTTAGACACTA
This sequence comes from Lophiomys imhausi, assembly GCA_907164525.1. Taxonomy (NCBI): domain Eukaryota; kingdom Metazoa; phylum Chordata; class Mammalia; order Rodentia; family Muridae; genus Lophiomys; species Lophiomys imhausi. Next base: position 4,894,042 of record CAJQZJ010004856.1, on the reverse strand, counting down.
AAGCAAGCTTGGGAACATTCTTAAGCGACGTTCAGTGCTTGTAAGGAGAGGGACTTGACAAGTTATGCAGAGAAAGGGTGTCTGAATACTGTTTATCTAGGGAAATGTCATGGCAGAAGATGATAAGGGAACTAATGCTCTCAGAATGGTGCATTGTTGCTACAAGCTTTCTAACATGCTTTTTTAGAAAAATAAACTCTAGGCATACATAACTTAGTGACAACATAAAACTTCAAATCTATTATGGCCAAAAAAGATTAAATATTTTAACAATTGGAAAAAAGCAATATAAGCTTCCAAATGCTTATTAAATATAACTTGCAAATGAAATTAGTTCGTAACTTGAGACCATTAACAGAAATCACACAGACAAACATTTAAAAAGCTCACCAGGTATTAGGCATGGCAAGGCATGCCTTTCATCTCAGTGATCAGGAGGCTGAGGCAGGACCAGCAAGTCCAACAATAGCCTGGGCTACTTACCCAAAATTGTCTCGAAATTCTTAAAGTTCTTTTAATCACAAATGTATGGATAGAGAACCCGGAAACTACCATCTGCAGCTTACGTTTGTAAATGAAAAGTTTCACCAAATCACAGTGATGACCACTGATTTGTATCATGATTACAGACTAAAAAGACCACTAATGACATGTGAAATATCGTAAGTTCACAATACCCATTTATAGTATGTAATATCATATTTCTCACCCATAGATGTTTTGTAGTAACACTGGAAAAATTGTAGAACAGTCTTAAATTTGGTTATATTCTAGTTTGTGCCATCATGTGTACTTATAACGTCCTAAACAAATTTAATTTAAAAAACAAAAACAGCAAATATGACCACTGAATTTTTGTCAGAAGCAAAAAAAAAAAATCATCTGAAAAATCCATAGTTTTATCACCCACTAAATATGAATTCTCAAACAAAAGAAACCCAAACCACAAAATAAAAATTAACAAAAAGGTAGTCATTGTAACATTATTTGTAAAAATAATCTATAGCCAACCTGAAGGTAGAACATGGGATAGAATTAATGATACGATTATACAAATACTAAAGCTAATGTTATAAAAATACTTTACATACAGGGTTAATAAATAAAACATCAAGTTTTTCTATCTTAAAAAAATAGAAAACCACCTGGAAGTTTTATTTCTGGATAGAACTATAATGTTTAATTTTATTTTTTCATGTAAGTTTAATAATTTTTTCATAATAGACATGCCTAATAAATCATGAGTAAAATATTAGTCCTGGGATTATGACGATTACCTGATTTACATCCACATTTGAGTATATAAACATCTAGACTATCAATAGAGATGTGATGGGTCAATCTAGAAAAAAAATCTAAAGCATTCTAGACTACATTTGCAAAGAAATCAAAGCATTCTGCATTCATGAATGTTACTCTGAAACATATTGCCACATTCTTAAGCTACAATATTCTATAAACTTAAACTATTATAACCCATATTCTATAAACTTAAACTGTTATAACCTCAGCAATTTAAAGATGGCTTAACACTGATCTTGGCTGACAATTTAAAATATAGTATGGATTATTACAAGGATATTTTATGGAATAATTATTTTTAATAAAAATATATGAACAGAATTTTCGTCGTAAAATTACAGGTTAACAGAAGCATACAAGAAGAGTTTTTCATATGCAAGTATTAGTTGTGTTCTTCGCTAACAAACTTTCCAGAAAGGAGAAACAAGCGAACATGTGGATACATGTTTCCATGACATAATGCTAGAAAGTCTTTCATCAAGAGTTCATAATGGAAACACTCCGTAATCCTGTTTATACAGGACAGTCGCCTCTGACTCACCAACAATTCCCTCTGTAGAGATACACTTTAGGTAGTAGTAGTAGCTTTAGGTAGTGGCCTCTAACCCACCAAATTTTCACTAATTGATAGATATTGCCAATATTCGGCCAAGACTCCCACTGCCGGAGAGTCTCTCATTGTGAATTCACTGTTAACCTAATCCCTCCGGAAACAGGTCAGATCATCTCAGATTCTCAAGGACAAACACCTCCTGTCTCCTACAAGCACACGGATAGATACATGGATAAAACAGATGGCTCCTGGTCTAGGGAAACTGCCATTTATTTTCCGAGGTGTGCAATACCAGGGGTCACTCTTCTGAGAAAGCCGTCGCTCAGGAGATTGGGGGGGTGGGGGAGAGGACAGAACGCAGAGCTCTAGCCAGCTGCCCAGCACAGGATAATCCCAGGCCACTCCGCGCCTCCTTCCACCTGCGCGACGCCAAGCCGAGGTGGCCCCGCACTAGCCCCTTCCTGCAGCCTGACGCAGGGTCCCCTAGCGGGCCCGGGGACGTCTGCGGCCAGCGGAGGCCAGGGGCCAGCGGGGAGCCCCCCGCCCGCCTCCGGCGTCCCGGGCCCCACCCCAGCCAAGGGGGCGTGCGGCACTTACGGCGTGCACCTGTCGCTGTACTCGTTGGCGATGGTCTCGATGCCGCCGCTCCTCGCCACGGCGATGTAGCAGTTGAGGAAGCCCAAGTCAATGCCCACCACCGACATCCCGCCTCCGGGTCGGGCAGCGGGGACCGCGTCCCGCTGCGGACCGCTCCTGCGGGTGCTGCGACTCCTGCGACAGGCAAAGGAGAGAGGAGCCGCTCTCCGTCAGCCGATCTAGGACCGGGCGTCCGAACTGCGGAGGTGGAGCCGCCCGCCCGCCCGCGCCGCGCCGCGCCGCCTCCGCCCGGCCGGCCGTCTCGCCCCCACTGCGGTTCGCCGCCCCCAACCGGCAGTTACTGCGGTCTGCGCCTGCGCGCTCGGGCCCCGGGAGGCGCGAGCGGCCGGTCGGCCCGCGGCTCCGCGGCCTCGCCATTGGTCGCTCCCGTCAGCGCTCGGCAACGGCTGGCTGCTGCGGGGCGGCGGCGGGGGGTTCGAGACAGGGCTGGGAAAGGGGGAGGCCGCGGAGCCGCGGGGCAGGGCGGGGAGCGGCGGTCGCGCGACGGGAGGCGAGGCCAAGCGGTCTCTGGGCAACCGGCGGGGCGGGTCGCGGCCGAGGCCTGGGGATGCTCTCCCCGGAGCGCCGCTCCCTCGGCAACCGCCGCCGGCCTCGGGTGTCTCTCCGCAGCAGCCCCGCTAGCCCCGGCCGCCCGCCCGCATCCTCCCGCGGTCCCCCCTGAGAGAGAGCTGCGCCTTGCGCGCTCACCTCCGGCCTCGCCGCCCCGAGGGGCCGCCCACGCGCGCCTCGCGCTGAAGCGTCCCCGGCAGCCCCTCTTGAGGTGGCGCCCATTGTGCGGTGGTGCCAGGGCGGCGTCTCACCTCAGAGCCACCCCGCTGCGCCCGGTCCAGGCCTCTCACTTTCCTGGCCTTCGCCTTGAAGCCTGGTCTTCCAGGCCCTGGTCCTGTTGCCCAGTGTGGTTCAGAAAAGAAGCCTGGCGTGAGCCGCGGGCCGCCTGCGCGCGCTTGAACAGGCTTTAGCTTCTACTTACTCCGTCCGGTGCCCCTGTTCCTTTCCATGCACATCCCAGCGCGAACTTTGCTTTTCTTCATCCAGCCCCTTCTTTGTCCCCTGTTCCTGAGGGTCCAGTTCTTCCTGTATCTGCTGACCCTCCTTATCCAGTTCCTTGTGTAAACCCTGTTCCATTTCATCCAAGTTTTGGGGTGCTTCCTGTTCCATCCTGGAACTAGGCGTGCCATTTTTGTCTGCATGTTGGGTACTCTCAAGGTCCTCATTTATGGCTCTTCTTAAGGTACTCAGACGTTTCACTATTAACACCGCTGTCAAGGCAGCAGCGGCAAGAGTGGCAATAGCTCCTGCGGCTGTTGCTAAAATGAATGCGAAATACATTTCAGGAACTACACCAAGTCAACTGCGAGGTCACCATTGCTTCAACTCTAGGGTCTCTAAAGAACTCTAGGGTCTCTTATTGTCTTCAGATCCTACAGGGGGCATGGCATGCTCGGCCCAGCTTAAAACTTCCCTGGGAGACCACCCGACTTAGCTTCTTCCCAGCAGGCTGTGCGCGCACAGAGCAAGGATTGGATGGTTCTGGCACATCAGAACTCTGGGTCTCAGTGGCTTCGACTACTTAATTGCCTCATTCAGCCATCGTCCTGGGAGATGATGATCCACCACTGGCTAGATTTGTTCCTGGATATTATGAAGCTCTCCTAGGACCACGAATTCCATTTTATTTATCTATAATGTCTTTGGAACCTCACGTGTAAGATTTTTTCGACCAAAATAAACGACCCTTAAAATATCAAAGTAAAAAGAAAGCACTGATGCCAGGAACAGAGAGTTTTCATTCTTTAAAGCTAACAGAAGGAAACGAGTACTTAGTAGTTGAGACAGGACACGTTTTTAGGAGTTACATGAATTTGAGTTGTAATCCCAGGCATATGTAAGTTTTACCGCCTCTAGGACAATTACTTTCCAAGCTGTGAGCTCATTGTCTCAAGATAATGTTACTCACTGGGCTGGTTTTCAGACTAAATGTAAACACAGCTAAGTGCCTGTCACTAAAAAGTCAATGTAATTATTCTTAGCTGTTACTGGAATATAAGGATAATACTTTATATTGATCCTGAACCCAGTAAACTTGCTGTGCTCTATTTTAGGCTCTAGTACTTTTCTTGGACGTTCTCAGTTTCAAATCATATAGCCTAGGAAGGAACTTCATTTTGTCCTTTTATTATTGCATTCTCTAATAATGGTTAAGCTCACCAATAAGATGTAGAATATAAGGAATAGTACTGAGCATACTTGTTTCTAACAGAAAATATTGTGTTTACAAGAAATTTAAAGATTAACATTCTGGTGCTGGAGTGATGTATCTGCTGACCCTTGTTATCCAGTTCCTTGTGTAAACCCTGTTCCATTTCTTAATCTCATCGATTAAGAGCACTAGCTGCTTTTCCAAAGGACCCAGATTCAAATTCCAGCACCCACATGGCAGTTTAAAACTGTCTGTAATGACCCGGTATGGTGGTGCAGGTCTTTAATCCCAGAATTCTGGAGGTAGAAGCAGGTATCCTCTGTGAGTTCAAGGCTAGCCTGGTCTACAGAGTGAATTCCAGGATAGCCATGGCTTCACAGAGAAACCCTCTCTCAAAAAAAAAAGTTAACATTCTTAGTTTGCTAAGAGTTTTTCTTAATTATTCAATAATTAGCAAATGCTAGTCATTGAATAAAATGATATCCCCATTCTAAATCTGTTACTAAGTGAAAAATATTAACAAACTCTTAACAACTTCTTATTCCTGCAATAAATCATCTATCCAAAGATGATTTTGATTGTTTTCAGGTATACCCCATTTGACGTGTGATTACAGAAAACATTAGCATCAATATTCAGAACTGAAACCATTTTTCTCTTTATCAAGATAAGCTTTCTTAGTTGTTTTTTTTTAATTGATAAGATCACGGTAACCTATAGAAGAGTTTATTTGGAACTTAAAATTTCAGAGCACTAGTAGTCATTGACCATAAAAGAGCATGGGAGCATGTAGGCAGGCATGGCACTGGAGCAGTTGCTGAGAGCATACATCTTGATCCATAAGAAGGGACAGAAAGCTAAATGGAAATAGTGTGGGCTTTTGAAACCTTAATCCCCACTAGTGGCATATCTTCTCCAATAAGGCCCATAAATAATCCTTCAAATAGTTCCAGTAACTGGAGATCAAGTATTCAAATATGTGAGCCTATGGTGCCATTCTCATTCAAACTACCACACTAACCTTGTAGAGTTTTCTCTGACAAAGATTTATGACCACTGGTTATATTACTTTAGTGGTTATAGTTTATGACTTATTTTTCAGTCAGTCACATTTTTATTGAAAACTACTATTTTATCTACATCTTCAATTTGTTGGCACACATTGATTTATTCAAGCCAAATCTCTTCTTTAGTATTTTTGACTTTTTCTATTAATATTGCCTATGTCTTTTTCTTGGTTCTTATCACTACTACTTAAAAGAATCACCTTTTCTTTTTGTTTTCTTGCCTTCATTATTATGTATTAGTTTGTTGTTTAATCTGTTCTTCACTGGTTCCTTTTTTTTCCTACTGGGGATTGAAGCCAAGATCTCACACATGCTCAGCAAGCACTCTACAACTGAGCTAAAGCCCCAGCCTGGTCTATTTTTTCCCATTTTTAATCCTTAGAATTAAATATCTGCTTCATTAATGTGGTGGCTGGTTTTTGGCCAACTTGACAGAAGCTAGAGTCATGTGGGAAAAGGGAACCTCAATTAAGAAATGTTCCCACCAGACTGGCCTGTGGTGCATTTTCTTAGGCGATTGATGTGAGACAACCCTGCCCATTGTACATAGTGCCACCCTGGGCAGGTGATCCTGGGATGTAAAGGAAAGCAATGTGAGCAAGCATGGCGAGCATGAAAATATGCAGCACTCCTCTATGCTCCTCTATGGGCTTTTCATCAGCTCCTTCCTCTGGATTCCAGTCCTGACTTGCTTTCACAGTGGACTGAGATGTGGAAGTGTAAGCAAAGTAAACCCTTTCCTCCTCAAGTTGCTTTTGGTCATGGTGCCTCATCACACTAATTAGAAACCCTAAGACAATAATATTTTATAATTTATACATATGAAGCCTTAATAAATTTCACTTTAGATATTATTTTAGCTATATAATTTTACCCAAATTTTCAAACAGTTGAGACAGAAGAGTGAACAATCAAGATTAAAAATACCATCTTTATTACTGATAACATTAGTAAAGACTGATATACTTGTGGGTTTGTGATTATTGAACACCAGATGTAAGCAAACTTAGACCCACCTAAGCACAGTGTAACTAATGTCACATTCAAGCCTTCTCCTGTAACACTTAAGAAGGAAGACACAGGAATGTATGTAAACTCACAGGAGACGTAAAAAGGGGGTAAATTATTCCCAAATTCACACAAGTTAGCATGTTTCCTTTCAAAGCCAGCAGGCACTTTGCTACGTCTATTAAGTTGTTTATATCGCCACTTCTTGCATACCACTCCTGGCTTCAGGTTTGTAAGTCTTTGAGCAAAGGTCACTGAATGATAAACTATTTAAAAACATTAACTACTGAGTCAGAGTTTAGTTGAATATAGTTTTTGTAGGGGACTCCAGGTGTGTCCAGGACCCCACACCTACTGAGCACACACTTTACCACTGAGTTCTATTCCATGCTCCTAGAATTAAATGACCTGTTTCCCCTCTTCTGACATCTACTATGAGGGAGTCTTAAATATTATTCCTTATGAGTCTGTGGATTTTACTTATTCCGTGTATGTTTTGTTAACCTTTTAGGATTTTTTCGGTTTTAATTTTTTTAATTGAAAATAATGGGACGAGCACTGGAGAGTCGGCTCAAAAGTCAAGAGTGATTGCTGCTTTTACAGAAGACCCAGGTTGGGTTCCCAGCATCCACATCAATTTGCTCATAACCAACTGGAATTCTAGTTTCATGGAATCTGTACACATGTGTTGCAATTAACTTGTGCAGGCACACACACATACACACATCTTTTAAAAAGAAAGGGCTTCATTCTGACATTTTCATACACAGGCATCATTGTACTTTGTGCAAATTCATCCCTCAAAGTGGTTGAAATTCTTGAAAAGTATAAACCATTATTCCTTTCACTGATGCCTATCACTCCTTCCTTTCTATTTCTTTTGGATTTATTAGAATCCATGGACTTTCTTCATTCAAGACTTAGTGATTCTTAGAGCATCTTTTGAAACCTAATTTTAATTCCAAAATAGATATTCTTCTACAGACCTGCTTGTATCTTAATACTGTCTTTTTCTTAAAAATATAATTTAGTACTTTTAAATATAAATTTACAGAGTCTATTAGAAGTGGTCTAGTGCCCTCCCAGCTGCACAAAATCCATTAGAGTATCCTGTTGCATTTTTAGGCCATTAGGTGCTAATTCTATTTGTTGCATCTATCAACTCAGGGACACAATGACTTTGTTCCCTCATGTTATAACCATAATCTGGTCTTAACCAGAGCCTGCTTTATCTGCAGGGTTTTTTCTCAACTAAAATTGTATTTGTTTGTGCCAAATGGAACAAATGTAGAGTCTACAAACACTCATCACATTAGGCACATTCAAATTTGCTAAGCTACTTAAGTTTTTGTCCAGAAACAAGGGCTATGGAACTAGTAAGAAACTACACAGAAACCAAGTGAACGAATTCCTTCTGAGTGGTTTTGAAACAGGAGAGATGGCAAGAGACCAGTGCAACATTTGAAGATAATACCTGACCACAACTAGCTAATGAAGTTACCCTAGCTGTTTTATTAGGCTCCTGTATACTTAAAACTCACATGATTTATTTCAGATGTAAGATGCTAGGTGAATATTTTCCACAAATTCTTCAAGTCCAGTTTTAAATATTTATTTATTACTTCAGGTTACATCTTCATCACAGTGCCCTCTTTCCACCCCTCCCAGTCCTGCCCTCCCACACTCTATCCCCTATCCATTCCATCCCACTCCTCCAGAGTGGAGTGTCCCTACATAACAGTCCCCTGCCCCAGTTTACCTGTCATATGAGGGCCAAGAGCCTCCTCATATACTGGGGGCCACTATGGCAAAGTGTCCCACTAACAGGTAACAAAGTGTATGTTCTTGTTCCTTTTAGTCTGTTGGTTGTAGGATAGTTATCCTGTACTATATGGCTAAAATCTAGTTATAACTGAATACATGCCATGTGCATCTTTCTGGGTTTGGGTTAGTTCACTCAGGATGAGCTTTTCCAGTTCCATCGATTTGGCTGCAAATTGCATCCTTGTTTCGGATGGCTGAGTAGTATTCCATTATGTAGATGTACCACAGTTTTTTGTTTGTTTGTTGTTTTTTTATCCATTCCTCAGTTGAGGGACATCTGGATTGTTCCTCATCTATGTTCACAGCAGCCTTATTTGTAAGGTGCTAGGTGAATATCTTCCACAAATTCATAGCAGTAAGGCTGTTATGAACATAGATGAGGAAACTTCCTTGTGGTTTTGTGAGGAATCATTTGGATGTATACCCAGAAGGGGTATGGCTGGATCTTGAGGTAGAGCTATTCCAAGTTTCCTAAGATATCACCAGACTGATTTCCATAGTGGGTGTACAAGCTTGCACTCTCACCAGCAATGGAGGAGTGTTCCCCTTTCTCCACAACCTCGCCAGCATGTGCTGTCATTTGAGCTTTTGATCTTAGCCATTCTGACAGGTGTGAGATGGAATCATCTTAGAGTCATCCTGAGTTACATTTCTCTGATGATTAAGAATGCTGAGAATTTCTTCAAGTGTCTCTCAGCCTCTAGGGATTCCTCCTTTGTGAATTCTCTGTTTAGCTCTGTCCCCCATTTTTTGATTGGATTATTTGTTTTTTACTATTTAATTTCTTGAGTTCTTCGTAAATTTTGGATATTGGTCCTCTGTCAGATGGGGGGGTTGGTGAAGATTTTTTTCCCAATCTGTAGGTTGCCGTTTTGTTTGAATGACAGTGTCTTTTGCCTTACAGAGCTTTTCAATTTCATGAGGTCCCATTTATTGATTGTTGGTCTTAGATCCTGAGCTGTTGGTGTTCTGTTCAGGAAGTTGTCACCTGTGCCAATGAGTTCGATGGTTTCCCCCACTTTCTCTTCTGATAGATTTAGTGTGTCAGGCCTTATGTTAAGGTCTTTGATCCACTTGCACTTAGCTAAATCAATCCTGTACAAAAAAAAAAAAAATCTGGAGGCATCACCATCCCAGATTTTAAACTTTAGTACAGAGCAATAGTAATAAAAACAGCATGGTACTGGTATAGAAACAGACCAGTGGATCAATGGAATCTAATTGAAGATACAGAAATGAACCCACACACCTATGGTCTCTTAATTTTTGACAAAGAAGCCAAAACCGTACAATAGAAAACGGACAGTATCTTCAACAAATGGTGCTCGTCCAAGTGGATATCGACATGTAAAAGAATGAAATTAGACCCATACTTATCGCCTTGTACAAAACTTAAGTTCATTCTTACTGAAAAAAAATTCAACAGTTTTTAAAAAGTGATGAATGAGTTCAGAAATCAGTTTTGGATATTAACCCTATGGTGTAAGAATTTCTGCATCCATAGGGAACATTTTGGCATTAAAATTTAGCTATGTAGCATTGTCTATGCAATACCAAATCATCCCAAGTAGTATTTTTTCATATGAATAGAAAAATGGAGCAAAGCACATTTAATAAAAGCTGCATTTATAAACCTACTGTGGCTTCACTTTATCAATAAAAGCTTCCATTTAGACTTTTTAAATTATAAACAAAACACAATTCCTTAGAAGGTAAAATACTTCACTATTCTTTATTGTGTAAATTAAATATCCTATTGCCAACAAGTCAAACATTTCAAACCAAGATTTCAAATACCAAAGATTATTACTATGACACTCTTCAGTAACTTCCTCAAATAAGGATTGGTAATGTAATGGCCAAAACAAAACAAAAACAAACAAACAAAAAAAGGTGTAGAAGACTGCACTGTAAATATTTAAAAGGAACATCCCAGTTTCTTCCTTTTTGACTGGTACTGGCTTCAATAACCCAAATCTGCCATATCTCACTTCAACAATAAGCCTACTGAGAATACACAAAATTTCTTTAAAAACTGGTAAGATTAAATACTGGTGGGCATATTAGCTTTCTTCTAAAACCAGCAGAATCCAATCACTAACTTCCATTTAAATAATATCTTGTTACTGAGTGTTCTAGGAATTGAAATGTGATCCTTAAAACATGGATGGATCTAGAGAAGCTCATCCTGAGTGAACTAACCCAGACCCAGAAGGATGCACATGGCATCTATTCACTTATAATTGGATTTTAGCTATATAGTACAGGATAACTATGCTACAACCAATGCACCAAAGGGAACAGGAATGTAGACTTTGTTACCTGTCAATGAGACACTTTGCCCTAGTAGTGCTGCCTTGAAGGCCCACAGTGTATGAGGAGGCTCTTGGCCCTCATATGACTGCTGACCTGGGGCAGGGAACTGATATGTACAGACACTCCACTCCAGAGGAATGGGATGGAAGGGATGGGGGTAGAGGGTGGGAGGACAGGACTGGGAAGGGTGGAAAGAGGACACTGTGATGGAGATGTAATCTGAAGTAATAAATAAACATTAAAAAAAACACTCTGTAGTGATTGGGAAAAGATCTTTACCAACCCTACATCCAACAGAGGGCAAATATCCATAATTTATTTTAAAAAACTCAAGAAATTAAACACCAAGAAACCCAATAATCCAATCAAAAAATGGGGAATAGAGCTAAACCGAGAATTCATAAAGGAGGAGTCTCTAAAGGCTGAGAGACACTTGAAGAAATGCTCAACATCCTTAATCATCAGAGAAATGTAACTCAAGACAACTTTGAGATTCCATCTCACACCTGTCAGAATGGCTAAGATCAAAAACTCAAATGACAGCACATGCTGGCAAGGTTGTGGAGAAAGGGGAACACTCCTCCATTGCTGGTGGGAATGCAAACTTGTACAACCTTTGTGGAAATCAGTCTGGCGATATCTTAGAAAACTTGGAATAGCTCTACCTCAAGACCTGGCCATACCACTTCTGGGTATACATCCAAATGATTCCTCACAAAACCACCAGGCCATCTCCTCAACTATGTTCATAGCAGCTTTATTTGTAATAGCTAGAAATTGGAAACAACCCAGATATCCCCCAACCAATGAATGGATAAAAAAGCTGTGGTACATTTACACAATGGAATACTACTCAGCCATCAGAAACAAGGAAATCATGCAATTTGCAGCCAAATGGATGGAACTAGAAAAGCTCATCCTGAGTGAGCTAACCCAGACCCAGAAAGATGCACATGGCATGTATTCACTTATAACTGGATTTTAGCCATATAGTACAGGATAACTATCCTACAACCAACAGACCGAAAGGAACAGTAACATAGACTTTGTTAACTTTTAGTGGGACACTTTGCCCTAATGGAGTGGCCATTAAGGCCCCCAGCACACGAGGAAGCTCTTAGCCCTCATATGACTGCTGAACTGAGGGGGCTGATATGTAGGGGCACCCCACACGGGAGGAGTAGGATAGGTGGGAGAATCGGGAGAGGGTGGGAGGGTGGGACCAGGAGGGGTGGAGGGAGGGGACGGTGCTGGAGATGTAACTTGAAGTAATAAACAAACATTAAAAAAAAAAACACCCTGTAGCAGCATCTTTAAACTTTAACCCTTCTTGTTCCATAACACTTATTTGAAGTAAGAGATATTTAATGTGCAATCTGGCAGAACAAATGTGGAGATTTCTTGAAATGATGTACCCAATAAAACCTTAATTCATGTTATAGTATCAACTCTCCCCCAAAATGAAGTACACAAAATAGACCTCGAGTTTTAAATTTGCCCACGTGTAGCCACATGCACCTTGTCCAAGTTCTGCGCTGATGCATTTACAGTCGCACACACTCCTAATTCATAAGTAAGCCTCTACAGTGTAGGGCTCCACTGACTTTGCTCAGGGTTACATTCTCTATCGTACCTACCAGATCAGTACACCTCCTCAATCAGCTCTCTCCGATTGTCTCCATTCACCCAGACATGGCACTGTACCCAACTCATTATTTTTGTAAACAATTTGCCATGGTGGACATGCATTATCCTCAAGTATCACTTCCAATCTAACTCATGGGAACTTGGAAATTTTCTTGAATCGTGAAATATGTTAACAAGCATGCCTAACTATCAGAATCAACTTTTTTTTTCAGCAACTGGGAGAATAACAGCTATTCTTGGTGTCAACTTCACTATATCTGGAATGAACTAAAATTCAAGCAGCTGGGTACATCTATGAGGTTTGTTTTTTTTTGGGGGGGGGAATAGGGTTTCTCTGTGTGTCTCTGGCTGTCCTGGATTCACTTTATAGACCAGGATCGCCTTGAAATCACAGAGATGCACCAGCCTCTGCCTCCTGAGTGCTGGGATTAAAGGTGTGTGCCACCATGCCCAACAATTACAGACAGCTGTGAACTGTCATGTGGGTGCTGGGATTTGAAACTGGGACCTTTGAAAGATCAGAAAGTGCTCTTAATCACTGAGCCATCTCTCTAGCCCATTTGTTTTTTCTTAATTAAATAATTTTCAGTGGAAAGAACCACCTTGATCCAAACCTTTGGAAGTGGCAAGAGTCACCTTTAATCTGAACCACACCTACCTATGTAAGAGATATGGAAGAAAGAAATGCTTTGCTCTTTGCCTGCTTGCCCTTGCCTCGCTAGCAAATCCATTCCTTCACTGGAATTAGTTTATTTATCTGGGACTCTGGCACATACTAAAGGCCAGCTTAGACATCCAGCCTCATGGACTGAACAACTACTGGATCTTGGGCTTTCTGTTGACAGACAGCCATTGTTGGACTAGTAGCACCACAGGCAGTAAGCCACTCATAAATCCCACACAAATTCATTCTATCCGTTTCATTCCTCTAGAGAACCCTAATACATAAATCTCGCACATACATATAGTTTGCAAAATTTCCATCTGATACAGTAGGCAATATCCATTCTGGGTAGCAATCACCATAACTGGCATTACCTAGTCCTTGTTCAGTTTTGTATTGCTGCACACTGTCTTTCACTAGTTCCTTACCAACTTTCAGCTGGCCCGTGTAGGAATGATTCCACGGCTCTTGAATGATTTACAGGTCATGTTGCACCTTTGATAGGGACTCAGCAAGCAGTACTGCCCCACGTGCTCACATCTCATGGCCACTAACATGGAATTAACTGGTTGCTTTTCTGAGTCTTATTCTGCAGCCCGGATGGGTTACCAACTTGTGATTCTCCTGCCTCATTCTCATAGGATGGATACTGTGATTTCATGTGTGCACCACCATGCTTGGCTTAGAAATACCATCTATAGTGTTAACATATCTGATTCCCTTCTGAAGAGGAAAAATTCATCTCTAGAGCTTGGATGGGGTACAGAAGGAATAAGGAGTTGGTCAGAGGGAAAGCATCTTTGGTGGGGAAGGGTGGGAATCAAGTGGGAGGACCAATGTGTGAAGGCTGTTGAGGGGTGGCAGCACCATCAGGGGTGGGCAGGAACTGCTCACCTACTAGCACAGCTCTGCTGCGGAGGTGGAGAAGTGGCATCTGGCAGCTCTGAGAGACTCACCTCCATACATATGTGCAGGAGACAACTCCCTGCCCCTGTGCAGTGTTTATATTCCAAGTCATGGAAGTAGCCCAGACAGGTTTCCTGTTCATTTTGTTGGATGACAGTTTGAGAGCTTAGCACATTTTTTTTGCATTTAATTCTGAGCTTCTGTACCATACAATGTGAATATGTCCTATACAGTGTTGTGACACTGACTTGCATTCTTTTCCTTCCCCTTTTGCCTTTTTAGTCTTCCTATATAGTTCAGGCTATCTTTGAACATGTGGTAATTCTGTCTCTGCCTAAACACTGGGATTTCAGGTGTGTACTATGAGTATTCATAAATACTCCTCCTAACTTTTTGGCTTTACTAGACAGTATGTATATAGCTGGAAGTTATGAGGAGCTTCAATTTCAGGTCCCCAATTTGACCAAAGCCGAAATTCCTATCTTCATGTGGGGGGGGGGGGGTGTCAAAGGTACTCTTAGCACTGGTGTTTCTGAAACCTGAAAGAGGCTTCAATCAAAGCTCCCAAGTCTTATGTATCTTCCTTTTGACTTATGGTATTTCCTTTTACTAAGAAAAGCACCCTTGGGCTAGAGAGATGGCTCAGCGGTTAAGAGCTCTGGCTGCTCTTTCAGAGGTCTTGGGTTCAAATCTCAGCACCCACATGTCAATTCACAGCTGTCTGTAATTGCCAGGCGTGGTGGCACATACCTGTAATTCCAGCACTCAGAAGGCAGAGGCAGGCAGATCTCTGTAATTTCTACAAAGTGACTCCAGGACTTTGTAGAAATTACAGAGGATACAGGGATACACAGAGAAACCTTGTCTTGGGAAAAAAACAAACAAACAAACAAAGAAAAGTCCCCTCAAGCCCTTTTGAATATGATTTATGTGTTTACTGGGGATGGACAACCACACCAGCAGAAGCTGACATACTGCTTCTTGGCATATACACCTGAGAGTTGTATGATTCAAAATATCTTTTTCAACTGGAGTAATGTTTGCTTTTCTGTCTTGTCTCCTCTCTCACTGTCCTCCCTCCTGCCAGTTACAGTGCCAACCTGTCCTCCTAAAGCTCAGATCTGTCTTTGTTAATTTTTACATTGTGGTTTCCCATTGCCTGAACATTCAGCACTGGCATCAAAGCCCTTACTACTTGATGCCTTTGGGGTGTAAATGTGTCCCTTCCAAGGTGTGTTGAAATGAGCTCTTAAGAAGTAATCAGGCCATGAAGGCTCCTGTCTCAAGAGCCCTATAAACAAAGCCCCATACAGCTTGGTCAGACGGCTCCTGCCTGCCCTGTGAGGATACAGCAGCACAGATGGGGCCTTGAGTTGTTGGGCATCCAGCAGTATGAACATGCTCTTTAAAAATTATTTTGTATATTTTGTCTTAGCAGAACAAAATGAGAGATGGACCCTAATCTACTTTCACTCCCCTTTCCCGATGAGTTTTCTGCACCAGTCTGATTTATAGAGCAAGTTCCAGGACATCCAGGACTATACAGAGAAACCCTGTTTCAAAAAACCAAATAACAAACAAACAAAACCCCAAAAGACCAGAAATGGCATGGTATTTTTGTAGACAGGAACCCTTTTGAACCTTTAGTATTATATATTAAAAATAAGTAACTTTCTAGGTAGACACTGAGAGGAAGTAATCAAAGGGAAAAGAGGTCATAACAAAAATAAATTAATATACAAAAAGACATAGATAAGAAAAGAGAACCTATCATTTTCCTGCCTCTAAAAAACACATCTTATCAATCATATGTAGATAAAGGTATGCCAAATGGTATCCAAGCATAGGGAACTAAGAAACAAGCAGGAGTATTCTAACATCTGACGATAAACAGACTAATAAAAAATTAGTCAATAGAGATAAGGAAGGCCTCTTTATATTCATCAAAATAATAATACACCAAGAGGAAATTACAATTCCAATTTCATTTTAAAAGTTGTATTCCAATACAGTGATACTGGGTGACTTCAATATTCCATTCTCATCAAAGACAAGTCATCTGAATAAACACTAAACAGAGAAACACTGGAGTTAAATGATACCATAAATCAAATGAACCTAAAAGGCATCTACAGAACATGCCATCCTAAACTTGAGAATACATATCATTTCACCAGTTCATAGAATTTTCTCTAAAATTGATCAACTATTTAGGGTACAAATCAAATTTCAACAAATAACACCCTGCATTCTACCTGAACACAATGGATTAAAAGCTAGATGTCAACAACAAGGGAAACTGGAGAGTATGTATATAAACATTTATGTAATACACTATTGAATGATATAAATGGGTCACTGGAGAAATCAAGAGGAAAAAAGGTAAAAACCCTAGAACTACATGAAAATGAGAAGACAACAAACCAAAATCTATGAGGCACAATGAAGTCAGTCCTAACAGGAAAGTTTATAGTGCTAAGTGGCTACATCAAAAAATCTGAGAGATCCCAAAGTGATAGTAATGAACTTGGAGGCCTTAGAAAAACATGGGTAAACAATATGCCAAAATAGCAGATGGAAGAGATAATCAAAATTAGAGGTAAAATTAATGAAATATAAACAAAAACAACAATCAATGAAATAAAGAATTGGTTCTTTTATAGACTAACACAGATTGACAAACATTTAGCCAAATTAACTGAAGATGAGGAAAAGAAGGAGGGGGAAACAAGAAAGAAGGAAGGAAGGAAGGCAGAGTGAAAGAGACAGAAAGAGATAGAGTGAGGATGCCAACCCAAATTAATAAAATTAGAGAGGAGAGGGGACATATTACAGCAGAGACTGAAGAAATTCAGATACTCACAATATATTTTAAAAATTCATAAAGCATGAAGAGGCATGGTGATGTAAGCTTTTAACCCCAGCACTCAGGAGGCAGAGACAGGCAGATCTCTGAGCTAGAGGCCACTCTGGTCTACAGAGCAAGTTTCAGGATGGCTAGGGCTACACAGAGAAACCTTGTCTCCAAAAATAAACAAACAAAAATTGTATTCCAATAAAATCTTAAATAGATGAATTCTTAGATACATATGACATACCAAAGTTAAACCAACACTAATAATTTAAACAGACCCATAACAACAATCAAGATGGAAAATAGAAAAAGTAAATAACACCATCTCTCTAAATCTCCCAACTCAAAAAAAAAAAAAAAAAAACCCAAAACCAAAAACACCCAACACATATGGATTCAACAGAGAATTCTACCAGTCCTTCAAGGAAAACTAACATTAAGACTCCTCAAATTATTCTGTAAGACAGAAAAGGCAGGGACACTTTCTCAAGTTCTTTTTATGAAGCCAATATTGCAGACACCAAAACTTGGTAAGATCCAACTAAGAAACAGAATTATAGGTCAACTCTCCCTGTATTCATCACAGAGGCGCTGAAAATATTTTCAAACTGAATTCAAGAACATGTCCACCCTGATCAAGTTGGCTTTATCCCATAGATTCAGGGATGGTTCAACATACATCAATAACTACAATCCACTACATGAATATAACCAAGAAGAAACCACATGATCATCTCATTAGATGCAGACAAGGCCTTTGCCAATAATCCATCACTGTTTAATGATAAAAGTTCTGTAGAATTAAGCATACAAGTGGCATGCAATTATGAGCTCTCAACATAAAGTCAGAGAAAGGCTCTAAGCATTTCTACTAAAATCAGGAACAAGACAAGGATGTCTACTCTCTTCAGTCTTATTCAATTTAGTACCTTAAATCTTTAAAACATTTTTGTTGTATTATGTGTACAGGTGATTTGGCTACATGTGCCCCCCTAGTGTCCACAGAGGTCAGACAAAGGGATTGGATGCCCTACACTGGAGTTACAGATGGTTGTGAGGCACCATGTGGGTGTTGGCAATGGTGCACCCAGCACTCCTAACCACTGACCCATTCATTACTCCAGTCTCAGTGCTTGAAATTTTACCTAGAGCAGCAAGAGGAGAAAGAGGAGGTATAAATAGGAAAGGCAGTAAAAGTACCCATATCTGCAGATGGCATGACTACAGGAAAACTTCTACAACTGATAAAACTCAGTGAAGTAGCAGGGTACAAAGTTAACATACAAAAATGAATGGTCCCTGCCCCTAGAGGCATTGCAGATGTGCCTGCTATGTTACATGTGCATCAGTAAATGGCAGAGAGTAGAGAGGTTATATCTACATTTAGTGTTCTGACCTATGAACATCTGAATGCATATTAGCCTAACAGTCCTGGAAAAAAAACCTGTTTGGCACTAGGGGGCCTGGATAGGGAGCCAGCCTGTGAAGACCACCAGTCCAGCACCAGGCAAGCATCAGATGGAAGAAAGGACAGGAAGAAAGCCAAAGACTAGAAGAACTCTGCCTGGCCCTGGATGTGGGAGTTGTGGGTGAGCCAGCCCTGCCTTTTGTCTACTTTTTGGTGGTGTTGGCTAGGGATAGATCCCCTCACCTCCCTTTTACCCTCACCACCAGTGATGGACAGATCTGGCCCTGCCCCTCACATACTGTAGTACTCAGGAGAGCAAGCCGTGCACCTCACCTGGACAGCACAGTACAACTGGCCCTGAATGTGGGGGATATGGGCGAGCCGGCCCTGAGGGTGTGAGTATGAGAGAGTCAGCCCTGCCTTTAGTCTGCTTTTCACTGGTGTTAGCGATAGGGAGAGATCCCCTCCACTCTCTGATGCCCTTGACACAGGTAGCAGGTGGAAGAGTTGGCCCTAATTGGCTCATGAAAGGAGAACTGATCCAGACCCTTAACTGCTGTAGCACTCAGGACAGCAGGACCTACACCTTACATGGGTAACATAGTAGAACTGGCCCTGGATGTGAGGGTTACAGGACCAGAACCAGTGCTTTGAGTTGACCCACCCCAACATATACCTCACGGAAGAACTTCTGGAGTGCATGAATAGGCCAGTTCCACAGACACAAAACTACAGGATCTCCATGACCCAGGAGGACAACAGGATATCTGAGAGGAGTCTCAGTGAGGTTCCAGTATTGACAAAGTAGTAGAAGTCAGACGCCTCATACCAGACCAAGGAATTAGTATAATGAACATTTGCAAGCAAAAAAGTGTGGGCAAAGTGGAATATTGTGGGACATACTAAGACACACTACAGCTTCCACAATGTGACTTTTTCTTTTAATTTTGGGAAAGGTTTCAAGGGTGGAGTTTGGGTCTGAGGGGAGGGGGGATGAGAGGGAACAGGACCCATGATGTGAAATTCACAAAATAAGAAAACAATAAAAAGAAAAAAAATCAATGGTCATCTTATACACCAACAACAAACTCAGCAGGAAAGAAATCAGGAAAACAATCCCATTTGCAACTGCCTCAAAAATATCATGGAACAAATATGACCAAGAAGTAAAAAACTTGTATAATGAAAACTGTAAGGCACTAGAGAAAGAAACAGAAGAAAAAACAAGATGGAAAGACATCCCATGTTTGTGGATTGGTAGGATTAGTATTGTGAAAATGGCCATCTTGTCAAAAGAATCCACAAACCCAGTGCAATTCCCACCAAAATTCCAATGCAATTCTTCACATAAATTGAAAAAAAAAACCCTCAAATTTATATGAAAACACAAAGTACCCAGAATAGCTAAAAAGAAAAAAAAATCCTGAACAATAAAACCACTGCTAGAAGTATCACTATCCCTGATTTCAAGATATACTACTGGCTACAGTAATAAAATCAGCAAGGTATGGGCATAAAAACAGGCACATTGATCAATGGAATACAGTTGAAGATCAAGATATAAACCTTCACTCTTACAGTCATCTGATTTTTGGGGCCAAAAATACTCATTGGAGAAAAGACAGCATCTTCAACAAATGATGCTTGTCAAACTAGATAGCTACAACTAAAAGAATTAAATTAGATCCTTATTTATTACCCTGGAAACAACTCAACTACAAATGGATCCAGGACCTCAAAGTAAAACTTGATACCCTAAATCCGACAGAGGAGAAAGTAGGGGCTGTGCTTCAAGTTATAAGTACAAGAAAAGACATTCTGAACTGGATCTTGGTTAAACAGGCATTAAGAGCAACAACTAACAAATGTGACACCTCGTTAAACTAATAAGCTTCTGAACAGCAAAGGACACAAACATTCAAATAAAGAGTAGTCTTTCAAAATGGGAAAAATATTTACCAATTATACATCTGACAGACGGTTGGGGTCTGGAATATACAAAGAACTAAAAACAAACAAAACCCCTAAACAAAAACAACCAAATTAAAAATCAGAGCATGGAACTTAACAGAGTTCTCAAAAGAAATACAAATGCCCGAGAAATAATTTTTTTTAAATGTTCAACATCTTTATCAGGAAAATATAAAATTATTTTTGAGATTTTTACTAATTCAATCAGGAGCCACAAGATAAAAAAAAAACCCTTACAAATGTCAGTATAGATGTGAGAGGAGGGGAACACTTACTCACTGATGGTGGATCTTCAGCCACTGTGGAAACCAATGTTGAGGTTCTTCAAAAAACTAGATCTACATAACAAGCTCTACCTATACCATGCCTACTCCCAAAGGACTTTATGTCCTCTTACAAAGATACAAGCTCATCCATGTTCATTGCTGATGCATTCACAATTGCCAAGAAATGGAAACAGCCTAGATGTCCATCAATTGGTAAATGGATAATGAAAATGTGCTACATATACAAAATGGAATATTATTCTGCTGTGAAGAAAAATAAAATTGTGAAATCTGCAGGCAAATGGATGGAGCTAGAAATAATCAGGGTGAAATAATCCAGACCCAGAAAGACGAACAGCATGTATTCTCTCTCATACATGGATGCTGGATTTGAACTTTCAAGTATGTGTATCTAAATTGTTTTCATTGTCTTTTTACTTAACAATACCTTTGTGTGTTTGTTTATGCACACTTGTATGAATGCAAGCATGCACATGAAGGTTATAAGATAATGTCACCTGTCAGGCTCACTCTACATGGTGTCCCACAAAAGGCAGGAAACTAATAAGATGTAATGGCAGGGAAGATTTCAAGGAAAGTGGAGTAACTACTTTCTGATTGGATTTAAAGCCAACTTCACAAGACAGAACTCATGCCTGATACCTTTACCTGGGCCAAAACCCTGTTGCTGGCTAGATCACAGGCCTGGCGAGAGAACATACTACTGCTACTACTACTATTCAGTTAAATGAAAATGATAAACTGCTCCTTAGTTTTTATCTAGACCTACAGACTAGTCCATCTCTCCAACCTTTTCAGAGAAGCTTCTTTTTACAGCAGAGAGCAATTAACACAGATGTGTATTTTTACCAGGAATTTGCACAATGTTTACAGTTTATGAAACTGTAGTTCCCAACTCTAAATGAGAGATATATTATCATGCCCCAGCAGTAATATATTCACAGACAATGGTGGAAGAGGGAGTGGAGAGACTGTATGAGCCAGAGGTAGTAGAAGTCTGCAGCAAAACAGTATTTGCCAGATGAACTCATAGTGGCTGTGACTGTACTTGGAAGACCTGCACAAGATTAAGTCAGCCAGAATCCCAGCATGAATACAGGAGGAGCTCAAGTACCACCACCTGCTGAGGAGCTACTGGTATTTGGTGGCTGCTAGAGGCAGGAGAATTAGTTTCTTCAGGGATGTAGACTAATAGGCTACCTATGCTCCAGTGGATTGTCCTATACCCACACTCGCTAAATGGACTCAGTGGGTTTAAAACACTTGTACAAGAAGTTGGTAAGAAATAGTGCTAATGAGGATAGAGGAGAAATTGGAGGGGAGTGCAGATGATCAACTGTATTATATTGATGTATGAAAATCTCAAAATGGTAAAAAAAAAATGAGGCCCTCTTTTTGGTAGAAAACTTATGTGGATATTACTATTATTATTATTGTTGTTATTATTATTTGGGAGAAATTATGGTAGAGAAAAGGCTCATTACAATAGCTTTGAACTTGCTTTATTATCAATACAGAATACAAAATCTAATGTTCAGGAGACATTTATTTTCGAAGATATATTCACAATAGCAAAATTAAAATTAGAAAATAACCCAAGTCTACACTTTTCAAATAGTTTGATACTGTCATTAAGTCATTATCAACTTTTTGATGATATAATTTGTGGTTATCAAAAACTATGGAATTGTGTTAACAGTCATGCTTGAGCTACATTAACAGACATTGCAAAAGAAAGCTGATTTATGTAAGAGATACTGATATTAACCCTTGATAAATGTTTAGGAACTATTTCTCATACCATACAATTTCTGAAAGATGAATTACAGCTGTACTAAGCAATCAGAAACTTAAAGATACTTTCATTTCTCAGATTTCACATTACATAATGTTCATCACAAGTGTAAAAATTTTTTAACAGAAGCAACATACACTACCTATAATCAAATGCCTCCATGAATGATTCTGGGTCTAAATGGGAAGAAAACCCACTCTGTCCTGACTTTTAATAGTAAGATATTGTAAAGAAATTTTTATTACAGAATAATACTACAAGAGACAATGACAGTAGTAACAGTCAAAATATATACAAATGGCAGCTATGTAATTTTCATGTTATTTTTTACATTAGAAATATGTATTTCTCAATTTACTCTCCCGATGAACTTCCAATATCAATGTAAAGGAATTCTTTGATTTTATCATATAACACCAACACCAAAGCAGCCCCTGTACCACGAAGAATGTTGGAGAAGGCACCACGGAAGAATGCAGCACCTCCTTCATTATGGTATATTTTCATAAAGCAGTCAATGGTTCCTTTATATTGCCGTTCAGACTCGCCACTCTATGTTAAAGAGGCAAAAATTGCTATTAGCTTATTATCTTTTAGGACATTTTAGGGCATCAGTACTATAGATAAAAACTAATGCTGTGCTGAATTAATCAGAACATACTAAATACTGTACTGAGGGAGTGAAGAATGCTCATACTTTTCAGAAACATTTAAAAACTGACCATATATTAAGTTTGCCAAACATTATAGGATGACAGGACATAAAGCTTGGTTTAATCTCACATTCCAATGAACTGAAAAACTCAAAGCAAAATTACCACTAGATATGTTTGGAGATTAGGATTTTTTTTTCTAAAGAAAACTTGGAAAACCAAACAACCCCAAGACTCTTTAAATTAAATCTGGGCTAATTACTTTAACATTAGGAAGAGACTGATGAGCTTTAAAAGTTTTAGAAAAAATATTAAAATGTAGGAGCATTTGAGTGGTGGCAGCATACACCTTTAATTCCACCACTCTGGAGGCAGAGGCAGGCAGATCTCTGAGTTTGAGGCCAGCCTAGTCTACAGCCCTGGTCTTCGAGGGCAGCCAGGGCTACGTAGAGAAATCTTGTCTTGAAAAACAAAAATATAAAAAGTAGGAACAAGTAAATAAGCACAAGTCATAAAGGAATTGGAAAACAAATACAACAGAGTATCTGTTGGGGATGATCATATACTCTGTCCTTATTGTGTGAGGCCCTGACTTCAGATCCCCGGAACCCACGTAAAGCCTAAAGTCTTAGGGCACACCTGTAATTCTATTGTTGCTATAGTGAGATGGGGGATGGGGACTGGAGTCTCCTGGAAGCTCAAGAGCCAGCTAACCTAGTACTGGCAGATAAACAAGAAACCCTGTCTCAAGCAAGGGAGAGAGTGAGGCCTGACACCTGACGTTATCTTATGACCTTCACATGTATGCTTGAACTCACACAAGTATGCATAAACACATACACACAAAAGTATTTTTTAAGTAAAAAGACAATGAAAACAACAACATGAAAAGTTTAAATCAGATCTTTGAAATATTTGGGAGGATTTTCTGTAAGTGATGTTTTAGAAAAGAATGACCTTTAAATTGCTAGAAATGTCAAAGTCAGTATGAATGCAGAGGATTAGAGACTTTAGAGTAATATAGAACAAACTTCATGCTGATTATTTCTAAAACTCAGAAAGCAGAAAAGTAAATCTACTAAAGCAAAATTTATAATTTCCAGGGAAATAAATCCTAGAACTACAGAATTGCTGCTTCATAAATGTAACTGTCAAAGTCACTATCATATGGAAAGCTGCATTTTCCATTGTTTTCACTCACTATTCATTGAGATTTTGCTTTCAGGAAGCTGAATCTGATCACCTTAGGGAGTGTGCATTCCTTTGCTATGCATTCCTGGATCCTTTGCACATTTTTAAACCCTTAATATGCACTATAAGTTTGGGTGCAGGTTCTATCATATTTGTATCACCAGAACTTAGTGTAGATTAAGCAATCAAATGTTTATTGAAGAAATGAATGTAACATGTAGGACATGAAATATAAAAAGGTTAGGCATTTATGTTTAGAATACAGATTATTATGTTTTCACCCTTGGAGTTCAAAATTATATACTTTTTATGAAAATATACCACAAAAGGAAATTATTACACTAATGGCCTATAACTGAGTTTACTTGAGGTAATATTTCAGTTAAGATGGATATACTCAAGGCTGAAGAGATTTTTCAGTGGTTAGAACACTTGCTGATCTTACAAAGAATGTAAGTTTGATTCCCAGAACTCATAAGGTTGCTCACAACCATCTGTAAATCCACTTCCTGAGGATTCAATGGCCTCTTTGGGCACACAGGTGGTGTACACACACACACACACACACACACACACACACACACACACACACACAGAAAAAACATCCATACATCCTTGGGCACACAGGTGGTGTATACACACACACACACACACACACACACACACACACACACACACACACAGGAAAAACATCCATACATATCAAATAGTAACTATTTAAAAAGATGAATATATTTATCCAATCTCTATCACTGCCCCCTCCACATGCCCAGAAATTCAGGAGTAGAAGGTATTTTTGTTTTCACAGCAGAAAGGAAGGAGCTTTGCTGGCTGCTGGCTTTTACAGTAGGAAATAATGCAAAGCAAGCTGGAGTACAGAAAGTACACAAATGATATTTGTTTTTCAGCAAAAATGTCTCTGAAATTCAAGCACATTATATGCACATGTAAGATACTGATTGATTCACTTAAACTTACACATACATTACCTGCATCATCATACGTCGTCTAACTGTGTCAAAGGGATAGGAGAGTATTCCAGAGCAGGTAGTCACAATTTGAGCAATGACAAAAGAGATGAGAAACGGGGTTTCTCTTGGTTTTGGCAATAAGCCCTAGGAGAAAAATGTATCAAGTTTTAAGTAATAATCTAGTTTTCTGAAGTATCTTAAATTCTTAATTCAAAGGATGTTTTCATAAATATATGAAAGAAGAGGAAATAACATTTAAAATGCAATTTAAAAAAACTTCTGGAGCTGAGAAAATAGGCTGGTGGTAAAGTGCTTGCCTAACACAGAAGGTCCTGGATTTGGTATTCAGATTCTTTTGGGAACATGCTACAGTGATTAAGAGCAAAGATGTTTTGCTTGCCATTTAATAAATACATTTCTTACCAAAAGCTTAGGTTATGTATCTTCAAAATATGTGTCTTAAACTCACAAATAACATGAAGTTGTAAAGTACTAAATAAGGTTTCTAGAACTAAGTAGCAGTTCAAAATAGCAGCTATTACTATAATCTTTCCCTTTCCTGCATTATGGAAGTGCTATTAAAGCACTTTTTTTGAGTTTTCTGAACTCAAAAGACAAACAGCAGCGCAACCTGGAAAACACCATATAGAATCTAACAGTGGCCAGTGGGTAAACCAACCCACCTTTTAATTAAATGTTCCCTAGTTTCCACACTGATTATTTGCATATAAAGTGATAATAAAATTAATGTGAAAAAGGTAGAACATGTCTTTTTATCTGCTGAAAATATGGAAACCCAAGCAGTAAACTTTCCATGATATCTTGTGTATGATACAAAAACCTTAAAAGCTTCATTGTTGACAAAATGATCTTGTACAGTCAGTCATAATAGTTATAATTTAACTAAATTATGGCAGTCATGGATTGAATGATTTATTTTCACCTATTTTATCATTTTGATTTATGTAAAGTAATTAGAATAAAAGGAACAAAGGAACAGACTCATTTAAAGTCACCAAATTACCTTAACGGTGTCATAAGCTCCAAAATAAGAGGCTCGATAAACAATGATACCCTGAACAGAGACACCAAACCCTTGGTATAGACCAATAATTCCATCCGACTTTGCTACTTTAATAATGCAGTCACCTAAACCCTTGAATTGCCGTTGCTCAGGACCTAAAGTAAAACATTGAAAACTATAAATAACATTTATATCAAACATCTTATTCAAAGTAATTAAACATTTTAAAGATTCAAATTATGTAAAACTTCTACCTAGAAAATCTTCTAATTAAAGGACACAAACAATCTTCCCATTCATTCAAGGTTTCAAGAAGTATTTTTAAAGAAATTAACTGAAAATATTAGTCTCTTACAAAAGCAATTTAAGCAATTTGACTTGAAATATTTTACCAAAATTACCGGAATTAAAAAAAATACTCAGGAAGAAACAAAGGAAATCTCCAGGGTGAGAGTTGTTTTATCTCACCCAGAGAAGAACCACTACAAACACACATACAGAAGGAACAATGAGGGGGAGGAAATCCAGTTGTAAGCAAGCTTTGGGTTCACTCTTTCATTAAAATGCCCATTTCCAATTCCTCTTTTAAAGAGAAAGAAAAAAAGTTACTCTAACCCTGATAACTACATATTTGTTTCAGAATAAACTCTGTTGACTAGGGACTGGAAGATGGGTCAGCAGTTAGGAGTGCTTGCTGCTCTTCCAGAGGACATGAGTTCAATTCCCAGCACTCATGCTAAATGGCTCACAAGTGCCTGCAACTTCAGTTCCAGGGGATCCAACACTGTCTTCTGGACTCTACCACCACCTATATACACATGACATTCACTCACATAGACACATACAAATAAATACATCTCAAAAACCTGTTATAGTTGATAATAATGTTGGCACACAAATGGTTCAAAGCACAAAGAAATAGTTAATAGTTTTTAAAACTCTGGTGTGCCTTTAGTCCCAGAACTCAGGAGGCAGAGGAGGGCAGATCTCTGAGTTCTAGGCCAGTAAGGTCTACATAGTAAGTTCCAGGATAACCACAGCTACACAGAGAAACTGTCTCAGAAAACCAAAACCAAACAAACCCCAAACCCTCTGTACCTTTTCCAATATCAACACCTATTCGGGTTCTGGCAAAATCTAGTGGGTATACCACACACAAGGATGTTGCTCCAGCAGCCCCTCCAGAAGCCAGGTTTGCTAGAAACCACCGCCAGAACTGAAACATACAAATTTTAAAAGCATTAAACTATAGAATCTGACTGTTCAAAATAGCTGGCAAACAAATTTTCACAAAGGTTTAAAAAAAAAAACCAAAACAAGATTTACAAGCTGCTCTGATAAACATCTATGACAATCTACGAAACCTTTCCCTCATATCCATGCACCCTCTCCCCCAACCCCATTCACTCCCATGCTGGGAATAGAGCCCAGGACAGTATCACAGTTTTATGGGAATAGAACAGATTATCTAAGCTGAGGCTATTAAGGAACATGCAAGGCTGAAAGCCCTTGTAACCACAAAATAAGAGCAAAGTGAAAATATTCTAGTCAGATTCAGTCTCCTGCTACGTTCAGTGCCAATACTTCTAATATTAATTGTAAGTCTTGGACTGCTTTGAAACTCCTAACTTAATCTTGGGCTAGAATGTCCTTCCTATTGCTTTTCAAAAACAAACAGTTGTTGCTTCGTGATTTAACTTCTACTTATTTTCTGATGCCTTTCCTCTCCAGCCCTGTAAAACAGTCTGTAGCGACAGCCTCTTCCTAGCAACACTTTATGTAACACATTAAAAGGTGAATAGAGGAATAAATCAAAATGTGTCACTGTATTCCAGACTTTTATTTTAAAATTATACTTAAAACTTTTTTCAACTGTAGTTATTTATATATACTTACATGCCTACATATTATAATTCTTGAGGCCAAGATTATTTTTTTATAAATACAGGATATGTTGGAAATATTTAGGTTCAAAATTTTAGACTCACCAAGATAGGATAAATGATTTTTTCTAAGGTTGCCTAATACAAATTGGCTAAACATTATGTGTTTATATATAACTTTCATATATGGTGTTCCTGATAGTTTCATATTGGTTCTTTTTCCTTTATTTTTTATTTCTTCAAGTTACATCTCAATCGCAGTCCCCTCCCTATTCCCCCCTGCAGTCCCACCCTCCCACCCGCAACCCCCCATCCTCTTCCCTTTTTTTTTAAGTTTAACGTATATCTTATTTCCCCCTACAGTTTCCCCTTTCAGTCCAACAAATGGCTCTTTCTCTTATAATAATAAATACAATACAAAACAACAGAGGTAATTAGGCCACAGTTATGAGGGTTATATGGCTTAGCGTACATTCCCAATGTCCAGTCCATATGTATTTGGCACCTGACTTTAACATTCTACTATCTAACCATCTTCATGAGTTTAAAGTTCTATATCTAACTCAACATTCACACTAACTTGCAACACACTTTTAAAAGCATCTTCTTAGATCTAGAACATGCTCTTGACTCCTAAACAACTCAGAATTTAATTATGAGGCTCTAGCTATCTGTTCTTCAACCACCTCAGAGACCTGAGAGGGATAAATATATCTGATTGAGGCCAAGGTTATTTTTATTTAATATATTTAGTTACAATTTACACTTCATACAATTTATCCTTGAATACAAGTATCTCTATTTGAAGGTAATATATTAGACATAACTGACCCCCAAAATTCCACCAGAGAACTCCTACAGTTGATAAGCTACTTCAGCAAGGTGGCTAGATACAAAATTAATTTTAAAAAATCACTATCCCTTCTTTACAAAAAGATATATGGGCTGAGAAAGAAATTAGGGAATCAACACCCTTCACAATATCCATAAATAATATAAACTACCTGGGGGTAACTCTAACCAAGCAAGGGAAAGACCTGTACGACAAGACATCAAGTCCTTGAAGAAAGAAATTGAAGGGGATATCAGAAGATGGAAAGATCTCCCGTGCTCATGGATAGGTAGGATCAACATAAAAAAAAGGTCCATCTTACCAAAAGCAGTATACAGATTCAATCAATGCAATTCCTATCAAAATACCAGCACAATTCTTTACAGACCTTGAAAGAACAATTCTCAACTTCATATGGAAAAAAATCCCAGAGTAGCTAAATTAATCATGTTCAATGGAAGAACATCTGACAGTATCACTATCCCTGATTTCAAGCTGTACTATAGAGCAACAGTAATAAAAACAGAATGGTACTGGCATAGAAACAGATCACAATGAAAATGAAGGCACAACATACCAAACCTATGGGACACAATGGAGAGCAGTGCTATGTGGAAAGTTCATATAGCACTAAGTGTCTTCAAAAAGAAAATTGTGACAGCTCATAGTAGCAATTTAACAGCAGAACTAGAAAAGCTAGGAAAAAAAAAGAAGCAAACACTCCTAAGAGGAGCAGACAGCAGGAAATGACTAAACTTAGGCTGAAATCAACAACTTAGAAGCAAAAAGAACAATACAAAGAATCGACAAAACCAAGAGTTAGTTCTTTGAGAAAATCAACAAAATAGACAAACCCTTAGCCAAATTAACTAAAAGGCACAGGGAAAATACCCAAATCAACAAAATAAGGAATGAAAAGGGAGAAATAACAACAGACATCAAGAAAATCCAAAGAATCTTTAGGTCTTACTTCAAACAACTGTATTCCACAAAATTTGCAAACCTAAGTTGAAATGGACAACTCTCTTGATAGATTCCACCTACCAATATCAAGTCAATATCAGGTTAACAAATTAAACAGTCCTATAACCCCTAAGGAAATAAAAGAAATCATTAAAAGTCTCCCACCAAAAAAAGCCCAGGGCCAGATGGTTTCAATATAGAATTCTACCAGACCTTCAAAGAAGAGCTAATACCAATACTCACCAAACTCTTCCACAAAACAGAAGCAGGAACTCTGCCAAACTCATTCTATGAGGCCACAGTCACCCTGATACCTAAACCACACAAAGACCTAACAAAAAAGAGAATTTCAGACCAATTTCCCTCATGAACATAGATGCTAAATTACTCAATAAAATATTTGCAAACTGAATCCAAGAACAAATCAGAAGTATCATATACCATGATCAAGTAGGCTTCATCCCAGGAATGCAGGGGTGGTTCAACACATGTAAATCCATTAATGTAATCCATCATATAAACAAGATGAAAGAAAAAACTGCATGATCTTCTCATTAGATGCTGAAAAAACATTTGACAAAATCCAACATCCCTTCATGGTAAAAGTACTGGAGAGAGCTGGTATACAAGGACCATACCGAGAAATAATAAAGGTGATAGACAGCAAGCTGGTACCCAGCATCAAATTAAATGGAGAAACTTAAAGCATTTCCCCTAAAATCAGGGACAAGGCAAAGATGCTCCCTCTCCCCATACCTCTTCAACATAGTACTTGAAGTTTTAGCTAGAGCAATAAGACAACTAAAGGAGATCAAGAGGATACAAATTGGAAAGGAAGAAAAGTCAAGGTATCCCTATTCTCAGATGATATATTATACATAACTGACCCCAAAAATTCCACTAGAGAGCTCCTACAACTGATAGACTCTTTCAGCAAGGTGGGTGGATACAAAATTAATTTTAAAAAATCAGTAGCAATTCTTTACACAAAAGATAAATGGGCTGAGAAATAAATTAGGGAAACAACACCCTTCACAATATCCACAAATAATATAAATTATCTGGGGATAACTCTAACCAATCAAGTGAAAGACCTGTACAATAAGAACATCAAATCCTTGAAGAAAGAAATTGAAGGGGATATCAGAAGATGGAAAGATCTCCCATGTTCATAGATAGGTGGGATCAACATAATAAAAATGGCCATCCTACCAAAAGCAATATACAGATTCAATGCAATTCCCATCAAAATACCAACACAATTCTTTACAGACCTTGAAAAAACAACTCTCAACTTCATATGGAAAAACAAAAACCCAGAATAGCTAAATCAATCCTGTAAAATAAAAAAAAATCCCAGATTTCAAGCTATACTACAGAGCAATAGTAATAAAAACAGCATGGCAATGGTATAGAAACAGACCAGTTGATCAATGGAATCGAATTGAAGACCCAAAAATAAATCCACACACTTATGGTCACTTAATTTTTGACAAAGAAGTCAAAACCATACAATGGAAAAAGGACAGCATTTTCAACAAATGGTGCTGGAAAAGAATGCAAATAGACCCTTTTATCAGCTTGCACAAAACTTAAGTCTAGGTGGATCAAAGACCTCAACATAATACCAGACACACTAAATCTAATAGAAGAGAAAGTGGGAAAAAGCCTTGAACTCATGGGCACAAGAGACAACTTCCCAAACAGAACACCAATAGCACAGGCTCTAAGACAAACAATCAATATATGGGACCTCATGAAATTGAAAAGCTTCTGTAAGGCAAAGGACGCTGTCATTAGAACAAAATAGCAGCCTACAGATTGGGAAAGATCTTTATCAACCCCACATCCAACAGGGGCTAAATTGCAAAATATATAAACATTAGAATGTTATATTGTAGGTTGCTACATAGCTCACACACTTTTGGATATCAGCTTATAAGCTTTTTAATATATATATATATATATATATATATATATATATACCTATATTGTAAATTCTTCTTGTCTTAGCTTTCTGGGATAGAGATTAACCCCCCCCAAAAAAAACATGCAAAACAGGTGCTCTACTACTATATATATAAAGAAAGAGCATGTGGTTTGATCCCTTGAGAGGCCATGTGCTCAAATTACCCTTTTTGCCTGATCCAATTCAAGTGAACCTCT
Organism: Lophiomys imhausi; assembly: GCA_907164525.1. Taxonomy (NCBI): domain Eukaryota; kingdom Metazoa; phylum Chordata; class Mammalia; order Rodentia; family Muridae; genus Lophiomys; species Lophiomys imhausi. The sequence goes on along the minus strand of CAJQZJ010004856.1, from coordinate 4,861,900 downwards.
ACTTCTTAACAGTAAGTCAAACCAAAGATGACTCAGAATATAAAGACTTTTAACCTATATTTTAAATTCTAATAAATCTATTCTTTCCTTCCTGGACAAGAAAAAAAAGGCAGATCACTGATCTGTGCTGTATAATTATCTACTTTATTATTCAAAACAGACAGTTCAGGTAGTGCATGTGGAACTTATGAAAACATGGTAGGAAAATATAGGCAAAAGGAGAAATAGAGGGAGACAGAACTGTTCATGCAGAATAATGATCCTTAATTGTTTATATAACTACACATCCAATACTACATTAAGCATGAAAAAAATGGCCCTAGAAAGGCTGAATATGAATAAAAGTTTCAATTATTATAAGTTACTCATTTAAAGTTTTACAACATCGTTTCTCTCATTCTGTTATTGATTTCTAGGTCATTCCATTCTAGCCAGAAAAGATATTTTAATATTTCAGTCTCCTTAAGATTTACTTTGTTACTTAACAAAAATTATCCTATTCTGAAAAATGTTACATGTATACTTGAGAAGAATACTGATTCCACTATGTTGGATGGAATGGAATGCATTTTTTCTTTTAGTCCATTTGGTCTAGTGTGAAATTTAATTCCAGTAATTATTTACTGCCTTCTTCTAAAGAATCTCCCCATTGTTCAAACTGGGATTGTTGAGATGATCCTAATACACGGTTTTTGTCCTTTACACTGCTGATGTGATATATCACACCTAAGTTGAACCATCCTCACATCTCTGAGATGAATCCCCCTGTCATAAAGAACAGTTTCTTTTCTTTCTGATGTGCCACTAGATTTCATGAGCTAGAATTCTCTTGAAGGTTTTTTTTTCCTTCTCATCTATGCTCAACAAGGATATTGCTTTATCGTTTCCTTTGTTGTTGTATCCTTCTCTGTTTTGTTATCATGGTGACAAATGAGGTGACTGGATTACATATTTACTATATTTTTTAGTTTATTCATAGTTATTAAAAAGTTTCCTAAACTAGTAAACTTCTCATACCTTTATATATTTTTTGTTTGCTATGTTTTTATGTGTGTATTCATCTGAAGGCCAGAGGACACTTTTGGATGTCATTCCTTAGGTGCTACCTATCTTGTATCTTTTCTTTCTCTTTTTTTGAGTCAGGGTCTCTTATTGACCTGGAGCTCACTGATAAGGCTAGCCTGGCTGGTCAATAGGCCCCAGAGATAGGACTGTCTCCCTTCCTGAGCATAAGTATTACAAGTACATAATACTTCTTTTTAAAGGCTCCAGTTTTTTTTTTAATATGGGTTGTGAAGTTTAAACTCAGACTCGTCTTGTGAAGCAAGTATTTTGTCTACTAAGCTATCTCTCCAGCCTTACTCCATCTTTTAATTACACAATTTTCTCTGGGCTTGATCTCTCTTCTTGTCTTAGCTTTCTGGGATAGAGATTAACCCCCCCCCCCAAAAAAAAACAGGCAAAACAGGTGCTCTACTACTGAACTGCACTCCAACAACTCCTATTATGCTTGATTTCCATAAAACACACACACACACAAGGCTGGGCGATGGTGGCGCATGCCTTTAATTCCAGCAACTGGGGCGGGGGGCAGAGGCAGGTGGATCTCTGTGAGTTCGAGGACAGCCTGGTCTACAAAGTGAGTCCAGGACAGCCAGGCTGTTACACAGAGAAACCCTGTCTCGAAAAACCAAAAATGGTTGCTTCTTTATGCTTATGAAAAGCAGTAATTTTAAGATTACATTTAATATTTATTCTGGGATATAATGCATTAAGACAAATGATCCCTTAGTTACTGAGCTAAGCGATTTCATGAAACTTGTTGAAGATAGGATAAAATTTTTATGTATTTCTATAACTTAATATATATGCTATTTTTCAGCATTTAATGTGTTTACTTTTTATTATTTTTACAACTACCAGAGTACCTTCACTCCAAATAAGACATTATAGGTAAAAAAAAATCAATAGTTTCTTAGAAAATTTTAGACATACTGGAAAATAATTACCTGTTTTTCTTTATTAACGCCAGACATGAATATTTGTTTGTATTTGTCCTTAAAAGCGAAGTTTAAAGCTTGTGTTGGAAAGTATCGAATAACATTTGCCAAATTGCCACGCCAATAACTAAGAAAACCTACAGAATAAAACACATAAATCCATTTTGCATTAGTAACGATTTTTAAAAAACATATTTCTACCAAAGAAAATGCAGTATTAACTCTGCAGCCCATCCCAATTCTGTTCATTTTGAACAGAAAATCTAAAGAACGCATCAAAAGAAGTTACTAGCTAAACAAACACATATATGAAAAAATTTCATCGAGAAAAAAAGCAGAGCTCACTAGTAACCTTTGGCCTACAGTAATACAGCAATTCCTACAGTAATAAAGCTGTTATGCATGACTACACTGTACCAAACAGATCCACTTACTGAATTACACATACAACCATGAGAATTAAAAGGGGGTAACAGAAACTTATGTCCTCTTCTTATGTTCTGGAACCATTTTGAAAGAGGGCTGGAATTTACCAAAAAGGGGAGGGAGGATGTTGGGTGGGGGAAGAGGAATTGATCCATTTTATTTCAACATAATCTCTCCTGGTCTACTGAAGTAAATAATTTCCCCACCACTGTTCTCCATGGACTGCCCAACCCTCATGACTCAAGTTATCATGTGACTTGAAATCCTGAGCTATCCTTATATTCCAGAGGCCCCTAGAGCATGACAGTTAGTTCTTCAATAGTCTTGGATTATTTTCAGGAGATGTCAAACTGTCAAGTGGTTTGACTGTTCACTTCTGAATAGGTTATCTCTAGTCCCAGCCTGGAGAACACCCCAAATCAAAATGCCCCACAAAAATAAACATTCAAAAGACAATGATTTCATAAAATGAAATGTTTATTTATTCCAGACTTGAAAGTGGGGAGAATGTAAACTAAAGTCAGTTATTTTGTATCTGTTAGCTACCATCAGGAAAATAGTTTTAGTAAGTATGTAGAGAAAAAATAATCATTGTATAATATATGAGACTCTCTGCAAAACTAAAAGCAGAACTAGCATAGGATCTACAGTCCCACTACTGAGTACATATACAGAGGAACTAAAATTAGGATGCTGAAGATGTCAGCAATTCTATGTGTAGCACTACACACACCAGCCAAGATACAGGTTTCAGTCTAAGCATCCATCAGTAGATAAATTAAGAAAATGTAGGATATATACCAATGGAATTACTGTTCCATATAAGAAAGTCCTGGCATTTCCAACTACACTTCTGAGCCTGAGGATATTATGCTAAGTGAAACAGGAAGGCACAGAAAGAAAAATACCATATGCCATCACTTATATGTAAAATCTAAAACATCTAACAAAAGCAGACAGTAGAATAGTGGTTCCCAAAGCTGGGCAGGGGTGTGTCTGGGGTTAAGTAGGGAAAAGTGAGATACTGGTTATATAGGGTGAGGACATTTTAGATATGTAACACAAAATATGTGGACATTTTTTTTTTTAAGAAATGTGATTAACAGCTCCCATTAGGATGGAAGGGGTCCCAGAACTGGGAATCCATAGGATGGTGACTATCTTAATAATACTGGTGTATACTTCAAGTTTCCTAAAACAATAGGCCATAAACCATTGAAACTATATAAAATGTTTTAATTCTATGTGGTGATATGTAAGTTTGCTTGATTATAGTAATCAAGATAACATACATATATGAAACATTCTCCTATACATAGTAAATGCATAAATTTTTATCTGTCAACCCCCCCAAGAAACTATAAAATAATTTTTGATGCAATATTAACAAGAAAAACAGTAATTTGCTAGATACTTCTTTTTAACTTGTTTACTACTAATATTCCCATTAAGGAGTAGCATTTTCCATTTTTTTCAGATGAAGTACTGGGTAAAAACAGCTAGTAGGGTAGGGCATAAGGAATTTGTTCAGGGTAACTTGCAAATACATACAACTTATAACTGATTGAAACACAAGCAGTCTGAGAAAATACCTCACATGTTCATGAACACTTTAATCAGCATATGCTTACTGTACCAACTTTCATGTGTAGTAGTACACATCTTTAATCCCAGCATTTGCGGGCCAGCTAGCATTACCTAAATGCTAAAAGGGTATAGAAAGGGCCTGGGACAACTGTTAAATGGAAGTAATATTAAAAAATTTAAACATGAGGAATTTAAGCAAATTATAAGGGAGTATTTCTAGCTAGTGAGAGTTGTACCAAATTACTGAGGATGGTGGTAAATCTAATATTTGGAGTATTTTAGTTAAATTTAAATTATTATTAGTTGATAAAAAAATTTTAAAAACAGGGCTACACATTTATTTTCTCAGAGTCTGAAGTCAGTAAGAGAGAACTCAGAGAGTGAAGCCTGACTGTATAAATGATGCTGAGTAATATTTAGTCTTCTGGGCTACAGCCATAGTAATACAGTAGCACTACATTGGCAAAGGATAAGGTCAATTTTTAAAAGGTTTAGATTGGTAGGAGTCTTTCCAACTGATCAAGGAGATTTAAACTGAAAAGAAAACCAAGACAACAAACAAGCAATCCAAGAAACTGGTTTGCAGTCACAAGAGAAAGGTGCTGGTCTTCCCATTTTGCACATGGCTCACACACACATTAATTATCACTTTGGAAATAGATAATTCAGATCATGAGTTATTCACTGTAATGCACCATATGTTCATTTCACAAAAGAACAGAACAGAGTCTCATTGCTTTGGTTAACACACTGAATACAAATAAAAGTTTTCATGACAAAGATATCTTTAAACCAACACAAGACCCCGATAGAGCACCACATTTGTAACTGAAGGTGAGTTCCTCCTCCCTCTTTCCTTTCTTTTTGAGAGAGGATTTACTATGCAGCAGTGAAGGTGGTTCTTGAACTTGCAGAAGTCATCCTGACTCTTGAATTTCATACTATTGTGATTTAGGATTATATTCCTCTGAATTGTATACACAAATTTTCCCCATAAGACTTCAAAAATGCCTCTAGATGGCAATACTCTCTCTGCTGTGAATAATCCCTTAGCACAGGCTGTATCCTGATGCAGTAGTAACACTGACTCACATATAAGAACAGAAAAAAATTTCAAAGCTGTGCTTGCGACTACATCTTGAAAGGAAAAGAAAATGAGGACCAGAAAAACACAAAATTAACTCAAGTTACATATTTCAAGAGGCATGTTTTAAAAACCAAGAAACATGTTTTTGTTTAAATTAAAAAAAACCCTTAAAAATACTCAAGATACAATAACATTAGCATTGGGAAGCACAGACTGACTAGGCACTTTTAACCTAAATATTTAAAGCAAGTAAGTTAAAAACGAATAGGCAGGTCACCTTCTTTTTTGAAACAGGCCTCCAAGTGTAATTTTGGCAGGCCTTTGAATTAATCATTCTGTGCTAGCCTCTGCACAGGCATTAATTTTTAAAAATTTTAGTTATAAGCTGGATGTGATGGCATACACATTTAGTCCCAGCACTCAGGAGGCAGAAGCAGGCAGATCTTTTAGTCTGAAGCCAGCCTGGTCTACATATTGAGTTCCAGGACAGCCAAAGATACATAGTGAAAGCCTATCTAAAAAAGTTTTTAAATAAAAAAATTAGTTGCTTTATGTGTATGAGTGTTTTGCTTGTATTTATGACTATGCACCATGTGCATGCCTGGTACACACCAAAGACAGAAGATGGCATCAGACCGATGGGACTAGAGTTATATAGATACATGTGAGCTGCCATATGGGTAATGAGAACCAAACCTGAGTCCTCTGCACGAGAACAAGTGGCGGCGACCCACCTTGCCAGTCCTTCAGATGGGTATTCTAGATACAGTTTAGATAGTGCCTAGGAGCCCACCCTTAATCCTCCACATTCTACTCAACAGTTACAAATTGATGTAACCATATCTCTAGAAATAAAGTGCCTTCCTCAGCCCCCATTTTTTCAAGTGGTATGTCTTAGTATGCTGCCCAGGCTGTTCCTCAGCAATTTAGCTTAAGCAATACCATACCTGGATAGAGACAATTGTTTTGAGAAAACTCTACCACAGCACTAGTAGCAAAAGAAAGGACTGATCTGGAGTTGAAGCCACTTCATTTCTTGTTCTGAATAAACAATAACTAAATCTATTTTCTTTTAAGAGTTCTACAGGGTTTTCTATAGAACCCAAATATCTGAATGGATACAAGACTTCTGGTAGCTAATTAGCTAATATAGGAATAATTTTCAACAATGGTTCATGAAGGATTTTCATTGTTTATTTTTTAAAATCATTTCAATATTAATAAAAATTCCATACCTAAAATGAAAAAGCTAAAAAAAAGAAATACTGATTCTGTGATTTATTTGTATTTTGCTCAGTTATTGATTTCTGTTTAACTTTGATTTTTAAAATTATCATGTCAGGGCTGATGAGATGGCTTAACAGGTAAACACACCTGTTGCCAAGCCTGATGACCTGAGCTCTTAAGACCCTCACAGAGTGGAATGTGAGAACTGACTCCTGCAAGTTTCCCTCTGAATGCCCATGCATGCCTGACACACAAATGCATACATGAAGACACACAAAGTATGCTTTTAACAAATGGTTTCAGAATTTTTAGTAAAACACCATTTGCCACGATTACTGAGTTTTGGTCACTCTTATATTCTGTGCCAAGAAGACTGCTTTATTAAAAGGCCTGGCCTTCTTCAGTGGTCCCCCAAAATTAAGCATCAGAATACTCAGAGGCCATAATATACCCATAGTTGTATTTCTCAGTTTACCATTTCAAGAATTATGTAAGCCACTTGAATATTACTTAACATACAGCATCTTGCACCCCAAGCCAGGCACAAGTGTACTCAAGGTACAGATACTGATGTAACACACCTACAGGGAAAGGGCACACTAAGGTCTCACCGGCACACAGGATACATATTTAAGGCCTTTTTGCCCTTGGGAATGCCTGTTAGATGATTCAAGACACTAGCTTCTGGCAGGTTAAAAACAGATCTGTAATCCCAGGACTCTCAAAATAGGTAGGAAGTTCAACTCAGATTTGATGCCAGCCTGGTCTACATTGAGAATTCTAGGCTAGCAAGTGCTACATAGACCCTGTCTCAAAAAACAAGGCTCCTGAACATTCACCAAAAGACCACCGCCACCACAAACCAAGAAACAAAACCAAGAAACACCTGCTAAGCTATAGCTGGCAGCTGCCTCCACCCTACACATTCTTTTCTGATTAACTTCCCCGTTCTTTTCGGGTCATTCCCTTTTTCTGGGTAACTCCTCTGGAAAACACACCCCTTTCCATTGAGTCACCCAGTTTCTCTTCACTACCCCTTCGGGTGTCAACCCATCCACTGAGTGACCTCCCTCTTTAGATGGCCCCTTTTCCCTGAGTTACCCCTTCTTTGAATGACTCCTCCTTCCACTAGGTCAATCCTCTTCTCCTGATCACTCCTTCCTCTGGGTGAACCCCTCCTCTGGTAACATTTTTTCTGGAATACTCCCTGATCTAGTAGTAGAAGATACTTCCACTGGGTCACCCCTTCTGGTGTTATCCTGCCCCCTAAATCACTCCCTTTTCTGGATGACCCCATTTCTGCTGTGTCACTGTCTTCCTCTAGCTTGCCTCCTCCTCTGGTCACCTTCTGTGTATGATCCCTTCTTTAGGTGACCCCCTTTTCCCTGGGTCACCTATTCTCTGGATAAACTCCCTTTCTTCTGGACAACCCTTTCAATGTCACCTCCTCCTCTGGGTGACCCCTCTTTTTTTCTCTGGGTCACCCTTTCCGGAGTCACCCGTCAACCCCACCCGTGTCTGGGATGCAAAGGCCAATCACGGCGCCATACCCACCCTGCTCACGCGGGATGCGCAACAGGCAGTCTAACATGCCCTTGTAGCGCGCCTCCGGGCTGATCTGTTTGGAGGACGCCTGCACCTGCAACAACAGCTTCACTCTCTCGATGGGTGCCACAGCTGTCTTCGACACGGCGGCTGCGACCCCGCCGGCCAGCAGGTCCTTGGCGAAGGACATGGGGTCGAACAGCCCCTTCTTTGAGGATTGCTTCCCGTTCGACATGCTGGACCGAGGACTTACGACCCCACAGCGGCAGTATCCGGCAACCCTGAAGCGACACTGACCAGAGAGAACCGGAAAACCGCTTCAGCTTTATCCTGGCGGGAAAGCGGCGCTGAGGATGTCGGGGGAACAGCGCATCCGGCCCGGGGGGGCCCTGAGAGCTGCGCAGGCGCCCCAACGGTCTTGCCGCCTGGCGTGCGACCTGTGACCTCAACACGTGTTTCGAGGTGCGCATGCGCAGTGCCTAGCTGCTGTTCTGAGGCGGGGGCTGCTGAGTGAGGCGGAAGAGCCCTCAATACGACAGATTCCGTCTTCTTCAGTCTGCACTTACGTTTACGTCTGGCTTTCCTTATCAGGAGCCACTCCATAGCCAGGTGCTGCATGCGTGTAATGCCGCCAGGCGCAGCACCCTTGGCCACATAGGAAATTCGAGGCCAGCCTGGGCTACATGAGCTCCTGGCTTATATACACGTCACATGTCACAGTCTGTTTTAGCGGGGACCTTTTTGTCTAGTCATCCTGGACATCAGGATTGCAGGTTCCTCCTCAGAGGTCAACATATATAATATATAATGTTTATACATTACTTCAGGTTACATCTCCATCACAGTGCCTTCTTTCCACCCCTCCCAGTCCTGCCCTCCCACCCTCTACCCACGTCCCTTCCTCTGTTATATTTTATTTAAACTAAAATTTCTGTTGAATAGTGATTCTCGATTGAGACCTAACATTCAAGGGAGATAGGACAGTGGTGTGTTGTGTTGTTGGTTTCTTTAAACTGATGTTATTAACCTAGGTCCGAATCATTAAATCAGGCTTTATTTAAATCCTCTGGAGGAACTTTTGTTTGAGACAAAAATTTCTCGGTCCTCAAACTGGCATGTAGACCAGGCTGGCCTTGAACTCTTAGAGAACTACCTGCTTCTAACTCGTGAGTGCACCACCATGCCTGGGGCTGCCTCTGGGGGAATTCTACTGGCAGGTTTAACAACTAATGACTTTTCTAAAAGAGCAATTCACAAGCTTTTTTTTTTTTTTCTCCACAGAACCTTTCTCTTAAACTCATTAAAATCTACAGAAAACTTTGTTGTTGTTCTTGTTAAATATGCTGAGAAGAAAATATTAAACATTTTAAAATGTACACCTGCCCAGTTAAAATAATGAGAAATCTATTGCAGAGTACATCAATACATTTTGAATGATCTTTTTTTTTTAGCTTCATTTCTTTTTTTTTTCTTTATTTTTTATTTCTTCAAGTTACATCTCAATGGCAATCCCCTCCCTACTCCCCCCTCCAGTCCCACCCTCCCACCCTCAACCCCCATCCTCTTCCCTTTTTTTTCAATAATTTTTTATTTCTTCAAGTTACATCTCAATCACAATCCCCTCCCTACTCCCCCCTCCAGTCCCACCCTTCCACCCTCCTCCCCCTCAACCCCCCCT